>OX344847.2:3915994-4300157 GCA_947037095.2 Nycteola revayana
GTGCCTCCTATAGGTATATGTATATCATACATCATAATGCGGTCACCAGGGGCCTAAGTCTTCTATCGTAACTGTGTGTCGTGGAACTTTTTTTGCACATTTGGCAATCTACTAATCCAAAAGATAAAGAAAACCAACCATCGAGGCGTCATTGACAGTTCTATGACACACCATTACGATACTCCCGGAGGAGGCCCTCCTCCCAAAGGGCCCCCAAGTTCAACAATGGACGTTATACGGGCTGATGATGATGATAATAATTATTAGTTAGGTATTTTTTTATGCCACGGGCCCACGCGTCGTTTTATAGACATTTATGGGGCCGAAGTGAACATTGAAGAGGCTTATAGTACCGTGTAATATATAAGTGAGATAGCTGCATTTATAAGGTATACCCCTTGACATACTATCTCTAATATATAAAATTCTCGTGTCACAGTTTTCGTTGCCATACTCCTCCGAAACGGCTTAACCGATTTTAATGAAATTTTTTGTGCTTATCCGGTATCTATGAGAATCGGCCAACATCTATTTTTCATCCCCCTAAATGTTAGCGGTAGTCCACCCCTAAATTTTTATTTTTATTTTTCAGACAAAGTTAGGGGTAGATTAGAGGTAGGTGTAGGGTAGGGGTAGGGTAGAGGTAGGGTAGGGGTAGTGTAGGGTAGGGGTAGTGTAGGGTAGGGGTAGTGTAGGGTAGGGGTAGTGTAGGGTAGGGGTAGTGTAGGATAGGGGTAGTGTAGGGTAGGGGTAGTGTAGGGTAGGGGTAGTGTAGGGTAGGGGTAGTGTAGGGTAGGGGTAGTGTAGCGTAGGGGTAGTGTAGGGTAGGGGTAGTGTAGGGTAGGGGTAGTGTAGGGTGGGGGTAGTGTAGGGTAGGGGTAGTGTAGGGTATGTATCGATTGAGGCAGTACGAAGTCTGCCGGGTCAGCTAGTTAAGATATATATGTTACAGTCAAAACTCATAACCGGTCAAAACTACTTACTGCAAAAATCAGGCAAAAATTGTATTGACCAATGGCCGTAGTCAAGAACAGTTTTGACTCCTTTAGTGAAGTCATAATCCCTCAATCCCATCGCCAGCGACCGCCCTGAGCCGAGGTCCAAGCCCCACAGGGGGCGCCCTCTTGCGCAGGTTGCTTGGTTTGAAGTTTTAAACCATTTATTAAGGCTGGATCTCTGCTCACCTTTATGCCCGGTGAAGTAGCAAAGACCTCGTGGTTACGTACCTATATTAGAATCCTTTGACCGGTTGTGAGCTTTGACTGTATTATTTACAACAACGGACCGTCCTTCTCTATTGAACTACTGCCGAGATTGAAGACTTTGTCTTAATATTATTACACATCACTCACTAAAGCTAATTACTAAAGATTTGCAAACTCATTGAGGCATCGACCTCTCCGTCGGGCCACAGTCCGTGATGTTTTCATAATTTTTACCCGCGTTAGACTGGTACTTTGACTCCAATGGGTGTTATATTTTAAAGCTTACATGTTAAACTAGGCTATACACGATCTATTTGACAAAACTATGAAAACCAGTTTAGAAATAAATTGCAAAAATCCATTCATACATCGTCTTAATTATTTGAATTGTAATAAGTGGGCTGGGCTTAGTTATGATCTGCTTCTTTTTCGATGAACTCTGTCGATCTCAAACAATCTATCAATACTGATATATAGAGCTGAAGAGTGTGTTTATTTAGGAAGTACTGGTCTGATTTGCAAAAGTCGTTCAGTGGTCATGGTCCATATATCGAGGAATACTATATATAGGCTTTATTTAATTATGAAGTTATGGGAACGGGAGTTACGCGGATGAAACAGCGCGCGGGATGCTAATTTTACTATAAAAATGTAACTAAAAATTACAACAAAATAATGTAAATGACTTTAATTTTACCGTATTTATTTATGGTCTCAGAGGAATAGACAATCTAGTTAAATACCATCGAATGAACAACTTAAGGTAGCTGTACCTATTCTCGTCCATACGCCCAATTACATTCGGGGCAAAAAGTGCCGCGTCACATGCGCGCGCGCAGCACCCGTGACTTTAATACCTTCTAGTTATTTGGTTGACTTATTTCATACTTTCTTTGATGTTTTGAAGAATGTAATGTTAATAGCCATTTAATATTATGAATATGAATTTATTTGTTCTCAAAATAGATCAATGTCGTTTGTAGAAATAGCTATATAAAAATCAGAATTTTATTTACAAAGTTATTAATGAAAAAACTGCCAAAGAACGATTTTATAGAAACACACCTACAAAATATACCATACATAACATATATATCTATATCTATATCTCTCTATTTTGACAAGAATCTATAGCTATCGCACATACTGGTATAATCTGGAAAATATTTGCATAGAGTCGTCACGCCAATTAGCGGAAAAACACGTTGATTACCGAACGAAGCATACTATCCCAATTTTCTTAAGTAATCAGGCAAGGTAGAAAGGGCGGTAACAGAGGCTTTCAGACAAATTGGCGAGTGACCGCAGTGGTCAGCACAATCATGAACGTTTCCGCTTCACGGTACGCCAGTAATCAGGTGCTAATATTTTTACTGAGGTTGACGACTATTATAGGTGCAGTTACCCCAGTTCCGACTTTATTATTATTTTTCTAAAAAGTAGATGTTCTATCGCCAAGATTAAGCGACGATCTTGTTAACGATCTTGGTTTAGAGGAACTAAGTATAACGAAAACAGAATGGTCTTCGATATCCTCAATATTTACTCCGTGGTTTAACGGCATAGGTCTCGTAGATCGGTCTCCGGGGTTCGATCCCCACGGAAGATAAGAAATCTTTGTGTAAATTCTAAGACTTCTTGACTGTTCCGGGTTTGATTGTTTGAGGGATTATCATCGTTGGCTCAGAGAGCATGTTAATCCGTTCGTCTCTTTCCGGGTCTGGTTGGTTGAGGGACTACCCTTCGCGCCACAGAAAGCATGACAAGCCTTTGGTCGCGATTGTTATAACATCAGCTATAAACAACATAATAATGCAGTCGCCAACTCGTTTGCTAAGCGTAGTAACTATGGCAAAACCTCCCTCGGTATAAGACCTTGTTCAGCAGTGGACGTTATACGGGATTATGCAAATTAACTATGCCCTTGAGTAAGTAGTGTCTCTGTGTCATGGTCTCTATTGCCTAGGTAATAGAAATCATCAAAGTAGCGTCAGACATTCCTAAGTAAACTTACAGTCTCAAGTTTTCTTCTTGCATAGGGACGGAAGTAAAGGCGAAAACACATTATTAAAACGCCACGCCACGCCACGTGTCAACACCTGTGCATCAGTACGCGCGTGGCGTCGTGTCGGGTGTTCATAGTGTGTTTCTGGTCTATAGAAAACAATACATTTGATTCGACTCAACACGCGTGGCGTAGCGTTTTAATAATAAGTTTCCGCCTTAAGACTATAAGAATGTGCACTAGTCATACTCAATCAACATTACGGCAATATTTTGTTTAAACAAAAGAAAAAAAAACTCCGTCACGTGTGTTATCACGCTATCGAAGTTTACTAACACGGAGCGTGATTAGCGCACGTCCGGCGCGCTCGCGTGCTCAAACTAAACAAAGCCATTAATGTTTAGTTAATGACTTGTAAACAATGCTGTTCAATTTTTGAACAGTTCCGTTAATAAAGTGGAATTTGTTTATGATCTAGTTATGGTAATAGACTTTCTTTAAATCGTGCAATTCTTCTTCCCATTTGTAACTACTAACAAGCGGCCGTAGCGTAGCCCAATGGCTAGGGCGTCGGACTTGTGATCTTGTGGTCGCCGGTTCGATCCCCACCCATTGAATTACCGACGTGTAACACAAGTGTTTTTAGCTTAGCACGAGGGGTTAACAAGAATACTAGTAGACTGCATAACTCTGATAGCAATCGTTTAAAAAAGAAAGAAAAAAGGCTCCAAACCAAAATCAATAATATACTCTATACTGTACTGTAGTGAGGTTAAGATGTTAATCCCTCACTACATTGATTGACCGGTGTGACGTTCTGGCAACTAAAATATTAATTGTGTTATTTATAATGTTATCCAAATTTAATTTTGAACTAATTCCAAATGTCAATCATATTAATATTATGATTAATAAGATTGGTGATATCGAGTATGTAAGAGTAGGTGCGTGTGATTTAACGCCAGCGACCGCCGTGAACCGAGGTCCAAGCCCCACAGGGGACGCCCTCTTGCGCAGGTTGCTTAGTTTGTCGTTTTTATCCCTCACCTTTATGCCCGGTGAAGTAGCCAAAAGACTCGGGAGTAAACATGTAAGGGCGTCCGAAAAAAAAAAGTGTACTGCTATGGTAATATAAATCATCAAAGTGACACCTAACAGTCCCAAGTAAACTCATAGTCTCAAGTGTTGTTCTTGCAGTAATATGACACACAGGAGAGGAGGATAAGCCACGTGTCGAGTCTCGTGGCCAGTGTACAGTGGCAATAATATTATCGCGCCTAAACGCGTGATATCGCGTCCACTCGCCTCTGTTTACTAACACTAGCTCGGCCGATCCGTTACATTCACCTTCTATTGGCTTGTGACACGTGCCTTTTCTCCGGTTTATTACCTTATGCTCAGTTATTTTTCTAATGCAATAAGTAGACTAAATCATTTATATAGGTTTTTCTCTAGTCAACTAGAACTTTCGCTACTTAAAAAATAACTGCTGTTTTGTAATAACAATCTTGTGTATTGAAAAGCATTCAGAAGCACTCAGAAGTGTATTTTGATTTTAAACTAGTTAGATTAATGTATATTAAAGTATTAATGTGTGGCAAGATTTATAATGCTTTGCCCCTAGAATATTAAATCATTACCTTACTTTAAGTTCCAAAAACAATTAAAGAAATGGCTATAGTAAAAAACATTTTACACACTCAAAGAGTATTTCTGATAGGGAAAGAAGTATATAACTTAATATTATACTTCTATTCTACCTAAATTTGCATGCCTTGTCTAGCAGTCGGAATATATGTCACTATGTATGCTAAACCACCTGCAAATGTATTTTAAAACTTGTATATTCCTGCAAATAAATGATTATGATTATTATAATGTAAATTCATTCTAAATAAATAATATTTCAGATCCAAAATCAAGAACGTTTAGCATTAAATACGAAATCGTAACATCTTTTTACAACAATTACACTTTAAAAATACAACCTAAAATATATATCAAACACATTTCACAACAAAACATTCAAACCGCAACTTCTCGCTTTAAAGACCAACAAAAAAAAAGTTTTTCAACCCTACGCCATTAAGAAGACCGTAGGCTCACATTCCCGAAGTTTTTCCTTGTGTTTACAAAACCCTCGGTATTTTCTTCCACCTGTAGGGTAGTTGTGTAAGGGTCGCCCCTAACCTTGAACTAGTCCTTCAAAAGGGTCACTGCACAACTGCTTTATTATTTAACATCGCCCTTTATTTGGGGAAGAATGGCAATGAAGGGTTTTTGTTTGCTTGTATGCAGATATTTTAGAGCTAAAGATTTTTCGTTTCGACAGTAAGTTATTATTTATAAAGTAAATAATAGGAAATTTTATATTGTTATTTTGTTAAGACTGGTATATGTTTATGGGACATTATGTGATTTTAAATCAATTAAAATACTAAACTAAAAATAGTTAATTTAAAATAAAACTAACTTATAAAATACAAAGTAAGTTCAGCACTCGTGGGACATTTTATTTGACTAGATATTATTATATACTCATAACATACGAAACAAAACAGATAACAACTTTATACATACATACAAAATAAGTAGGTATCATCATCATCAGCCCGTATAACGTCCACTGCTGGACATGGGCCTCCTCCCTCCCCTATTTGCCATAGTCACCACGCTTGGCAGGCGGATTGGTGACCGCAGTATTATGAAGTAATACACAAGGAATCGCTGCTGCCCGTTCCCTGATATACGATTATTATAGATGATATTATAACGATCGGGACCAACGGCTTAACGTGCTTTCCGAGGCACGGAGGGTAGTCCCTCAACCAACCAGACCCGGCAAGAAATCTTTGAATTTACACAAAGATGTCCAGCGTGGGGATCGAACTCACGACCTCCGAGACTTAAAGCGAACCAAATACCGCTACGCTACGATAGTCTCTGACACTACGGAGGTTGTCAGATGTAAGTGGGCACCGAATTTTATTACCCCGTGCACCTATTTTAATTTATTTAAATTAATAGAATCTAACATTTTCAGGATAATTTCTCTAAAAAGTCTATCCTAAACTTTTTTTACATAAATAATCGAACTAAGCCAGCAACTTAATTCCCTAACCATCCCAATATGTTGCTAATCACATAACAATTTAACACTATTTATGTTCAACATACCGTGTAACGAGCAGACATGTTCAACATAGTGACTAATAGAGCAACAATGTTCAACATATGGCCCTACGTAACCCTCATAGATAACCCTTTATTTAACTAGCCTAGCGTTGCGCATTAATTTGACATGGTTTTACAATTGAAGACGTGAGTGGATGAAGGTGATAAGTCACATAATTTAAATTTGGAGTAAATCGAAGTTAAAGTTTCACTTTTATTTTTTGAGATAAGTCGCTACAAATCTAATGTTTGTATTAAACTATGATGCCAAGTTGTGTAAATAACCTGTAATATTAATGGTATGAAAGCAACCACACAAATTTATGTTTTTTATTATTTAATTTGAAAAAAAATCTTTAAATAACTCCTTTTTTTTATAAACAAAAGTAAACTTTTCTACAAGTTTAGATATTGAAAATGAGGTGCTAAGATGAATGTAGTTGTCTCGTAAATGGACGATTGAAGATCTGTTCTCGTATTGTATTGACATATCACCTTCATCTATGCAAAAAAAAACACAAAACCTCGAAAATGCGACATATCACCTTCATCCACTCACGTCTTAAATTGTCCTATGAAATTTTTGAACTTCGAACTCTAATAATGCTATTATTAGGTAACCATTTTAAACTTGTTGACTTGCGTTATATAGTAATATAGCCTGTAGTTCCAGATTAGACCGTTCAAACAAACTCTTCAGCTTTATATATCCTTACTAATAAGATAAACGCGAAAGTTTGTGAGAATGGATGGATGTATGGATGGCTATTCGTTACTCTTTTACTGAATGGATTTGGCTGAAACTTTTCACGGGGATAATTAATAAGCTCGATTAACATATAGGCTACACAAAATCACGCTCCGACCCATTGTTTAATAACTTGTCACGCCTAAACATACTTAAAATAATGTCGATATACCTAACGCTGCATACCTAAGTACATATATGTTAATAAATATAAAGACATATTACACCTGAAAAAACATTACTAATAAAAGATTAACATCCGAACTCTTCAAGTTAGACGTAAAATACTCTAAATTCTCAGTTCACAATACTTTATTCAACTACACATACAAGTAGGACACTGTCAGAACTAATTGTTTCATAAAAACATGTGAATGTACATTATATTGTTTAATACTAAATACGCTTATATTAATAAAATTTCTTTTTTGATATATTGTCCATAAATCAAGAGCTCAGAAGGATAAGGTCGAATGTGCCTTTACCGCACTGGCACTTACGACCAAATCCTTCTGAGATCTAGAAATAGTAAGATAAGTTGATGAAATTTAATGGAGTGATAAGAAATGAACACAGCCTTTTTTTTTAAACTGCTCCCGCTCTATGGAAATTAATCCCTGTGTTGCGTGGGACTTTACAAACACACAATTCACAGACACAAAGTACACAATACTCAGAACAACTATTCGTAGTTCACACAAATAATTATCCCGGGTGGAAATAAACCCAGAACACCATGTCTCAGAACTTCCGTAACCACTGAGTCACCGGTACAGTCAAACATCCTCTCCATGTTTTCACTCATAATAATTGTTAAGTACTCATTTGAACTAATTTAAAATGTATATTCACTCATATATATGAGTTCACTGTACGCCATTGTAATTATTACACTATTCCGCTACGAGTTACCGTAGCACCGACGTTTCTACGAATACTACGCCTTGTCTACGAACTACGAAGTTGTCAACTAGAGCTTTAAGTAGTTTTCCATATAAAAATGTTTATGTAGAAAATTTACTGACTAATATAGTATATTTGAAAGTAATAATATGCATCTTGTCCGATATATACTTTGCTTTGCAGTTTGCGTTTTTAATAAAATAAAAATAATATAAGATAAATATGATCTTTTATCATTGTTGATGTTTAATTGATGGCTTGGGTGTCGGACTTGTGATGTTGTGGTAGCCGGTTCGATCCCCACCCATTGGACAACCGACGACGTGAACCCACTCGTAACACAAGCATTTTAGCTTAGCACGAGGGGTTAACATTAGAATTCTAGTAGACTGCAAAAATCTCCTAGTAAAATTTATATAAAAAAATGTTAACGTTAAACCTCGACTGATAAAGTGAAACATTTTAAATAAAATTTAAATAATTCTTGTATTGTACACCGATAAAAAGTAAGTTATTTCAAGATCCTACCTATAATGAGTTAATTAAAACAATTGAACAACTCTTATAATACCATTGAATATCGTTGTCAAAAATGTCCTGATATTTTTTATTGTAATATTTATAAAATTGAAAATTGAACTTAAAAAATTAGTGACGTAAGCTGCACTTTTCTCAATTATGCCTTTTCCTTCTTTCATTCCATTATAATCTTATTAAGTATCTACTCAAAAAAGAAGTAGGTACCTACTCAAAAAATAAACCCTTTTTAACCTTGAAACATACAATAATAACCGATTTCTATAACTGTATGGCAACCCTGAACAAAAAAAAATACCTTAAAAATCATTCAAAACAACTGACCACCCGTACGACTGCTCAAGCTACAAATAATCAGATCTAACACCCCTGCGAAGGGTGAGTACTAACCCTTTGTTTGTCCAACTTTGCAAGCGATACCTAATTAATAACGCCCCTCATTTGTGATCTAGGGCGTATGTCTATTATTGTCTATGTTCAATTTAAAAGTTATGGTAATGTATAAGAGGATTGGTAAAACATTTTTGTTGTCAATGGTCAGTAAAGTTTTATTTTTAGTAGATCAAACATAAATATATGAACACTAGCTGTCCCGCGCGGTTTCAACCGCGTAGATCCCGTTCCCTTGGAAACTTTAACTTAAAATATTGCCTATGATACTAAGAAATGACGTGACTTTCTATAGCTAAAAGAATTTTCAAAATCAGTTCAGGAGATCCAGAGATTACCCACTACAACATCATAAGCTCACAAACTTTACCAACCATCCGATACTCTCTTAGACCCGAAGTTCGAGAGGCCCGCGAACTGTAAAGTAGAGCGACAGTTACACAAAACTCCCCTAAAATACTAAAAGTCATAATCCCTCAATCTCATCGCCAGCGACCGCCCTGAGCCGAGGTTCAAGCCCCACAGGGGGCGCCCTCTTGCGCAGGTTGCTTAGATTGTTGTTTTTAAACTATTTATAAAGGCTGGAGCTCTGCTCGCCTTTATGCCCGGTGAAGTAGCAAAAGCCTCGTGGCTAACTACGTATGTCCATCCAAAAAAAAAACTAACTTTACCTCTTTATAATATTAGTATAGATAACAAATTACAATAATAAAAATATGTAAGCTGCACCTTAGAACAGACCATTCCGTGCCTTTCCACATGTGTCGTAAGAGACGACTTAAGGATATCCAGCTGATGGATGGGCAGCAGCAACTATCATTTCAAGGTTCCTTACCACTGCGATCACCAATCCGCCATGTTTGGTGATATATGGCAATATTCGTCAACAGCTCTGGCTTCCCAAGGTCTGTTAAAAGGCGGACTATGTTCAGCAGTGGACGTAATCAGGGTGATAAAGTAAGTAAATAAGAAATGTACTGACGGCTTAGTCTTTTAGGTATTCTAGTTTGACATTTAGCTTAAGGTAACCGCTAATAATTACAGATTTGTATGCCGTCGGCCATATCAACCTTGCGTAATGCAACATCTATACAAACAAATAAAATTACAGTGTCTGTTTGTAAAGGAAAAAAATACAAGATACATGTATAAAGGGCATAGGGTATTAATAACAAAAACAATTAAAAAAATATGTTTGTGGCTATTCTCAGTAACAGCGAGATCGATTTTGACGCGACTTTCACTAGTAGGTAGCTAATGCAGACGAAGTCGCGGGTGGTAGCTAGTTTTAGAATAAATAGCAGTATCTATAGAACAATATCTCAAACTAGCTTCCCACGCGCGGGTTTACCCACATAAGGTGCCGTCGCTCCCGTTCCGATTTCCTCGATGAAATGCCTTTCTGACACTGAAAGACTTTTTCAAATCGGACCTGTAGTTCCTTAGATAAGCGCGTTCAAGCAAGCAAAAAAACTCTTCAACTTTATATATCAATATAGTTTTAAACAAAATACTCAAACTTTCTAAACAATAAGCCAAAACCACACACCATTACCACAAATAGAATAATCCCCAAATAATGTTTTCAATTCGCTATTACTTATACACCAATTCAGGATTCATGTCTGCCAAAACTTGCCACCATAAAGATTACAGCGATTCGATAGTCTAGCCATGGTAGGAATGAAGCAATAGTATATATAAATATAATATAAATGCAGTATAGATGGCTGAAGCTTTAAGTTATTATTTATCTTCGAGGTAGCACGTGATGTCGCGTGAACAGACTAGACTGGACTAGGTAGCTATGCGAGCGGGGATTACTTGGTATATCTTGTTATAAAAAATAAGAATAAAAAACCTTTTTGTGCAGTTGAAGTCATCGTTTGTCCTTTTATAGTTTTTTATGTTTTTAATAGTTTTTATACTAAAGTATAGTTTTGAAATAACTAAACCACTACAGTTTTTCGGTAAATACACACATTCGTTAAATGTCTTCATCATCACCTATAACACTGAATCAATTGTGCTTACGAAGATATCGGTTTATACAAAAGTTAATTACTTGTTAACATTTTATATTTTATTACAGCAATATAAACATAGTTCTGACACAACCCATAAACGTCCCACTGCTGGGCACGGGTCTCCTCCATAATAGTGGAGGGAAATTAGCCTACTATACACCACGCTGGCCAGACGGATTGGGATAGGGTTTAGTTTCGAATTTTCCTTTTCTGGCAGTGATCTTGTCTGCATAAACTTACTTCCCCAGTCGCCTTTTACGACACCTCCGAAATGAAATGGGGTAGTGACATTCTTGATCCGTCACTACACGGAAAAAAAAACGTTACAAAATATAATTTTCAAATTTCAAATGTTATCCAGCTTAGATAGTATTGATTGATATGAATATGCTGCATACACGATTACTATTGCAACAGGTAATTACATAAATATGAATATTTTATATGACATATTTTTTTACTACCAAGAAAATTATATATATATTTCAACTCGCTCCCGCTTCTGCTTTTGAAACCGCTGCTATTATGACCGGTACCATAAATTTTACAGTGTTCAAGATCGTGGCAAACTATGTGATTTGATATCGTTAACTTTATAGTTATAGATTTATGAGTTAGCGAATTTAAAACATACATACTCGGGAATTGACACTGAAGTCTCGATATAATAAATGTTATATTAGTTTGTTTTATTGACGGTTAATTTAGTTTATTGCCTTTAGGCCATATATTTAGGTATTGCTAGTTTTATTTACTAAATGTAAATCTACCGATTTTCATAAGTATTTCAATATTAGAATGCATCTTTATCCAGGTTTGTTTTATAAAAAGAAATAAGAAATAGATGTTAGAAGTAAAATAGAACACATCCAGAGTTTTTTTTTTGTACGGGCTAATCTCCTAAACTATTGCACCGATTTAAATGAATT
Source organism: Nycteola revayana (assembly GCA_947037095.2). Classification (NCBI taxonomy): domain Eukaryota; kingdom Metazoa; phylum Arthropoda; class Insecta; order Lepidoptera; family Nolidae; genus Nycteola; species Nycteola revayana. The sequence continues at coordinate 3,927,913 of OX344847.2, forward strand.
TTTGCGTGGTGGTACTACTTTTAATCACAGAAAATCAATAAGTTTCGGAGATAGTTAAAAAACCAAAGAAATAACAAACACCACGCGGACAATGTCACGGGCATCAGCTAGTAATTAAATATGGTTCCTGTAACAAAAAAGTACATATCTCAAATAACTTCTACAATGAAAATAAATCATCAAAAATCATCTATCCTCCCAGTCTGACCTCATAATTACTACAAACATCATCGAAAGCAATATATTAACGAAACACACATACACACAGTGTAAGTAATTGCAATACATTGAACTTGCAGTCTGTCCGTCTGTCGCGAATTGATGTCAAGTGCCGATTGTTACATAAGCATGGTCAATGTCGTTGCACCCAATGCAGAGTAACACAGTTTAAAAATATTAGTATGTCATAAATTATGTATTGATTTTAAAACTATGTCCCATCTTAAGTCCCGGAGGTCATTGGGTCCAGGAAAAAAAATCTTGAACACTTTATTAAAGTTTTTTGCTGGACCACCATTTTTCTTCCCGAAGAAAAACGTTACACATCCCATCCGTCGTTTTGCGGAGCTTAGTATGCGCAACGATAGCGGGGTATGTGGGAATCCTCCATTGGCAATGGTAAGCTATCATACTACGAGGAAAGGGACTACTCACCAAGTTATTCTTCATTGCCATTTGGGAAGATTACGGAAACACCGTCAGCATGACATCTAGACTGGCTGGATTGCCCTCCGTGACACTCTTTACCTTTGATCCCTCTTGCCATGACATTATCTATGACAATCGTATATCTATCAGGAATCCGACAGCAACCGATGCTTTACTAATTAAGATTTTCATAATAAGGAATCCCTCTATAGGTACTATTCTGGTATTAGTTTTTTTGAATGTTTATTACTCAGCACATGTTAATTTATTTTGACATATAGTGTCAAAAAATTAACATGTTCTGAGTAATACACCACCACCTAGTTTTGAATAGTACTTAGGTAATATCAATTATAATTTAGTTAAATATTTTTCTTAAAATTTATTTAAAAAGAAAATAGTAAAAAACAAAGATATATTATTTTAAATAAATTAACAATAATAATGAAACAGATCAATGACCGTTGTCTGATAATCTGTGGCAGCACTACTTACTACTTTTTGCAAGTGACCACTTTGATCAAGTCAAATTAATATTTAAAAAGTTCAAAGCATTGCTATTTTTTCATTAGTTATATTCCTATGTTATCTGTAATAAAACAAATTAAATACGTTCATGAGATGTTAAATAAATTCAGTTAATAAAAGAAAATTCGCTAAATGTTCATAGTCAAACGTAGGCCATGTCATTGCTCAGACATTAAACTGTATTAATAATTTAACTGTATTACCATCTATAATAACTACTATAAATTTGAAATTAGCACTATTATGTTACCTTTTAGCCTCCAAATAACTGAACTATTTACATGGTTTTAGGTTTAAAAATAGATCTTCTTCTTCGACGTGTCGATGATTGCTTTAAATTATATGTTTCGACCAAAACTCTGCCACATTTACGGCGTTGGTGTTGTCCTCGGACAGGTCCCACAGAGTACAAGTGAGGAGGTGCGCCATCGTTTGTGATGGTGCTCCGCAGTCGCATCTTTCTTCATCAGAGTACCGGAGCACGTTGTATATGCAGCGATCAACTTTAATCAAAGCAAGTTTATGTCGATGGTCACTTTGGTCAAGCCATGTCGTATCTTAGTTGAATTAGGCTTTCTTTCACTCACATTTCCGTATCCCTTCATAAAATATGCTTGAATTATATTTGCTCCTCTTATCACCTAGACTATAGACTCTTCGTAGGGCAATTACATTACGGAAATGATCTGTCATGTCTTTGAAATGATAAATCTCATTCTCAATCTCCAATTTAATTTCAAGCACTGGATCTCGACGAGTCTTGTTATGCTAGCCCGACAAGTGTTTACCAATCTATTCTACTAATCGCTAATCGTATAAACTACTGGTTTGATTAAAAAATATTTCATTGTTTTTATAGTGAAGGCTTTAGGATATATATCATCACGTCAAGACCAATAGGAACGGAGCACCAATGAAGAATGTTTAAAAATCGGATTTAGCCCAAAGTAACTACTCCACGGAGTGGAAGGAGGCCGTTGCCAAAGAGTGAGTAAAAAAAAACTACTCCACCCGGATGAAGTTGCGGGTACAAGGTACTGAAAAAAGTTTTGACAATAGTTCAGTCGTTTTAGATTCCACATTTAAAAAATACTTGCATGTTTTTTTATAATATTTGTACTAAATATTGATAATTTTACTTAAATTACAAGTTCAAACACAAATTCTAAGTATCGCAAAACCGTGACCTCTGTTCACCGCAAGTGGTTCAATTGACGGCGGACGTGACGTCACTGACGCACTTCCGGCCACTAATTACATGCGTCTGCGACTGTGACATCCTGAAGGGTGCAAGCCGTATATTAATTTGTTAAATTACAAGTGACATTAGCAGTTTTATTTGAGCCATGGGTGGAAATATAGAGGATTAAATAAAAGCGAGGACTTCCTTCTATATAGGTAGAAAAAGTTAATAAAGTTCTACTTCTATTGGTCGGTAAAAAATAACCTAAACCTAACCTAACTGGTGTTCAACACAGCTCTATTATAATACGGCTAGCTGTGTTGAAAAACTTATGGCTTTTCATTTAGCTGCATTAAATCCGGCTAATTATTGAATCGTCGCGAAATGGCCCTGTTTGATAACGGCTAGCCACTTAGCCAGTATGAAATGCGGCGGATTGTACGATCTGGCTGCGACACATATACTAATACATCGTGATTTTTCATTCGTTGCTTACTGAGAGAGATGATTTATTTTTGGTAGTAAAATCGATTTATGTAAATACTTTTTCTATAGCCTTAAAAATACACATTCATGACATCGAACCTCTGATAGGTTCCGTTTGTAGAATTTAGATTGTATTGTAAGGCACTAGAGCTTATTTTGCCATGTTAATTTATCATTGGCGTCGCCTTGAGGCAAAATTATTTTCTAAAATCACATGTCTATTTTAATACGTTTCGTCAAATTGTCCTGCCAGTTATTCGTCATCATCATTTCAATTGTAGGACTTCACTGCTGCACATAGGCCTCCCTCATAGATCTCCAGTTACTACGGTTGGAAGCGGCCAATCCACCGTGTATCCACGGCCTTTACCAGGTCATCCGTCCATCTAGTTGGTGGACATTCTACCGAACAATAAGCAACCACTAAATCTTCATGGTGCTTATAACATACCTATATATATGTATATTTTGTTCAGTACAATAAAATAGAAGCGGCCGTAGCCCAATGGCTAGGCCGTCGGACTTGTGATCTTGAGGTCGCCGGTTCGAACCCCACGCATTGCACTACCGACGTGAACCCACTCGTAACACAAGCATTTAGCTTAGTACGAGGGGTTAACAAGAATATAAGTAGACAGCAAAAGTACGCTAGAAATCTGTTAAAAAAAAATACAATCAAAACAATAGAGGTAAAGAAACGATCAATTTCAAACTATAAACCCTTGGATATCACTATAAAAAATTACATCAATTCAGAGACATTGTATTCTGGATTCAATTCCCAACTAGGACAACTAGTCGTAGGAATCATAGATAGTAATTTTACACGTGGATCAGCTTTGAGTCCGTAAATTAGGTATTTCTATAGTACTCCCACACCACATGAATTTAGATCCATAGACCGGGATTTGTATGAAAAAAAATGTTAGCGTGATTTCTCAATTTCCATTTATAAGAAGAAATGTTGTTGTCATCGCCCTCACTACCTAGGTGATTTAATATATATGTTAATAAGATAAATTCAATACAAGATATCAGTGCGAAATACGTTTGCATAAAGTAACTATGAATATAATAAATTCTCATTAAAAAAATTGCTTAATTTGATACGGTCTAGATGTTGCGATAAAATCTGCATACAAGATCATTTATTCTTCGGAGTTTATAGAATAATTTTGAAATCCTGTAACTAACCTAGGCATAGAAATATCAGACACTTAAATGTGGGACCAAATTGCTTGCTTAATAATTCGATTGGGATATAAAACTACCTACGAAAAGTCTATGTGGTATTCATCATCTTTATTATATGAATGCCTTTTCGAAATAACTCGGTTACGATGACTCTGACCCATCTTCCCATCTTAGTCATCGTAACCGACTTATATAAGCCAAAAAACTGACCCAGGGCTCGAACCAAAACTAAAGTCATACGTTACACTCTTTGATACCACTGCACTATTGAGGAAGTCGTTCTACCTATAGTATAGTTACGTTTGATGAGAAATTAGGGCGAACAGATTCTTGATACTAAATATCATCAGATTTAACAGGTATATATGGGTTTTAAAACATAAGTTTTACTATTATTATAGCTTACTGCATTGTTATGCACTTTATTTACATGAAGTGCAGTAGAATGTGAAGATTTTGCCTTTTCCGGTCATGTAACCATGTAATCATAAGCACGAAGAAATCTTCTAACTACAATATAACTTGCGCTTGTACTATCCTGCACTTGATATTTTCTTATCTCAAACAAATTAGTAACAAACTTTGAGCGGCGCTCAGAAAATATCAAATAAACACGTTCATCAAGTAACCGCGTACTCATAACGTAAACTTGAAGGAAGCCTTAAAGGACTTGACGGATCCTACCCGTCGCATAGCAACATTGAAAAATGCATTCGCGAGACAAAAGCATGCTATTACCGCCCTGGATTAGCCCTATTGACACTACGTTACCAATTAAAAAGGGAGGGGTGCCTTTTCGTCTCGGTTTTTTTCAGCAGACGGTTTTTCAGGCCGCGGGCGAACACCCCCACTTTGCCCCCTAGCCCCCCCGTGGCTGTACAGAAAAATCAATAACGCAGCACTTTTTTCCGCGCGTAAAGCATGCACCGACACGGCGCTCAGCTGTGTGTGTGGCGGCCACGCACACACGCGCCCGCTGCATTGGGTTGCCAGCATTTTTTTCCGTTCACATTAAAATTTGCTCACGGCGACGTTCCCGTGAATGTCCCGACAGCCCTGCCTTTGATTAGTCCGATGCACCTGGAAGGCTTACGCAATGTAGCAGATATTATTATGAAATTATTTTCTATGCTAGCTTTTCTCGTAATAGTTTTTTTTCTATACGCGATGATCGGTATTTGCAATATTCTGTTCTTAATCTACTTTTAAATAAATGCTGAATGCTTGGAATATGAAAAATGTGCTCAACCTTTTAAGACGCTGAAGCGCTAACGGAAAACAATTTTAAAACATTCTATCAACAGCCTTTTGTTCAAATTCTCTACAAGCAATAGCCATAACTCGTGCTCTTAAAAGGATTGCGGTAAAATGAGAGAATCAACAAGAAAATAGCAGACGTCCTTATGTACGAAGATGGGGTATTGTAGAGTCTGTTTAATGCTATAAAGCCATGACCTTGTGAGTGTATGAATGGCATCGCTTCCGCGATCTCTATTTACTTGTCGTGATAATGTCATTCAATGAACGATAAAAGCTTTCAAGTCGATGAGAATTCAAGGGGTATATAATTTGCATAGATTCCTAACGCTCGACGCGACAACCGCACAACACTAATTGCTAACGCAGACTAACGTAAAAAAAGCATCACATTTAAAAAAGGAACGCTTTGCACATTTTTATTTCGCGTTCGCAATGACAGAGGTGAGTCCGTCCCGCTCGCGCCACATTGTTTCCGCGCGCTCGTCATCACTCCATCTTTGTCTGCCGCGCGCGTTTTTTTCAACGTGCAAAAATATAAAAACGCCGAATCGTGGTGGAGGGGGCATGTTGCACTTGTGTGCGTCACCGCGATAATGCTTGTTTTAGGGCTTTGCCCCGATCATAAGTCAATACATGGCCAGTACAATTTGTGTGACCAAATGTATTCGAAAGCAAATCGGAGAAATTCTGTCCGTGAATAAAGATCTGTCGGAACGAATGGTTTAAAAACGTTATCAAAGCTTACTTACCATATTTTAGACATACCTACTGTTCGATATGATTTTGCTTTAACTCTACAAGGACTTAGCTGTACGTCTTCACGGTACACTGCCTTCATCTAGTGAGACGATTCTTTGATCATTCCGCTTGGTCTAATTAATTACAAATTCGCTTACTAATGAGTTTTGCAAAAACTACACACATCAGAAGTCCACATGAGCGCTCTGACGAATGGTTCTAATCAAAACTACATTCATAGCTGCTATACCTCTATGCAAGAAAGTATTGCGATGACACTGTTTAAATATATTTTCGTTATAGAAAAAAAAAGTACCTACACACCTTTCTCTGGCTTTCACCCACTCACAATTAGCGCTCTGTTAATCATAACCTGACTACACCAGACGGATTTTGGCGCCAAATTCGCATAAGTCGAAGAAACTGCAACAATTTAGACAGTCAGATAGGTATGCATAGGTTGCTAAGACTTAGGAATCCATTAATTATAAGTTGAGCCCGTGCTACTGATTTGCCTAGCACTGGAAAACTATCGCGGTAGATAATGATCTAGACACGAACTGTTTTGTACACCATTAAAGGAATTAGAATCAAAGATTTTGTTAGACAATTTGTAGTGGTTTTAATTAACTTTATTTTTCGTAATCGTATTCGTATTCAAAAAAAGCATCCATACCATGCATAGATTTATGATAAGAAAACTGCTATAGTATAAAAATATATTTTAAGTAATTATTCGATTTAATATTTAAACGTAAAACTATGTTTATTTATTACTTGAAGAATATTACTTATTCCATGAAGTAAATAAACTTAATCTAATAAGACTAGTATTCATCTAGAATAACAACATTTTACTCCTCAATAATACCAAACAAATTAGTTTTAATGTGACACCAATGACTGGCAGACTTGGAATAGACATACAAATGATTCACCACCACAGACTCAAAATTCGCATAACAACTGAACATCCATTGATTTGCTATATTTCTTGGTTACGGTCAGAAACCGCAGACGGCAACTGTTCTTTCGTTTCTGAACGAAATAGTTTGACCGTGAAAACAACGGTGCCTGTCAGATTTAGACCACATGTTAATGGAGAAGACAATCAGACTGATTATATTCAGTAGCTTGTTCGCTTGTTGTATTTTAAATCTTGCAAGATTAATGAATGATGAGTTAAAGGAGCAATTACAGAAGATTTCTATGAATTCATTGGCAATATTGATCTATTTGGAATTGTTCCTTAATAAACATTGCCTCCGGCAAGACGAGTGATAGTTATATTTTAATTAGGAAGGAATAAATGTATTAATTGGATATTAATAGCATAACTACGTCTTCGTTCTTTCTTACATAATTATAGTCACAAAAAACATCAACAATTCTATGTAAAAACCGATTCATACTATATTAATCTTATCATAGTACTACAAAACAAATCCGTTGTACTAGAAAATGATTTAATAAAATCCACCGTGCATCGTAGAAAATTTCCTTCTGGCGCGGTTGAAAAAAAGGCAAAAAAGGTGGCCGTCTCCGACCTTACGCAGGCATCGTTTTATTGCGATCGTGCCCGTGGCCTCACTCCTTCTTACCTCATAACACAGTTTCTCTTTGCTTTTTCTATTTTCTCCTCCATTCACCCCCCGACGGCGTGTGTAGAAAAAACTTTGTGGCCTCGTAAAAGTCCACTTCTGAACGAAAACTTGCGTTGTTTTGAATTTAGAACTTTTTCTCATGTTGCTGTTTCGTCGCTTCTTACCCTTTTTTTCTTAATTGCTGGTTGACATATATATATACTTTTTTAAGAACTCGTTTTTAAATGTTGACAGTTTATTTTTTTATTATAGTTTTTTTAATATTTTCCAACGCTTAGGACTTTTAATAGGTACACATTTTAGTAATGAGAAGTTTAAATTGAACATGTAGTTTAAAAACTCACACGATAAAAGTCTTATATCAATTTCTTTTTGCTTTTTTACACGATATTTTAACCTCAGTAATTGCTAGGTTTATAAATAAAAAAGTGTGTTAGTCGGAAGGTCTTTTCATCAAACTTTAATTAAAGGTATTTCATTAAAGGAACAGTACGAATTCTTTGAGAATTATAATTACGACTTCGTTAAACTCTGTTGAATGTAAAAAACCGCTTTCATAGAGCTATATTAAAAAATCCTATCTCTTAAGAGAAACTAACTGGATTTCAGTCTAGAACATAATATTTTTAATGAGCATGGTGACTTCAAAATATCATCAAAACTGCATGACATTTTCCTAGGGCAAAAATTAAGTTTTACTTTTTGGGAGGGTTAGCTTACGTACTTGCTTAATTAATTCAAAAGTTGTTTGCCTGTTTATAAAAACATACCTAATTAGTATTTTCATCCGGAATGAGTATCATCCGCTTCCTATTTCAAAAGTAAGCCCAAAACAATTGCGCATCGAATTTTAAAAAGTGGATACGTGATACATGACATCGGAGGGGCCCGCATGCCGTTATCTAACTACCCCTAGCACATCGGCCACAATAAAAAGAGCTATAGGACTGCCTACACCTCCCCTGAGTGCTGTTGTTTTCTTCATGGTTTGGGGGGAATGGGAGGTCAAGCATTCCTGGTTTGTAATGCACATTTTTGCATGGAGCTCCGCGATCGAGCTCAGCTCGGCCCTGCAAGCACGCACACTACCAGACATCCCTATGTGTTACTGATTACACACACACACACATGAATGTCAGATGGATTCTGTTTTTAGTTTTTTTAATTGACCAAAATTTTGTACTCTCCCAATATTTCGATGTATGTGTGCGTTCTTAGTATTTTTTAACTTTTTATGTGATAGGAAATAAATGGAATCAAAGGCGGGGCTCTATGAAAAAGTGTATACTATGTAGTGAATATTTCTGCGTGTATCGTACATATATAGTGCTCCTGATCGATTTCGGATACGGCGGCCAACCTTTAAGGAGATTAGCCATTTGCGCAGGACACATTATAGTGCACAATCGTGTGCGGAAACACGGGTGCACTGCTCTATTCCTTTACTCGATCAGTCACGATCAGGCGTAAGACGTCCAGCTTAACGTTTTTTCCAAGGCACTTCAAAACTTCTGGTTGGTACCTACTTAGATTTTTCTAGTAATATTCATTAATAATTTAATGTCTGACCGGGGAATCTATCCGGGTACAAATGGCGTTAAAGGAATTATGTTCTAGCTTATTAATATTTCTAATACATTTCTTTTCATATCTATCATTTTCAACAAACATTCTATACTATTCTTACATTATATAATAACTAGCTGCGCCCCGCGGTTTTACCCGCGTTACTCTGCTCCAGTGGGTCGGAGCGTGTTGTTTTGTAGCCTATATGTTAATCCAGCGTATAACCTATCCCGTCGCCAAATTTTAGCCAATTCCGTTCAGTAGTTTTGATGTGAAAGAGTAACAAACATCCATCCATCCATCCATACTTACAAACATTCGCTTTTATAATATTAGTAGGATTATTTATAACCAATCATTCAGTAATCATTAGTAAAAATAGTTTTGGTAAGTAACTACTTATCTAAAAATATATTTTCGGAGATGATCTAGGAAGTTAAGAAATAAATCTTCTCACTTAACTCATTAATTAATTTGATACATTAATAAAAAAGTGTCTGACACCTTTTTTATTAATGTATCTTAAGCATTACTTGATCCTTACGCACAACAGGTAAGATAAATAAACACATAATTCGAATACATAACGAATTAAAGCTCTACCTAACAGCCGTATACAAACAATTATTTTCACAAATACATAACTGAAGTTGTACTAATCGAGAGTGACGCGAAAAAATCACATCCCCTGGACGAGACGAACGGGGGGTGGGTGGGGAACGGGGGTGCAGGTGGGGTTGCCAATGTTTTTATTTTTCATGATTGGTGGATTGCAACCGGAGTAATGATCGATGGAATTAACGTGCACCACTGGCCACCTACGGACATTTTAAAATTTCGAATCTACATAGCTATTCAAACTTTAAAAACGTTCGTTTTGAAAATGGAATTCTTGATTTTGTTGATGGCAGTTATGAAAAGGTTTTCATGAATCACGCTTTGATTTGTGGCCTGAAAATATTTTTTATCCACAGTAGGTACTACTGGCTGGATATGTACTTTGTTATTATAATAAAATAGGAACTTTTGAAAATGGAAGTCGGTAGCTTGCGGTTTTGAAAGCATGTTTTTTGTCAAGTCACGCTTAAGCTACGTACGAATTTGATGTATAGAAAAGGATTTTATTTTAAAACGTTCACTTAGTAGGAATCTTTTAATGATATACTAAGAGTTTATAATTAATATTGAAGAACACGAGTAACATATGAAAGCATAGAGAATTTGTAAGACATTCTGAAATTCTTACATATCGAAATAAGGATTTTTGGCGTTAATAACATTTTTATGTGAGAACACCATAGATTAATTTAAAAATAAAATGCGTTTTTAAATGTAAGGCCATCAGTGCATTCCACATACTTCCAGGTCCACTCCATTTTCAACTACAAACAAAATGATAATTTATTTACCTACAAATAACGCAGACACCCTCAACCACCCCATCATACATTAACATACATACAATGATTTATACGTCATACACATTTGGCATAATTGAAAAATGGCTGCCCGTAATGGCGTATGGCGGGCAGCTAATAATATGCTTTTTGGGTTGACGTCACGAATATATGTATGTACTAATTAAACGATTAATGCGTGGTTTGTTGTTTTAATTCTCTAGGGAGTAGGTACTTTTATGGTGAAAGCTATATCGATCTTATTTGCCGTACCTAGTCCGTCCAGTGCTAATGAGTGGCAAAATTAATTGTATTTTTTGCCGATCATTGTAAAAATAATTAACGCTTCTTATACTAAGCAATTTCGATGAAAGAATTTTTGGTTTGTTTGCTAATCACCTTGGTTTTGAAACCCTTGATGTCGTATACTAGGTCGTTTTTAAGCGCCCATGTTTTATAAAATACCCTTAACCATGACTTAAAAAAGCAAAATAATCTAGTACAAGCTTAATAAATAGCTTAAAATGTATTTAAAGCATCAAAGAATAAGTGGTTAGAAAACTAACCATAACTAAAAATTTAAGTAGGAATTATTCATAGAATATGTACTCGTTTATCTGACAATTTCAATCAAGTTCCATTTATTGTACTTACTGAATAAAAAGAACCGATAGTTATAAAAGTAAATTAACTATTACTTTGATTACTTTTAGGTTTTAGCAAATATTATTAAATGCCGAAGTTATATTACTAAATAGTAGTTATGATACAATTCACTGTCGCTATCGTAAGCGTCGGTAAATAGTTAATGAGCGACATTGTAAAGTTGGCGCCCCCGAAAGCGAAAGTTCTGCCTGGATGCTAGGGGTGCCAACCTTACTATTTGCTTACCATATTATTAGTATTACATTACAAATTATATCAATTTTGTTGCCTAATAATTAAAAATATATGTATTAGAAATAAAAGACATGCTTTTATTGTCATCTTCACTTCGGCCCATTAAGGCCTATGAAGATATAGGGTCGTCTATTCTACGGCAGGAACCACACGGCTGTTTATTTTCATGATTTATAATGAAACCTAGTGCATACATTATGCGTAAATCTTCTCGATAGTTATTTGCTATATACCTAACTCAATACTTAGGTATTTACAAAACTTACCATAGAGAGGAAGTTATATTTATTAAAAGAAAACTAGACATACAGCAGATAATCTAATAAATCTATAGGTCCTTCCTTTATTTCTAGACCTTATTAATATTAAAAGTTATATAATTTATCAACTATTTAAATATTTCGTAAGTGTTTAATAAATTTTAAAAAACCAATAGCACCATAAATCAGGAAAAAATATTGTTTATGGCTCTCTGGAGTACCCCTGACTTAATTTAGGTCAGTAGTTCCCAAAGTATGGCAACCCTGAACCCTATTTGAATACTACTCAAGTTGCAAGTTTAGTAGCGACACAAATCAACGAGCTACGCGCTTCGTAGCAAAACTACTTTCGATTCGTAGCGAAGTTTACATACAGAACATACTCTAGTCAAAATGTGCAAATTATAGAGAAAAAAGAAAAAAATTGTTGGTCTATGGTTATGTTAGGTTTTAACTTAAGATTTTGGGTCGTCTTCTTTAATTAAGGGCCGTAATCAGCGTGATTTAGCCGATGTCAAAGTATTTAATTAAAGTATAATTGTAAAATTATTATAAATACTAGCATCCCGCGCACGGTTTCACCCGTGTAACACCCGTTCCCGTGGGAAGTTAATCATTAAAAATAGCCTTCAGCCTTTGTCAATAAATTAACTATCTAACATTAAAATTATTTATTAAATAGGACTCGAAGTTCCTGAGATTATCGCGGACAAGCAAACAAACAAACGATTTCAGCTTAATATATATATAGTCAAAGTCAAAGTCAAAAATATATGACGCTATTTTCACGTTTCAAAATGGCATGATATTTTAATTTTTTATCGTTGAATTCTACAAAACACAGTCATTTACATAATATTTGTAATATTCTACTCTATTTTCATGGCTGACTATCTCGTATGACAGTTTTCTCTACTCTTTTCAACTTGTTTCATTTACAATGCCCATACATCACTCCGTAAACATTCAATAGAGACATAAAATCACGACGGCGCTGAAAAAAGAACTCATTATGAAAAACAATACATTTAAAAAGTTGAACACAAAAATGCACGACATTCTAACACTTAGAGCTGCAGGAAGCGATGCCGTGTCAAACTTCTGAAACGCTGAGCTTTCAGAGTTCATTCACCTCCAAGACATCCACACAAACACACACACATAACCCTTACACTAACGACATAAAGTTCATTTTTATATGACACACCCCGAATGAGGTTCTTTTAATGACCGTCTTTATATACAACGAAACATCCTTAAGACTTACACGTTAAGGTTTATTTTTGTGTCTCAAGATTGTTTTTAAAAAGTCTCTTTGTGTGCACTGTATGGAAAACGGTTGGTTTTTCTTTTGACGGATTTCGCGTGAAAGAAATTCGGATTCTAAGAAACTCTGTACTTTTCTTTATGTTATTCGCGAGCTGTAGCTTTAATTTTTAATTTTTTAAAGTTTTTCATGATGATGTGAAACATGAGTGTTATGTGGTAAATGTTTTCAAGTAAAATTACTCTAAAGTTATAAATCTAATTAGTGTAATTAAGCTATATTTTTTTTATGTATGTGTCATAAGAGGTGTACGTTAATTGTTTATCAAAATAAATATATAAATGATAGATTATTTTCAAAACACAAAACTCAAACATCAAATCTATTAGTGTAGGTACCTATTATTTATCACTTAATGGGTGGGATATGCGTCCAAATACAATTGACAACTAGAGCTAGTACTGTAGATATGAGCACTAGCACCCTTACCCTGTTCTTTCAACTTCCCACCGTGAGTTCTGGTGACCTTACTCACGCATAGGAATCCAACATTAATCAATAATTTTATCTAGCTGTGGTTTTTGTCCGAGTCCGAGAGCCCCGAGAATAGAGCAACAGTTAGTACTAAAAAACTAAAATTCATAAAATAAGGAATCATTTCTTAATCTAACAGATGCCCTCTTGCGCTCATTGCTTAGTTTGTCATTTTTAAACCATATATTAAGGCCGGAGCACTACTGACTTTTATGGCTAGCAAATAGCACAAGTTTATGTCAATCCTTGTTAAAATATTGATGTGACAATTGAGAGAAAAAAGAAAGTTTTCGTCAACTTTTTTGTAACGATTAGCTTTGGCCTGTGTTCTAAATACAAATTGTTTGACATCAGATTAGAACGCAAATAAAAAGTAAATATTAGAATTCAAAAATTACCATTTTAAATTCTTTTAATTCGTTTCTAAATAACTTTATTATGAGTGACTTAGCTAAATAATACCATAATATCAAGCAAGTTTCTTTTTTTTAATTTAACCAGTTGCAGAATGCAAAACTTGCACAGGAGTTTGCGTGTCAAGTTACAAAAAAGGTTCATTGGCTTCCAACTTTATTTATTACGTTTACTTTTTAATTTAACGACTTTCAGTTAGCACGCGAACATGGGTATTAGTCCCTCTGAATGCCTGTTAGTTTATTTAAGTTAACTGAAGATTTAATACTTAAAAGTCAACGATATGTATCATTAATTATAATGATATCGATCTTTTATCGGAATTTTAGTGGTGCAGGATTACAGAATGTATTCACGCTTCTATAGTCGATGGATTTATAAAGGAGGATTTCAATCAATGATCGTTTATTAGGGAAAACCGGTTTTAAGGCTCAAGTGAATTAAGAAGCTCATATGTTTGGATTTCAATACTAAAAAGGAAAAGTATGAATTAATTTATTATTACATTTAGCGAGAAACTTAATAATATAAAGAGAATAAATAAAAGTTACATAAACCACTTCTTAACAGCAGTAAAGCAGATTTTAAGTAGGTAAGATATTAGATATGTTACAGTTGTTATCCATTTTGACAGCTTTCATGTAATTTAAAATATTATTATGGTATATAATAAATTAACAACTTGTATATCATAATGTACGTATTATTCATATACGAAAAGGCGGCATTAGTCAACAACACGCGCGCGAATCCTACGGTGCATAATCTGGTAAAAATAGACCCTTGTACACCGAAGGGCCTTTTCAACCTGCTTTACCGTCTCAATGATGTGGTCTCTATATTGTCTATGTTTTATTTTTTAGCTCGTGTTAGACAAAAGAGGAGTTATGTTTTGTGTTCGAGCATGAGAAAGAAATGCTTTTCTGGAGCAGACGACGGTGTAGATATGTTTTTGTTCCGTTCTTTTTCAACAACATAGAACATCGTAATATATAGTATCAAGACATTTCTGTGAAACATGTAATAGAAAATAGTAAAGGGATTTTCGTGATATAATAGATTATAAGCGTGGTTTAAAAAAGAGAATTTTTACATTAATCTAGCGGATGCACAGAAAGTGCAAACCAAAAGCTCCTGAATAGTGAAGAAGATATAAATACTCCTCTCATAGGGGCTGTCATTACAATCCATCAGTTTATCTCAGTCAGCCCCCTACATTCCTCCGCTTACATCCCTTCTACTCCGGTTAACCATTTCAAGTCATCGGTCTATCTTGCACCTTACGTTTGCCAATACGCGGTCTTCACTCTAAAGCGCATCTGCTCAACAGCTGTTAGTTCTTTTGCAGTCTGTCATTAAACCCTATGGTTTTCGACGTAGAATAGACCATCGTCTTCCCATGTCGTAAAAGGCGATTTAGAGACATACCTACAGCTGATGGATAGGCAGCAGCATCTATCAGTGCAAGGATACTTTCCATCTTACTGCGATTTTCAATCTGCCTGCCAAGCGCAGTGCAGGGCTGATGCCTGCCAGGTCATTGTTATCACCTTTAGCGTGCAATTACTCATCATTCTACAAATTTCTAGCCTTACAGGTAGGCCGTTACTCGGAGGGTTAGAGCACTCCAGCCGTCAATTACTCTGGCATTCCAAGCTGTAACGAGAAGCCCCATGTTCAGCAGTGGACAATAAAACTAATCAAAACACAAAATCCTTACTAATATTATAAACGCGAAAGTTTGTGAGTATGGATGCATGGATGTTTGTTACTCTTTTACGCAAAAACTACTGAATGGATTTGGCTGAAACTTTGCACGGGGATAGTTAATAAGCTCGATTAACATATAGGCTACAAATCACGCTCCAACCCACTGGAGCAGAGGAACGCGGGTAAAACCGCGGGGTGCAGCTAATTATTTAATAATATGCATTATTCATACTACCTACCTATTCTCATTGCACGTGGGTAGAGGAGACATGTTGATAAATATTAATTATAATTAATGATACTTTGAAAGACGTTGAAGATCAAATTTAATTTATTATAGCAATAAAATTATAAAACAACACAAATTCATTGTAACCTACAACATTCAAGTAATAAACATTGTAACGATGTTATTGGTTCATTGTTTTAATCGTTTGGTTTATGGGACTCGATGTCTATAGTATAGGGCTAGCATAGCGATATAAACTCAAATCACTCTCATAGCCTTTTCTTATCCAATATCGAAGAGTACTTCACAAACCCTTAATTCACATGCACAAATCATACCCAGACTCAGCACAATTATCTGTGTTTCACACAAATAATTGTCCCGAATGGGAATAAAAATTGCTGAAACATTAACTACCCACTTTATACAAAACCATATCCCAAAAGTCCTTCTTTCTTTTTCTTTCTTTCCTGCATGTCGTTATGAAACACTTGATTAAGTCTAGTCGCCCACTACTTGTATCGAGTGTCTATACCGAGCGATCGGCACGTCGCGTCGTCGCCACGAGAGCAGTCCTTTAGTCAACGACTATAGAAGGTTTGACAGCTGATGGTTATGGTGATAAATGACAGTAATTAATATTTAAATTAACGTTTGGCTGATTTATTAATTAGTATCCCTTTTTTGTTGATTGTTGTTATCAATATTTCGGCTAACATTTGATAGCCTAATTAATCGCATTATAGGCCTCGTATAATACATATAATCTTACAGCCACTGTCCGATTATCATGTAACAAAATCATAAATATAGAAAAAATATAATCGCGACCTATATTACTATATTTTAATTTGTCTATAACTAAACTAAATGTCATTATTATATTATAAAGGCTACACACCATAAATTTTGCCTTCAAAATTTCTGTAGTATTAAAAATAAAATCATATGTATGTAACTTACCTATCCTCTATTATAATAATTAATAACCTATAATTAATAAGTAATTAAATTCTAAAAAATACACAGTCAAAATGTTAAATCCAATGACATTTAAAACACGATAAAATATTTAAATGGCGGACACATTAAAGGAAATCTATAAATTGTACGGAGCTGACATATTATTATCCGTGGACTATCTGAAAATAGACAAGGACGGAAGACGAGTGCTCCCTAATTATTACTTAGTTACAAGAACGAAGGTATATTAATAACTGGCGACTACATCCGCGTAAGATAAGGATTTTATTCAACGATCTATACTATAGTACATATATCTCACTGATTTTATATCTGACAACTACTACTGACTCTACAATTAACGTCCCATCTAAATCGGTACTACCGTTTTGAATAAACAAACAAACAGACAAAATAAATACCCTATATTATACCTTATAAAATTAGATATCTATCACCGAAAGTACCGTCAAGATCGGTCAACTGCTACTGAGATTAGCCGGAACAAACAAACAGACAGAAAAATTATCTTTTAGTTAAAAGTAATATATATGTAATACATTCATATTTATTTAATAAAAACTTGTTATTTTTCATTACAATCAGACATTTCAATACATCATTTTGTTTATTTGTATAGATACGGCCGGTGAGACACCGTCCGTATTGTTCATAAACCCTTCAAGAAAAACTCATCAAAACCCTAGGCGTAGTTTAAAAGATATAATCGTACTTTAAGATGCGGTTAGTAACTTTAATTTATTGTTTATTAATATTCCTAAGTAAAAAAAAAAAAAAAAAGAAGTCAACTAATTAAAAAATGGCTAGCCACGAGTTTTTTGCAACTTTACCGGACAACATACAAGCAGGGCCCTATTAGGTTTAAAAACTACAAACTAAGCAACCTGCGCAAGACGGCGCTCTCTTTGAGACTTGGACCTCAACCCAAGGCGTTCGCGAGACTTTCGTACAAATGTCACTCTACTTTACAGTTCTCATCATTCGTACAGAGGATTCTACAAACGTCGTACACCTTAGTCCTTAATTTGAGTTCGTCTACAATATTTGACGAATAACTTTACTAATAATCGAAAGGAAATCACAGAGGGAAGCAGTAAAAAAAAGTCTCTTTTCTATCTTATCGAAGAACAGTAACAAAGTTGTCGGATGACATTTTATTATTGAAAGAAGGAAATGGACGCGACGAAACGTAAAAGTTAAAGATCAATTTTATCTTATTATGTTCTAAGCTCTTAATTATATTAACGAAGTGATGAACTAGCAATGCCCTTTGAATTATGAAGTACACAGTAACTGTTCTTTAAATATTTTCATTTCAAATTTAAATCTCTCATTATATTAAACGTTTAAACAATTCTTATTTTTTGAAAGATTACAATCAGAGTTTTGCTATCTACTAGTATTCTTGTTAACCCCCGTGATAAGCTAAAGTGCTTGTGTTACGACTGGGTTCACGTCGGTAGTGCAATGGATGGGGATCGAACCTGCGACCTCAAGATATTGAGGCCATTGGGCTGCGGCCGGTTCTATTTTTAATATCTAGCAAATATTAAATTATAATCATACCAATATTAATATTTAGAATAGTTTTGTTGCGCGTATGATATTAAAAATGCTTTTTTTATTCTTTAATTAAGTAGTTATAACAAAATCATCTAGATAAGCACCGCTCAGGCAATAGAAATACCGAAATTCATCAGTCCGTATATAACAGGCAATTAAAAATCAAAAAACTAATTAAAAAACAGGTTTTTATGTATAAATTAGCTTTACCACATTAAGAAGTCTAGATCATAACCTAACTTAACAAAGTTTTTGTTCTTAAACTAGCAAAAAATGGTCGGGTTGTATCCTGTCTTTGTCTAACGGTTGAAATATCCTTGGGAGCAAGCATGATTTTCTATGTAACAATTATTTTTATTGCATTTTAATATTACTTGTTAAATAGAGAAACTTCTAAATAATAACTTTATATTGTATTGAGAAATATTATTTATTTATGGTAACTATAAGGTACACATTTATCTAGACTAGCTGCGCCCCGCTGTTTTACCCGCGTACTCTGCTCCAGTGGGTCGGAGCGTGATGTTTTGTAGCCTATGTGTTAATCCAGGGTATAACTTATCTCGGTGCAAAATTTATGCCAATTCCGTTCAATAGTTATGGCGTGAAAGAGTAACAAACAAACATCCATGCATCCATACTTACAAACTTTCGCGTTTATAATATTAGTAGGATAGGATACACCAGTGTTATAGAAGATTTGTAAAAGTATTAGTGTATGTAAATCGTACCCAATTAATTATTATATAGGTACTATACTATACTTAATAACTTTTAAATTAATCTTAATGATATTATAATAAGCATAGCACAAACTAAAATCTAACGAAACTACCCAACATACAAATATAATATTTATAACATGTTACGGCTGTCTCGATGACCAAATGTATATTATATTAATGAACAAATTTATCCTTCCACGAAGTCTGACCCTGAGTTAACATGATTCATTTATCAAAGTAGTCAATCTAGTTTCCAGGTAGCTATACTTTGATCCTACCTACGTTAAATTTGTGCGATTATACCTACATAACTAGCAGTTTTTTTTCATATGTTATTTAGCTACAAAGCTTTTGTTAATTCATCGGACATAAAGGCGAGTAAGACGCCTTATATATGTAACTGTGAAAATCCTTTTAAAACAAACACAAACAACAAGCTTGTTGGAAGTTTCACCCGCGTAGCTCCCGTTCCCGTGGAAAAAACATAATTTAATATAGCCTATAACATACCTCGATAAATGCGTTATCTAACACTGAAAGAATTTTTCAAATCGGACCAGTATTTCCTGAGATTGGCGCGCACAAACAAACTCTTCCGCTTTATATAATAATATAAGAATGCCTAATGGCTAGGGTCAGACTTGTGATCTTGTAGTCGCCGGTTCGAGCTCTACCCATTTCACTACCGACAATAATTGGAACAAAAGCATTTTGGCTTAGCACAAGAATACTAGTAGACTGCCAATTCAATGCCTACCCTGTTGCCGTTAATGATATCGAGAAAAAAGGGCAAAAAAAATCACGTTTGTTGTATAGGAGCCCCTCCTTAAATATTTATTTGATTTTTAGTACTTGTTGTTTGTGAAAAATTCCACTGTCTAACTATCGCGGTTCTTGAGATAAAGCCTGGTGACCGACAGACAACGAAATCTTAGTAATAGAGTCCCGTACTTTCGGTTACGATTACCTAAAAAAGATTAAAAGTTAAACTAACCTAAAATATGATCCATCGATTATCAAAACGTTTCTTAGATCTTACAAGTCACTACATTCAGGTAGATAAGTATACATCATTTTACTATAGTTTATGTCAATGACAAATGAAAGTTATTCAAATGTCAGTTACTACGAGTTTGGAAAGAGCAAACATGACAAAATATCAAAATACGTGTTTTCTTAATAGCATGTTTTCTTAATTGCATCCTTTAATATTGTGTGTAGGTTGTAATGTGTGATTTACATTGGTATGCCATGACATCACGGCCGTAGCGTAAGTGGGTTGTCTCAATAAAAAAGTGGGGCTTAGAGAATATAAATCATCAATTAACAAAAATCTATTTGCCAATGATATATATCTATTATTTGAGCCTACTCTTAATAGAATTTGGAAAGCCAGAGTCGTTGAAGAATCAGTCAATCAACACGCTTGGCAGGATTGGTTATCGCATTAAGATGGCGAGTATCCTTGATAGATGCTGCTGCCCATCCAACAGATAGTACCTATATCCCTTGGTCGCCTCTTAAGACACCTGAAAACAAGAGGTAGTCTTCTGTGGTGGTATTCTAAGCCGGAAACCACGCACAGCACAATCAATGAGATATAGATATTCGATTTTGGTAGAGCCATGGGTCCCATGGTGCTTTTCTTTTCATAACAATGGTAGCTACTCCCAAAAGGGTTAACTTAAACTCCCCTTTTTTCGGACGGACGTATATAGTTAACCACTAGGCTTTTGCTACCTTATAGGTGAGAACCCCCTACACTACACACTAGAACCCCCTGTTGCTCCTCCAAATGCCAGTGTTGGGGTCAACGAAAACTGCATCAGTATAACATCCCGGTATATGAACCCTTTGTCTTAAGATGTCCACTAAATGCATTTTTTGACCATTGAATTGCTTTTCGGAAGAGATGAATTTGAAATGAACAAAATATTAAAATAATTCAAGAACTAACGTGACTCTGACCGTTATTTCGGTTCCATACCTAAAGGGCAACCCGGAGCTCCGACGCTGTCACTCTTCTGTCCGTCCGTTCATATGTCTTGGGTGTCTTATTCGTAAACAGAATGTTGCAAGCCTATAATTTGGATAATTTTTACGTGCAAGGTCCAAACCAATATTGAATTAAAAATTCAATTTAGGTACTTGTTTTTTTACGGAATCTGCTTGACAGAGGTATGTGTTTTAATTAATATTTTAGAATATTTAAATACATTTACCAAAGTATACTATGTAAGTAAGAATAAATTAAATTTCAGAGTTAATATTTAAAATTAATTGCTCAAATCTTTATTATTCAAATAGAATTTATTATTTGCGCACACGCATTTCAAAGAGTTAGGAAGAAATATACTGCTAGTTATACTTTACTGTACACACAGTATCGGTCCGGGCGTATAACTTTTTCATTAATGAAAAACTTAATGTTAGAATAGATTCAGTATAGTAGTATTTAATATGTTAGTTAATAAATTTAATGTTAGTTTAACTTCAAATTAGTGTTTTACATGTGATCCTGTGACTTTTTTAACCCCATTTTCAGTGATCACAAAGACTTGAGCAATTGTTTACGGCGGCGGCACTTAAGGACGGAATAATAAACAAGTAGTGATGGTATGAGCGGACGATGTCCCGCTGGAGTGTCCTAGAGGCCGTTAGCATTTGTCGGGCGGCGTCGCGCGCTCAAAATAGCGCCCCGGCGCGTCATCAATGCGCTTCGTTTGCTTTATGGCCAGTTATTGCGCCAGTTTAATTACCACTGCACGCCATTTTGAAGATTTGTGAAACGTCACTTTTGGCGCGAAACGTGCACTTGACAAATTACCATAGCCCTGTCGCACACAGACTCTACGCACACAGCCAGCCTATAGACAATAATAGATTTTTATTATCGTGCACCGCCCACTTGTTAACGCTGAAACTGAATAGGTTTTGCTAATAAAAACAAGTAATAAGTATCCAGTTTTGAATTAAACTTGTTTTAATTAGCATACTTTGAATTGCACTTCCGTGCTGCAATACGATTTGGGCGAGTAGAGTCCACTTATTTCTGGAATAACAAAGTACGGCGTGTTACATCGGCTGTATTAAACTTTTATTGCCTTCAGTGCCATTCTTTAGTCGGTGCGAGTGTGCGAACATGCCATTAATTACACCCGAAACCATTTAAAAGATTTATTATATTTATACTGAAATTTAAAAGAGCATAAAATTCTCCATTTCATTTTGGGGACATACCGAGGTATTGTGTCTATTCATTAGAAGTTGTGAGCGTAGGCAGGTCGACAGGACCAAATCCTGTCTTGTCGCCCTTGTCAAATGAATGCGAATTGATATGAAAGGCAGCATTACACTTGTAGTCTAATAGGGCCGCGGCTCGCAAGTGGTCCTCAGTCGCGTTGGACCCCGACGTCAGCTAATTTTAACAGCCTTGATTTGTCGCCGTCTACGGGCGTTGCATTTATTTTTTTCCTTTGCGTTTCATGTTTACTCTCGTTTATTCGTCGCGCAGATCTCAGGGCTGCGTGCGATAAGTGCATTGCCCCGAACCGAAATAAATTGTCGCGACGCGGGTTCGGTCGCGTGGTGCGTACACTGCGTACAACCGGTACCGATGTCGTGGAGATATAAAGAACCCAATGCCAGACATGGCGGGCGGTCCCGCCGAAACGACCTGTCACTTTCGCGTCGTTACGCACTTGCATCCATTCGCTCGCTGCACTTGTACAACTAATGCACTCCGAATTGATGATGACGCGTCGATGTAAACCGCTTATCTCTGCAATGTCGCGAAATTTGTGAATGTCTGACTTTTTAACTTTTTATCCGTTTGCAGACACTTGCCAAGTTTTTTTGTTAACGTCTTCATTCACTTGTCTTTTCCGTGTGTTCCCAAGCGTAGTATGATTCATAAGAAAGGAGTTCGTTGGGTTTTATAAAATAAATTATTGATGTGTCAATTTGGGCGGTTTGAACGATACCGGCTACGTTTTTGTTTTTACTTGAGATTACTATAATATGAAGTGATTTCTCGATGTTTTCTTCAGAATTTATTCATTATTAAATCAACCATTATACATATTTATTATAGCGTTTTTACTTTTTCTTAGTGGAATGTAACACGATTACACCAACTCTTTTAATAATGTACCTAAAGCAGGCTACTATACTCTTTTTAGCTTAGTAACCATAATTTCTTGCCAGCACAAAGACTAATTCGCCTTAAAATGTTATAGCAAGCTGCGATGCTTCTTAGAGGCATATCTAAACAAATGAGTGTTACACACGCATCTCAGTAGGAATCTGGCGCGTTTGTAGGTATAGCACAATAAATTAGTTTATTTTCAGCAACAGACGTATTTAATTGTCTCAAGAGTAGAACCTAAAATCGAAGCAAAATTAAACAAAAGGAAGCAGAGACGGAACGACGTATCTTTCCTGGAACATGTTATTAATGACCAAATAATTCTGTGACATTGTAGTTATGTATAGAAATAGGTGTTTACTTATAGGAGTAATGTCTCTAGAATTTATTAAAACTAGCTACCCACTCGCAGATTTATCCGCTTATTCATATCTATTCCCGTGGGTACTTCATAATAATCTATACTAATATTATAAAGAGGAAAGATTTGTATGTAAGTATGTTTGTAACGAATTGGCTCAAAAAGTAATGGACCGATTTTAAAAATTCTTTCATCATTTGAATGCTACATTATCAGTGATTAATATAGGCTATATTTAATTATGAATTTCCCACGGGAAAGGGAGTTACGCGGGTGAAACCGCACGTGGGAAGCTAGTCATAAATATAGCAAATATAGCCTTCCTCGATGAATGGGCTATTTAACACTGAAAAAAAACCTTCAGCTTTATATATTAGATTATAGATGTTAGAAACACTTCTGTCTATATTGTTATATAAAAAACAAACATTCAATTACTTTTGCACAGTGACAGAGTGCTTTAATTGGTAACAATTAGTAGATACATTGTAAGCCACTCCTATCAATTTCGCTTTCTTCGAAAAACTAACACGAAAGTGACGTGTTATGTATAAAAATAACATCATGTATAACGCTGCCGGTCCCTTTGATTTATAGCTACGGTCAAAACGCGGGAAAAAATTATATGCTTTCGTGTTTTTAGTCATGGAAAAAATGTACCATATGGTAAATTTGTATATACAAGGTGTAACGGAAAGGGTATATACATAAAAAGAACAAGGCTTCTGTGGATCATAACAAACGATATGGCAAGGGTTTCAACTCAAAATAAAATACTCGAAAAGACAGTATTATTTTGCAAACAAAAAATAAAGGGTTCCTTTATTCAGAAATGCCAGGAGTAAGAGGTTTATTTTTACTTGCAAATAGTTCGTTGACATCGATCAGCTGATTGAGTGCTAGTGATGTATTTATTTCAATTTGAAAAGTTAGGTTTCTGATATCTATGAATTTAAAAAAATAATTACTTCCGGACTTGTACTTGGATAGGATTAAATAACCCTTGCCATATCGTTTGTTATCATCCAAAAAAGCCTTGCTCTTTCTATGTATATACCCTTTCCGTTACACCTTGTATATATTTTACCTTACGTCATAATGAATTTAAAAGAACAACAAAAGAGTATTTTTTGACTCAGTAATCATTATTACAAAATTACTTTTGATTAACTATATGTACATATATATAGGTATCAGTATTAGTATGTAGTTGTATATGTATCTATTAGTGTCAAGGCCGGGTTTAAGGGAGGGCATCCAGGGCAACTGCCCCAGGGCCTCCACAACATAGGGGCCCCCACAATAGAGATTTAAAATCTTTCAAATTCTGATGAGTAAACTCTACAATTTTTCTTTTATTCAATTTTTTGGTGTTGTACCTTTACATACTTTACTTTGTGGAATCATGATTAATGTTATAGTTCTTAAATATTAAAATAACAGTTGTTCATCTATATTTGTTCACTTAAATAAGACAATCAGTTTAATATAAGAATTCAAATCGTCCTCAAAAGTAGGTACATACTTCAAATTTTCTACATACATAGAGGGAAACGAATTTGTGGCCAGGGGGCCTCTTCTCTTTTGTTACCCCGGGGCCTACGGACTTCTAAATCCGGCCCTGATTAGTGTGTATGTTTATTGATATCTATATACTTATACAGTATACCTACATTTTGATTACTATCTATTGCACACTAGCTATGCACTTTCAATCAGATGTATCTTTCATTAAGGTTTGCTGGAAGAGAATTCATTGCTGAATTAAGCTTGCTTTAGTTTCCGTATTGATTTTGTTTCCGTTGTAACTTTATCTTATGTATTTACCGGGTGCAATGAAAAACCAATAAATTAAAATAGTAGTTATATTATTATCTGCATGAACCCGTTTATAATCATGAGCTTGGTGAGTACAGCAGAAACCCACTTCGATGGAGGATCATATTCAGCAGTGGACGTTATACGGGCTGATGATGATTGGTCGAAACAACGAAAGACTCGAGTGTACGTTCGCCATGCTAGCATGCCTGGTCACAAGGCGGGTGACTAAGCATCCTGTTTTCATTGTCGATACAACACTGTTACAAATGATTCACAAACGCTAAAATAACTCGAGTTATTAGTGTTATAAATGTTATTACAAATCGCTGTAGTCAAAACATTGGTTTATGGGTAAACAAAGTGAGCTTTTGATTGTACTCAACGAATATTTAAGAATAGAACAGTCAATGAGGCCTGACGCGGCAGCTCACATAAAGTAGGTATGTATTTAGGTGGACCCTCGAGAACGGGATCATCATCATTCTCCTGCCCTTATCCCTAAATATTTGGGGTAACATGTCTTTTTCTTCCATAGTCCTCTATAAGCCGCCATCTCTAACCATATCATCGTTTAAACAGTCCATCCATCGTTTCTTTGATAGACCAAAATTATTGAGAATTCCGGGAGATAAAAATGTCGTCAGTAAAGGCAGACAAATCAAATACAAGTATATTAATAAGTACAAGTGGTCGATCATTGGTCGACGATAAAAAAAAACATATGAGCATTCTGCACTCCTTCTCTATATAAACTATAAGTGTGCGATATTTCATATTCCACCTTTTATTTTCGGTTGGACTTACCTAGTTAGCCAAGAGGCTTTTGCTACTTCACCGGGAATAAAGGCGAGCAGAGCTCCAGCCTTAGTAAATGGTTTAAAAACTACAAACTAAGCAACCTGAGGGCGCCCCCTGTGGGGCTTGGACCTCGGCTCTGGGCGGTCGCTGGCGATGAGATTGAGGGATTATGACTTGTAATATTTTAGGGGAGTATTGTGCAACTGTCGCTCTACTTTACAGTTCGCGGGCCTCTCGGACTTCGGGTCTACGAGGACATCGGATGGTTCTTTGCAAACTAAGGGTCAGGAGGACGAGGGGGGATCATATTCCACCGTCCGCGCAAATTTCGTATAATATGTAGATTCTACAAGTTATCATAGTTTCATCCGTTTAACCTTAATCTTACTTTCATGTATAATTTTAGGTGACGCACCTAAATATGTACCTACCTTACAATTTTCCTTAAAACACTCCCGATACAATAATGCTTATGATTATATTTCTTGAGAACACTATATAATATACGTGCAATCAAACATAATTGTCCTAAAATATCCGTACGATACCACAAAAAATCATATAGATTATATTTTATCCCTGTTCGATTCTTGATTCCGAAAACTAAAATAATATAAACGTAGAAGATCCCCTTTTAAGTTATTTTCAACCTTATTTATACGTAGTTAAGGGTTAAGGGGTATATTTTTAATGTAATTTTTATGTTGGTTGAGGTTTAATCCGGTGGATCGCTGCTGCCAAGCGGGTGACGGATCCGACCATCCGTGAACCCTGTACAGTGCGCAAACGCAGCTAAATTATATTTTTAAATATAGTATTCTTTTATAAAAAATGTTCGACCGACTGCATTTTTTAATTGATTGTCATAACTAATTGTGAAATATTTTAAAATATTTTAGGGACTGTTAGGAACCAAATGCCTTTTCAAATTATTTATCCACACGCATATCGACTGTAAGTAACCTATATTACTCCTAATTGCCTTAAAGTAAATTTTACAGTGCCGTGTGGTTTCCGGCTTAGAATAGACCACCCCATGTCCTCCCATGGGTGTCGTAAAAGGCGACTTAGGGACATATGGCTGATGGATGGGCAGCATCTATTAGCTCAAGGTTTACATCTTACTGCGATCACCAATCCGTCTGCCAAGCGTGGTGATTATGGCAATATCCCTCTACGATCCTGGCTTGCCAAGGTCTGTTAAGAGGAGGCCCATGTTCAGCAGTGGACGTGAACGGGCTGTTGATAAAATTTTACAGGAGACCATAAACACTAAAAATAAAAATTGTGTTTATGAACCAATCCAAGTTTATAAATTTTACATTAGTTAAGTCTGTAAATAATAAGTATTTCAATATGTCTATTATTATTTTTATTTAAAGTTTTTTAGAGTAACGATAATTTATCACATTGAACATAAAAAGCTATCAAGTGGCGTATAAAAACAATATTAAAAAAAAAAAAAACATTTAGTTTTTGGCAACGGTCAAATTATATTCGTGTCATATATGATCAATTTTTTTCAGTTATATTTGCTAAATTGAGCAGTAAATTCTTTTAATCGATACATTATCACCAGCTCCGCATTTATAACGTCTCATAAAGCTAAATAACAAAAAATATTTATCCTTAATCTTAATTCTCTCCATCTTTATCCAATCCAAAGATTCTTATTAATAAATACAATATTGTTTATGTTACTTTTGCTGTCGGTACCGGTCCGCAGGAAAGGGGCGGTGTTGCCAGACCAGTTCTGTGCGCTCCTACTGCCTCATATTCTTGACTATGGTACATTACACCGGCTATGAAAAACTAAATGAGGGTAAATGTCGATATGCCTCGGTTTAATAGATTTTTAATAAGGTATTTGTTGTTTTAAACTCTTGACGGATTTGTTTTCGGTAGAAAAGTATGTTGGCTGCATTTAGTAGTACCTTTTTCTTCATCCCCACTAATATTTTTAAATTTGAAAATCAGCAGCAAATGCTTTCGCTTTCACGCCTAAACCACTGAACGATTTAGATGACATTTGGTATATAGATAGACCTAGGAAAGGACATTGGCAACCTTTTATAAAAAGTTGTCCAAAATAACTATTCTATTCTAGATAAAGACGCGGAAAAATCTCGGTATACATAAATCTACCTAACTATATTGATGAAAAATAATCGCTAAAATGTATGTACGCGCATTACTTGAGAAAGACTTGACTTGACCAATTTGGCTGATTATCCGTTTTCAGAACAAGGTTTGTGTTGCAGTAAATTTTAGAAAAACCTACGGCACGTGGCTGAATTATTGACGGGCGACGCCAGGCAGCCACAGCTTGTTAAAAATCATAATAATAATAATTAATGTACCCCTGACAGTAGCTAACGCCTACCCACGTCAATTAATAAAGTTTTTAATGTCCCATACTGCATTCACACGCATAATCTTACAGGATGTACACACATAACCCTTTCAGTAGTTCCCATAGCCCATGTGTAAAAGAAAGCGCACATATGGTCAGACCCTTATAGTAACGTCACTGAATAAAATTAAATTACTTTTTTTGTAAGAAAGTAATTTTTTTTTTGTATATGTTACGGCTAAAGGTAGATGTGAACATAACCTTAGGATTAGCCGGCTAAACTTAGGTTTATCTTCGAGTAGCAGCTAAAGTTCGATAACATGTTAGTTTGCGTCGTGATATTCTAGGTTTTAATTAAATTAAGCAATACCTATGCACGGCACAAAAAGGTGTTGGGGAGGTTAAAAAAAAAATTACCTAAACCTAAACCAATGGAGTTGAACAGGGACTTATTCAGGTTGATCTAAGTTAACCCGCATGTGGTCGGCTAGACCTAGGTTTAGCCGGTTAATCTTAAGTTTATATTCACACCTACCTTTAGCCGTAACATATAAAAATAAATAAAATTGAGGCTTTGACTCAATGCATATTATTATGAATCCTACTAACCTAGTAATATTATAAACGCGAAAGTTTGTAAGAATGTATGGACGTACGTTTGTTACTCTTTCATGCAAAAACTTCTGAACAGATTTCGCTAAATATTTACACGCAGATAGTTTATAAGCTGAATTAACATATAGGCTACAAAATATTTGGAGTACAGTAAATGTATATAGGGTACAAATAACAAAAACACTTTTTTTGTCTGTCTGTAGATACCAAAACTTAAAACACCTCGACTCATCACTTCTAATTAGCGTAAAATAAACGGATGATTCATAAAACGCTATTCAACAACTAAGATAAATCTAATAAAAAACTTTTAAATTACTTATTATCACGACGATCTCGCTACATATTCCTATAGATAGCATCCGGCCTACCAAATACCACTAACCTTACTCACTACAAGTCAAATCACAAATCTAATTCAATCTATCATCTATCTTTTTCATTTTTAGGGTAGCCATGTTTTTGGACGGACGGTCATTATGTAGGCCGCCCTAGGGCTTTTGCTACTTCACCGGACATAAAGGGGAACAGAGCTAGAGCAGAGCTCCAACCTCAATAAATCGTTTGAATACTACAAATTAATCATCCTGCGCAAGAGTGCGCCCCCTGTGGGACTTGGACCTCGACTCAGGGCAGGGAAATGTTGCCATGGATGCATTCCAATTTCTAAGGAACGTTCGAGCCGGTTTTAAATTGTAGTTCCAACCACCTCTGCTGACGCGCACGATTCGGTCCATCCTGCGTCTAAGTAAAAACTTAATTTGTAACAATTAAAGCAGTATTTTATTTTATTGAGTAAAAACCACTGTATAGTGTCCGGCTCAGAATAAACCACCCCATATCTTATGTATAGATATGTCACACCTGATGGATTGTTAGCAGCATCTCAATGATGACCTCACCGTTGTTCTTGCGTTTCACTACTTACCTCGAAGAGACCCCGAGACGATCCAGACACTAAAACTCAAAGAGACTTCCATCTTACTACGATCATAATCCGCCGGCCAAGCGCAGGGCAATAACCCTTAATGCCACCGCCCTTGCCCAGGTCCGTTAAAGACGAGGCCCATGTTTAGCATTGGACGTCAACTGGGCTGATAAAATAAGAGTAAAAAGTAGGTAATCAGTAGTTAAAAAAACTCCGTTATTAAGCTTCAAAATCCGAGATTTCCACACTTCTTGTCCCGACTGACAGATCGTAGACATGGCAACCCTAAACATTCCCATAAGATACCTGCGTCACTGGGTTATAATTTTAAAAAGGGTTAAGAGAAAAAAGTTAATTCCAAATGACACCCCCACATGTGGGCATCCGGCGCTCCCGTCATTAAAGTTAGCTGTCAAATGAAGAAATCGGTTGGATTCAGTTTCCTCTGTATTATTTTATACTCGATTATAAACAGATGTTATTCGGCAATAAATCTCTGTCTTTGTGTGTAACATGAAAAGGATTCGTTGTTTCAGTGAAATGGAACGTTTTCGCGTATTATTTTGGTATTAAACAATGCGTTTCGTTTTGTTTGACAATGACATTCTTTATGCTTGTAATATGATGATATTAGATTTAAAATAAAATACATATTAATATAACATATTTATTTAATCCAAATTAACTTTTTAACAAGTCTTTTATAAAAAATATCATCAAAGACTGAAATCATGATTATAAAATTAAGTTCACAACAATATAGCTTCTTTGTTGCGTGTCGAGCTAGAGATATCAGCAAATCGATTGTGGTATCGATAAGTGTAGATATGGTAGCTCTATTTTAACATCGTTTAGTCGATCTTGAAAATTAACGATGCCCGCTATAAGATAAATGGTGTACGTTTTTTTTTATAATAGGCTAACGTCTATTCCAATGACGAATGGAGCGGGATTTAAAATAAGAACATTATATTTTTTTATTTGCTTAACTTTTTAATCGGTAATGAGGCCTTAGAATTATAACATGTCACTTGATACTTTAATTAATATGTCATTATTGGACTATAAATGTATTCGACAATAATTGATAAGTAAACATATTACCTATCAGTGATGTTAAGCTGTTTTCGGTTATATTGATTTACTTCTCTACATACGATTAATTTACAACTAATCATCTGTCAAAAACCGTTGTACTTACATGCAGGTAGGAAAAACTGGTTTTGTACAATCGTATACATAATGTTTAGTAATTTATTGCAGTGTTTTATTCATCAAGAGACAAATAAGACTGACCTGATAGTCAAAATCAAAGTCAAAAATTCTTTATTCATATAGACACATTTAAAATATTTTAAATCATGTTCTTATGATGCGTCCCTATCTTTTACTACCACCAGTTCTGGACGTGGCAACTCTGAGAAGAACTGGCAAGAAACTCAGAAGAATCCTTTTTTAAATAAATTTGATTTTACAATTATTAATAAAGCAGTATTGTTTTAGAGCAACTCACGGGTCAGAGCCCACTCGTCTCCTAAGATTCGCACCCTGTGCCCACTCGTCCCCTGGAACTTTTGAGGGGCCCATTCGCCCCCTGAAGAATATTTATTTTTATTCATTATTCTAATAAATACATGTATATGTGTATACTGCAGCTTGGTAGTCCGGGTACAGTCGCGCAGAAAAGGCTAAAATAAAAAATATAGTAATTCGGTAGATATCATGTTTATAAATATTAAAACATAAAAAACACAATGTCCTAGAAACTAACGAAATACAACTCTTTTACAAAAATCAGCCTTGATTGACCATCATATAAATAAACATTAAATATAAAATATGCAAAAAAAAAATAGAACACATATCAACAGTAAATAATCACTTCTTATTTTTTGTATATTTACCAACTACATACATGCAAAATCATAATAACCTAAATCTAAAAAATTATAACAGTACAAAAAAAATACTAAAATCACAGTAATTATTGAAGACTAGATAAATCAACATATATATTTTTTGTATATTAACCAACTACATGCAAAATCGTAATAACTTTAATCTAATAAATTGTAACTAGAAGTACCTACATAAAAATTGGCTAAAATCACCGTATTTTTCACTGAAAAAGTAATATTTTATCATACAAAATAGAAAATTATGTGAGTGCATACACAGTAGCATACTAAAAATCTATGTTTTACCTTAAAATAAAATAAAGTATTTAATAGTAACTATTAAAAAGTAGCAGCAGTTGATTTTTTTTTCTGTGTCTTCGTTCCAATTATATACACGTAATTCTTTTGAAATAGGGATGTATAGGTAAATAGTAGAACTTACGTATTTTTCCTTCACGTACATGCACTGATCACTTCACTCACTAATTAAATTTAATAAGTAATCCTACAGGATACGCTAATGAAAACTTTCACTCGAGACAGTATAAAAATCAGTACGCTTGGATTTGCAACTATAAGTAAACTTAATGTAGTAACACATTCCTGGAATAAATACGCCGAAGTTGTCTAGTGCTGGTGTTAGCCAATCAGGTGCAAGTCCTTTCATCGAGCGTCTATTGTTTTGGGCTACGCCTTTGTTATTTGCTCGCGCGCAGATACTATGGCTAAGATTACCCCTCCCGCTTCGGCATTCCACCTTATCTCTTATTTATAACCCGTTTTTTTAACAAGCCATTCGTAGTAAGACAATTTTACATCGTAAGCCTATCGACAGGTTATATTATTATCATGACGGATTATCATTCATCATAGCTCTTTTTTCAATGATCTGTTATGATTTATTAAATTAATTCCGTTAATAAACTGTTCACAAGTGTACTATGTTAACCGTTTCTTATGTAAAATATAGCTAATTTTATCTCAGGGGACCAATAGGCACCTGAATAGGTGCCGAATCTTTAACTTATATTGTATATATATTAGAGGGGACGAATGGGTACCTTAAAAAAATATTTTTTATTAAAATATTAATTGGTCTCCTACCAGGAGACCAATGGGCACCTATATAGGGGCCGAATCTACAACTTTTATGCTGGGGGACGAATTTTAGGAGACGAGTGGGCTCTGACCCCAACTCACTCCCAACTATTCCCAAGCTGTTTTGTCATTGACATAATCTGAAATTTTTCTCTGAAATTACTAGAAAGTTTGTTGTAGAAGCGTATACATTGCCCCATAAAAGAATTGCTTATTTTGTGGAGACGTGTAGCATGTAAAACAAGATTATGCTTAGTTCTAGTATTAACATTATGTGTGTCGCTTTTTTTCTTAAAACTATCAATATTCTTATGAACATATAAAAGGTTTTCATATACATATTGTGATGCGACTGTAAGAATATTAGTCTCTTTGAATTTCTCCCGTAGGGAAACTCGCGGACCAAGTTTATATATGGACCGTACAGCTCTTTTCTGTAGTACAAAAATGGTGTCAATGTCCGCACAGTTTCCCCATAGAAGAATCCCATAAGACATTACACTATGAAAATAACTAAAGTAAACCATTCTAGCAGTATCCACATCAGTGAGTCGTCTCATTGTTTTAACAGCATAGGCCGCAGAGCTAAGTTTCCCTGACAGTTTCGCAATATGTGGGCCCCATTGTAATTTGGAGTCAATAGTTATTCCCAAAAAAACAGTTGACTCCACTGGCTC
Source organism: Nycteola revayana (assembly GCA_947037095.2). NCBI lineage: Eukaryota > Metazoa > Arthropoda > Insecta > Lepidoptera > Nolidae > Nycteola > Nycteola revayana. The sequence continues at coordinate 3,961,799 of OX344847.2, forward strand.
CAACCGAATACCATTTATTTTTACATTCGTGTCAATTTGTTTTACATTAATTTATTAATTAATAATAAATAGGAGTTTCATAGATAAGTTCTATTTCTCGTCAGGTCAATCATATTAGTAGTTTACTCGCATAAAAAAATTGGCTAGGTACTATATAAAATTTTAGTTAAAGTTGGATTATTATCAAACGATACCCACCTATAGGTACTTATCTAACATCGTAACTACGGATAAATTAAAAATTGTTGGTGATGAATAACCAATAAACATACAAATAATAATAATATTTAGTCAGCAAAACACTTAGTATACCTAGTTTTACACACATAAACCAATGAATCCTCTGGATCCCGAAGAAGTAAAAACTGTGCTTCAGGAACCAGCGTTTTTCCATTTATTTGCTTGAGATATCTTAGGATTAAAGAAGTTTAACAAAAAGTCTATCATGAGCGATAAAACCTACAAACGAACTGGATTTTACTCGGAAAGTTGCTATAACTTTTACCTTTTGGATCGTAAACGAAACCTTTTATACAGGGTGTCCCAAAAGATTACGTAGGTGGGAAGGGGGGTGATAGGGATGGTCACAAGGGTCACCAGCAAAATATAAAAAATTCCCTCTGGGTGTTTAAAAAAATAAATGGCATTTTTTAAAAGACTAAAAATTTTACACCTTGTGCTAACTGTACCTACAAATATGGCTGTATTTAAAAAAAATGCTGTTATGTAATCTTCAATAACAACAAGGTCATCAACATCAACATCTAAAATAACAAGGTGTAAAATTTTAAGTTTTAAAAAAAATGCCATTTTTTTTTTAAATACCCAGAGCGGATTTTTTTTTTATTTTTCTAGTGACCATTGTGTCCACCCCTGTCACCCCCTTTCCCAGCTACTTAACCTTTTGGGACACCCTGTATAAGTAAATATTTCGTTAATGTTGGACTTGTCTGTACTACTTGGTAGCAACATAAAACATCTGAAAACCGATCCCCGCAGGTACTATGACTGTCGAAACTGTCAAATTTGACCACAACACTACCTACCATTACTTTCCAATACGTAATAGATGGTATCAAGTTCTCATGGTGGTCCCATGTGTATTTATACACGAGAATTGATATTATGTAATAACATGTTAAATCTAACAAGTCTTTCGTAGTAATCCATTGACTTTCTTATGAAGATAGACTTTTACAAAATTCACTAGCAGAGTTTTTGCACACTTCTAGTTGTATTCTTGTTAACTCCTGATGCTAAGCTGAAATGCTTGTGTTAGGTACGTCGGTAGTGGGTTCACGTCGGTGGTGCACTTGGTAGGGATCGAACTGGCGACGACGACCACATGAGCAGAAGTAACGGCCGTTTAACTTTAAAAAAAATATTCTATACCGCTAAAAAATATTAAAATACAATTGAGATCCTATCGACAATGATCACCCTAAGCTGAGGTTCAAGTAGCAATCTCTTTCGTAAGTTGCTTTGTTTGTCATTTTTAAACTATTTAATAAGGCTGTAACCCTGCTCGATTTATTGTCCTGGGAAGTAGCAAAAGCCTCGAGGCTACAAAAGTTCGCCAGAAAATTAAACTGCTAAAACAAAGACATTAGATAAAGTTTAAAGTACTAGAAAAATCAACTTATATTACATAATCGGGAGATGTCTTTAAAAAAAAAAAAAACAATTCTAGAGCTCAAAAGCATAAGGTGGGATGTCCCATTATACGTCAGAAAAGCGTATGTGCCTTTATCGTAAACTGACACCTACAAACAAACATTTCTAAAGTCTATAAAACATCCGACCGCTTCTGAGGTCTAGAATTATTGCCGTGGATAAACACGAAATTGACCACTGATACACCATCTTATTCCTAATACTGTCTTTATATTTACCTAAATATATTACTGAATCGAATAAAATTTATTTATTTAGGCTCAAGCTGCCTTTATGCCCGGTGAAGTATCAAAAGCCTCCTGGCTAACTACATAATGCCCATCCGATAAACAAACGAATAAAATTCTCTTAAAGTAAGCATTTTATCAACAGACTTTCAATAAATACAATTGAAAATTGTCTTCCATTTCATCTATTGAGTAGACGCAAATCGATCCGACATTTGCATTTCCCTTTGAGCGGGAAAAGAAAATGGTCGCGTTTTCCCGCGTTTTTTGTGACGCCTTAGTCTCAGTCCGTCGTGAAAGTAAATCATTAGAAACGTGCTCATTTTATAAGTTCCTTTTATAATAGGTATTATTTTCACTTCGATTAAACGCGTATTTGTACTAACACTTTGTTCTTAGAAAACTAATATTGTTTTTGTGCGTATAGGTAGGTGCATTGTAAGAAACTTGCATCTAGTTATGTCTGCGGTTTTATAGGCGCTCCAACGATTATTATTTGCTCCTACTGATGTCTTATTATCTGTACAATTAAAAAAAACTATAGTATTTGTTTGTATTATGATAAAATAACAGGTATTTACTAAATGCATATGATAATATACAGGGTAGTAGTTGAAGCTAATCTCAGTAACGACTGAACCAATTTCGACTGGACTTTTATTATTAGAAAGCTTACAAATCCTCATTTTGCGCGGAGGAAGTCGCGGGCATCCATCAATCGCATAGATGCAATCCATATCTTTTTCCTTTTATCTACATAGATAAATATATATCGGAAAATGGAATTTATGAGGACCTACAGTATTAGACCCAAGCTCATGTCTTTCTTGTTTATTATTTCCATCAGTTCATCACAATGTTCTAAACCACCGGTAACTACCGACCATGTCGTGGCAGAACGTGACACTTTATTAAATTCTTACTGGATGGCGCAGCCCGCGTTATGAATCGCGCGGCACACGCGATGTCGTGTGCGGTGCCTTCGGACGCCACGCCAACCCGCTGGCGGCTTTGTGACGATGTTCTGATGATTTATAACAAAACCAACCCATTGTTTTGTTTTTAACATTAAACCGACTTTGACAGGGCGGTTAGCGCTTGATATGTCTGAATAATAAATAAGTTTTGATAGTTTTCGTAGCATTATCCTCTAAAACAGTTTTTTGTTTTATTTTCAGACACAACCACACCATATGTGCTGTACAAAGATGGCGTGGAGCGAGCCCCACCTGGCACGCAATGGGGTGGTGGCGTATTGGACGGTGGCTACCAACCCATGCAACACCAGAGCCCCGGCGGGCCTTCTCCGCAACCCGAGCCTCAGCTCGCGTCCCCGGCGCCTTCACCTTACCCACCTGCGCCGCCGCCTCCCGAGTCCGCGGAAGATGCGGCCCAGCAACTCGCACAGCAACAAGCTCAACAGCAAGCGCAACAACAGCAACAACAACAGCAACAACAGCAACAGCAACAGACTTCTCCTGAACACATGCAAGTGGAACAGCAGCTCCAAAATCAACCACAACCGCAACCTCCCTCGCAGGACCATCTCGATAGAACGCCTTGTTTCGTTCCGCAGCCTGACCTACAACAACAGTACACGCCGTACTTCAAAGAAGCACGGCCAACGAGCCACATGCTGGGCACCGGTGGCTTCCCGCTGCATTATCTAAAACAAAATGGCGGGGTCCTCTCACTCGAGGGCCCTCTTGACCAGTATGCAGCGCCTGACCTACGTCATCTGCCCGACATAGTGCAACCGGAGCCACCAAAGCCCAGAAAGCACAACCCAAACTCTGAGTTGCGCCTGTTCAAGTGCCTGACGTGCGGCAAAGACTTCAAGCAGAAGTCGACCCTGCTGCAGCACGAGCGGATCCACACGGACTCGCGGCCGTATGGGTGTCCGGAGTGCGGCAAGCGGTTCCGGCAGCAGTCGCATCTCACGCAGCACCTTCGCATCCACGCCAACGAGAAGCCGTACGCGTGCGTGTACTGCCCGCGCTCCTTCCGCCAGCGCGCCATCCTCAACCAGCACCTGCGCATCCATTCCGGTGAGAAGCCATATACGTGCGGCGAGTGCGGCAAACATTTCCGCCAGAAGGCCATCCTGAACCAGCACGTCCGCACACACCAAGGCGAGCGCTATTCACACATATATGTCCCCCCCCGGCCCCCGCGCGCGCCGCCCGCACTGACGGCCGTCACTGCCGCCGGCGCCCGCGCTCCCCGCCGCCCCCCGCACCGTCGACTCGGTCTCGCATACATTGGCCTTCCTATTAGACAAATTCTCGGTCCCCTCGTCGCCCTCTTCGCGCGGGGCACGCGCGAGACGCGGAACCGACCGCCGGACGCTCCCGTAACTGTCCCCCCTAGTTCGATTAACCCACTCGTCGATCACCCCCGCTCGGACGATCATCGCTCATAACTCACCATAATATTCCATTTTTACAGACGTATCGCCGCATCTCATCTTTAAGAACGGGACGACGCCGACGCTGTGGCCCCAGGATGTACCGTTTCCGGCTGACGAGAACAAAGAGGAGGTGCAATCCACATTCGGAGACACTGACCAGAACGGAGACCAACGCGGATCTTGCTTTTCCCCTGGGGACACCGCACAGTACCCGGCCTACTTCAAGGACACTAAAGGTCTCAACCACTCGGTCTTCAGCTCGGGACTGTCGTTACAATATTTAAAGGGTGGCAAACTTCCCGACGTTCTCGGTGGCCGGGCCATGCCTCTATACGTGCGCTGTCCCATCTGCCAGAAAGAATTCAAACAAAAGTCAACGCTACTCCAACACGGTTGCATTCACATAGAGTCGCGTCCGTACCCGTGCCCGGAGTGCGGCAAACGTTTCCGACAACAGTCACATCTCACGCAGCACTTGCGCATTCACACTAATGAAAAACCTTACGGTTGCGTTTACTGCCCGCGCTTCTTCCGTCAACGGACGATCCTGAACCAACACTTGCGCATACACACTGGCGAGAAACCGTACAAGTGCACGCAATGCGGCAAGGATTTCAGGCAGAAAGCAATTCTCGATCAGCACACGCGGACGCACCAGGGCGACCGGCCATTCTGCTGTCCGATGCCGAACTGCCGGCGGCGGTTCGCCACTGAACCGGAGGTGAAGAAACACATCGACAACCACATGAACCCGCACGCGGCCAAGGCGCGGCGCGCCGACAACAAGACGCCGCGGCCGCTGCCGCCCGCCGCCGCCGTGGTGAAGCCCGAGCTGTACTTCCCGCAGTGCTACGCGCCGCCCTTCCAGCAGTTCCCGAGCGCGGAGTTCAAGCCGGCCGTGGCGCCCGCGCCCGTGGCGTGCCTGCCGGCGCAGTGACCCGCGCCGCCGCGCTGGCCGCCCGCGCCCGCGCACCACCACGAGCTCTACGCCGAGCGCCTCTACTGAGCGCCGCGCCTAGTATACGAGCACCGACAGTCCGCCGCTCGATCGCTTCCATCTGTAAATAGCGTTCCGTTCATCACGCTCCATCGGGAGGTCTGTCGCTGTACAGTTTTCGAATTCATCACGAGTAGTGTTACCGTCGAGGGAACGAGTACGTTAGCGTTTTGCCCCGTAATCGTTAAGTTACCACGTAAGAGTTAGTTTTCTCGGTGATTCTCGATTCTGTCGAAATTTTCGGTCAATCGTCGAATGCGGTCTTTAGGATTTAAAATACTTCGTTGAAATCTAAAAATTAAGAATTGATCTTTTACCACATAACAATATTTCGCGATGAATGATTCCGGCGCGACGTTGTGCCTAATTGTAATAAATATACATATTTTGTAGACGTATTAAGTTAATTTTATTTACGAGTATTAAGAGATAAAATCTGGCAAATATATGGGGTTTTATAAAAGAATCCATGATGCTCAAAATATGTTTAAAAGTAACGATAAAGAATGATATTGATGAATTTACGAGTTAGCTTTTAGGCGGATTTGTATAAGGAGAGAGACGAAACAACATCGTTCGCGAAACAGAATCGTACTGCAAGCCAAAAACGTAGGTTACCTTTTGCCATCAACATTTACTTCGTTAGTGTACTTACAAAAGATTCTGTTACATTAATAATTAATGCATTTATTCTTAATTAACGAGGTGAGATTACTGAGATGTCTTCTTAACACTATAGGTGCCAAATAGTGTAGTGATTTTTAAATTTTTTTCATCCAGCTTCTATAGTTGGCCTAGTTTAGGTTGTTACCAGTTTTTTCACGATGTGACAAAATGAGATGCATTTAAGTGGAAAGGGTCAGACTGAGAGAGGACTGTGATAGCTAGATAGGTTAGGTGTCTATTTCGCTCATTTAGAGTTAAATGTGGAGACGTGATAGAGTATCCGTAAAGGAGAGGAGAGTGAATGATTGAAATTTTCCATTTTGTTTGATGCAGCTGAATTTGTATCGCAAATTTTGAATACTCGAATTTAAATTTAAAACTTATTTTATGTTCCTAAATTAAAGTTTAAATGGTCGCGGAGTAAAAAGCCTTAAAGCCTTTTCTTGCTTGACTGAGTTGATAAAAATAAATATAATGAGTGAGATTAGTAAAATTTTACCAGTTAGGGGAGATGTGTGATTACGCGAAGTGCTTTGTTGTAGTTTGATCCAAGGGATGAAGGGTATGCCAGAATAATCTTATTTCTATTTTAGCTTAGACTATCGACTTTCGAATTACCAAGCAATTCGACCATTCATCGCGAAATAGCTTAGAATTTAGGAAGAATAAAAATATTATATGAATTTGTGACATCGTTGAAGTATTTCGGTAGAAGCCAAGCTAATTGATAAATCCAATATCGATGAAAGTAAATTAAAAGAAAACGCTGTTTCAAATGAAAAAATTACAAATTTAAAATGTTACAAAGTTAAAATCGAAAGTTTTTAGAATATGAGATGCACACAATTGTGCTTCTTATTAATGTATTGCCTTGCAAAATGTGTGAACAAACTTTATACTCTAGTTCACCAAGTGTGACAACTCTATATTATTCCCACTCTTTGCAAAATTACGTTCAGACAAAAGGCTTAGTTTACAGAGCTGTTTGATCATCGTAATAACTTGATGTTAACTAAGTTACATTTTATATTTGAGCTCCACTAGATATATATGATGTGTCTAGTAAATTATGATCTATATCATATGTAACAGCGAGTCTTAAAGACTATAAAGGGAACGAAACTTAAGTTACCGAGATACTTCGACGGGATTTTTAACGTTTTAATATCTCTGTTTGTATGTATAGACAACTTATATAGCTTATTTTACTATATTATTGTGATGGTTTCGTTTTCCTACCGTATAATATGAATTGTTGTTTAACTATTAGGTGTAACAGTATGGTGGATCGTGGGAGTCACATTAATACCATTTTTTTCTTTGTCACTATCATGTGAACGCAATATTATTATTTAGTTGGTTTATTATCTGTTGATTTTACGAGGAATTTATCGCATTGGACAGTTATGGAAATTTTAAGATCATCGTTTATGATCGCGGCTTTTGTAATCTAACATATTCTGATAGAACGTGGACGGAAACGAACCAAATACTGTTGTATACGACATGAATCGATTCTAAATCGAGTAATTACCATTAACATAATATTAATCAATCCACTAATAAGTTAACTTGAACTTGTAAAGCCGCGTTCACAATGGACGATCGAACAGTAGTATTTTATTTTCCCGTTTGATTTTCCTATCAAACTTTCGGAGGTTTACGAACGAAAAACACATCGTTATCGAAGAAAATTAGAAACATTTATCTTCCGTGACTAAAGTTTTCCACAAATTTACATCGTGTCATCCTCCAACGCAGGAGTCGACCGCGGCGTCCCAGTCGCCAGCAACTACAATAGAATAGGATTCAGTTTATATTATATTTTATATCACAACACACAAGCAGCCTTAAACAATAGATAATAAGTATTTTTATACAATAAATGATATATTTGTTCGAGGCGGCTGGGACGCCGTGGCGCCCCCTAGTACAAAGTTTGAATACAAACAAACAAGACAGTGCCATAGCCGTGAAATAACCTCAGATTTATACTTATTAGATTTTTATACCGATACAAATGGATTTAATTTTTAAATATAAAACAAGAAGTGATTAAGTATACAGAGATTACAGATGATATTTTATACATTTATTACATACAATATTATTAAAAGGTAAATGTGAAATAGTCTTAAAGTTAGTGTCGTATTACAACGTGCTAAGTACCTAAGTAAAATACTTCTCTAGTTAAAGGAGTTGTGGAAAATCGATGGAAATAAAACTGATTTCGATTTTTACACAACTTTATACATTATAATATCGAAAATATCGAAATATCTTTTGTCTCCAAGCGCACGTTGTTTTTTTATGTTCTTCTTTCTCTACTTACATTCAGTGTGGTTATTGTAAATACATATCATTGGGAATTTTGGAAGAAGTGTCGCAAAACGCCCTTGAAAAGCTTCAAGTCATTGTAAAAAAACTGCACAACGTGTAACAAAATAAGGCTATATTTAAAAATCTCTTTACTTTTCGTATAAAACTAATGGTACCACCAAGTTTTATATAAAAAAAACTTACTTATATACTTAATTATAACTCTATTCGCTGTAATGACGGATACATAAAGCCGTTTTAAATTTAATAACTACCTATTTTGTTACGCATTGTATGTAAAGTCAGTTTCATACCGCAAAAATATTTTGAAATTCATAGATAAAGTTCGCGATAAAAAAGCGAATCCCATATTAGGCCAAAACATAAACACAAGATACTTTTTCGCAACGTAACACGTTTGAAACGTTGCAACAGTCTGTATGCGTTCGCAATATTCGTTCTAAAATTCAATATTAATTGTGTAATGCAAAAAAGCAGATTTCTGTAACTCGACACAACATCGCGATACGACGTTAATCGCAACGTTGCACGATGCAACGTCTTATCATGTATTTATTTTTTGGCTCTAATGCTGTTTAAATTTGCTCACTGTTCTGTTAAGTTTTGCTCAATTAAACGTGTATACATATAAAGTTAATCTTAGTTTTACGTACGAAATGATTTTGTAACATATTGTTTTTTGAGAGCACGGTTTTGCTTTCTTATAAAACTATTTTTAAGTGCTGAAAAATGATGGTTGTCGTTGACAATCCAAGTACTACATCTGAATATATCAATTAGCAGTCTTGTAGTTCACAGTATCATAATAATCAATAGAAAATCGTAATAAACAGAGTCATGCCGTAATTTAACGTGCCGTCCAAAGTCAGATCGGTTTTCCGTACAATATCTACGTAATTCTTGGTTTTAGTACCCTGAGGATTGATTTCAATGACATTTATTAGGTTTGAAGCATGTTCCTACCTTTGTAATACGTAATATTTATTTATGAATACATCTTTCTTGCAGACTACCCGTAGCTTAAGAGTAGATTCTGTAATCATTTTATCTTTTCTTGCCTAACAATTTTACCCCAGTGGAATTAAATTCCAATACATAAAGTTTCCATATAATATCTTGGAATAGAACCGTGTATGGAATTTTAGACATACGCGTAAAATTTGTCTTCGTATTTCAATCGATTTCAACTAATACTTACTTACCTACTTAATTTTGTGTATTTTTAAGTTGTTAAACATATTAAAAGGAGAGAATAAGATTGCATTGTATACTTACTTTGCATATAATCGTAATAATTATCAACAGAACGTCAATTGTATGAAATACAATGTTTAACGACGTTCGTGATACCGAACGTACTTGGTAACATTAGTAGTTTAGTGATTGAACAGAAAAACAGACATTTTCATTGATTCCGTTGTCTGAAAATGCATTTATTATTGTGATCTCAAAATGAAATTTGAAATGTATACAAATAAATTCGGGTTCAGATCTATAGAAACATATTTGAATGAACGACAACAGTTAAACCGGGATAATTTTGATAAAGTGCATTTCTTAATAGAACATTTCTAAAGAGAAGTAATTAAAGTACATGCAGATATTTTTGTTAGTAAACTACATTGAAATACATGTATTTAAATGCTGTAAATTCCACTTTTAAGTACAGATCTAATAAACGGTAAAACACACAAACAAATAAATATAACGGTGACTCGAAATACTAAATTCTAAAACTAGAAGAAACGAAAGAAGTGTTTTTTTTAGCATTTAAATACATGGAACGTATATAATATAGGCCTGGGTTAATATTACTCCATTCAATAAATAGAGACATAGTTTATTTACAACAGACACCTAATTTATAGATTTGAACCCGACACAAAATAAAACCGGCACAGATATGAAACAACTTGCCTATTATTCTATTTATTAATAATAGCAATTAAACATATCCCCATGCTTAGTATTTTAACTTACAAACCGAAGCAATATATATTTTATTGTAAGTTATGTATTCGACTTTACCAATACAACCAGCCGAGTTCGAAACATTTAGATAGAATAGGACATTTATTTTGATCGATCGAACAGTGTTACAGTACACCATATCGACTGTTTGTCATGCATTATAACATGAGCTTAGTGTAACAATGTAACATCTTTAGTTTCATAGACAACGTTGGCTACGAATTATTTAATCGTCTTCCATTTTTGACGTAGTCTACCTACTGAAGAACATTTTTATGTTTTCATTCTGTGGCAGCACTCTTTAGTTTACCACCGGGTTCACACATCGGAACACCCGTATTTCAGTTCTGTTGTGTGAACCCGACCTAAGTGTTATTCGCATTATTTGTATAGTTTAAAACATTAAAAAAAATCTTTTATACTGCAGTTAGTGCAGTTCCTGTGCAATACACTTGTGTTTTTGGCGATATTATTGTATATTTTATTTTATAATAGACTTGTTTTTAAAATAGTTGTTAGTGTTAATGAAAAATAATTGGTAGCCAACATAAAAATGGCCTATTATAATTTCTTAAATATACCTATCATTATTGTATTGTATACACTGCCACTCGCCAACCGCTGTCGAAACTAATAAAGTAAAACATAATAATTTTTTATCACAATAGAGACTTGTTGACACAGTTCCACAATAAAATAAGTGTTGTTGAATTTTTTAATAAAATATGGACATATTTAGATTAATGATCTTGTAGTCTGGATTGAGTTTTCTACAGATTTTATTGTACGCAAGTTTTTGTGTGTATAGAAGCGGAGTTACGTCGCCTATTCAGCTTATTTTTGCTACAATACTTATTTTAAGCCATACAATAACAGTTTTTAATAATAGTACAATACATTATACAGAATATATACATACATTTTATATACAATACAATAGACTTAATACAATAAAGAGGTGATATTGTCATATTTTATTTACGAAGCGTTGTAGGCGGCGTACCTCGATGCATACATTGGTTTCATTAATGGGTGCTGTTTATATCATTAATTGTACATATTTATTGTAATATACAATAGACTGGTAATTTTACACTGTTGTTAGGTTTCTACAGAGTTATCAACTGAGGCTGTTTTCCTACTGATTATGACAACAAATGTTAGTTTTGTGGTTCAATAGTTACGCGCCGTTTTAAGTGTTGATTTGTAGAGCAGAGACAATTAAGCGTCTTTTTTTAATAGGATACCATAAAGTTATTTACCGAGATATTGTTAAAGTGAGTTTTATGACAGATGATAATAAATACATGGCCTAAGTAATCAGTAGATACAGCCTTGGACCACATGTTACAATAGAATATATTTTCTTACATACCTACAGAGACCGAATAGAGAATATAAAATTCATTTTAGACAATCCCAGAATACAAGATCGAACTTTTTACACACAACAGATTACAACAGATTTCAGTTTTGTTTACCATAAACATTATTACATTTTTTTGTTTTCCGAAAAAACAGTTGGTTGCGAAATGGTCACAAACATCCAGGCGAAAAATTAAAACGTTGGCATTTATTAAAATTAAAAATCGAATTGTAAATATATTTTCTAGTTCTTCCAAAATGATAATATCAGTATTAAATACAAAATTGGACTTTGGTTAGATCAAAAGTATATGTGTGATCTATAGAGAATTTTTGAATTAGATTTTTCTTGATGTAACTTTAAAGATATTTTAATTATTTTTAATTACATTTTATTTTCTTTATTTAGATCATAATTTAATTGAATTGTAATGATCTTGCCTAGAATTGCATTTATGTTAGTTACGTATGATACGTTTGAAGTTGATACCATCGTATTTATGTATATTATTATTGTATTAAGGGTTTTGTTTGTTTTTTTTTTGTCATTAATAGAAGTAAAATGTTGTAAAAAGTAAGCTCGTTGTATTTTATCAAATAAACACTTTTTAGTCCAACTGAAGCAATATCTTGCAGTTTTATTTATCATCAGTCCTTGTATTATTTTTTTAGATACAATCCCTACGACAAAATATTGATAATCTTATACTAATATATAAAGCTGAAGAGTTTGTTTATTTGCTTGATAGCGCTTTTCCCAAGAACTGCGGGTCCGATTTGCAAAATTATTTCAGCTTTAGATAGCCCATTTATCGAGCAAGACTATAGGCTTATTTTATTATGAAGTTCCCACGGGAAAGGGAGGTACGCGAGTAAAACCGCGCGGGACAGCTAGTTAACTATAAATATACATTATTGCCAAGGTTACCTATTATCTTACTGCGATGACCAATCCGCCTGCCAACCGTGGTGATTATGGCAATATCCCTCAACTGGCTAGGCCAAAGTCTGTTAAGAGGAGGCCTATGTTCAGCAGTGGACGTAAACGGACTAGTGAAGAAGTTAAAGTCTATTATTGCGTCTCCTTAGCCTAGCGCTTTAGACCGAGTCGGACACGCTAATGGAAGGCGACTTGAGGGAATCGATACCTGCATCGAAAAAAAAAAGTTATTTCGAAAGCACTAAACCAAATGTTGGTTGTACTTTGAAATTACTTGATGAAATTAAACAGTTACTTTTAAACAAAATAATTATAATTAGCAAATAACGAATTACTGGAATATTTGTATTGTAAACGGTAACGGTCCGGTTGCAAGCGCGCTGTCATGGCGGCCGGCCGTAGGGATGTGACACGGCGTTAACACCAAAGCAGGCTAGGATTTTTAAGTAGGCAATCTTAGTTAAGTCTGAATTGGGCCACTGCTTTCAGAGGTAACTACTAAAATTGATCACAAAAATAGAAGATTGAACCATCAAAGCGCTGGCGGAAAAAATCTTATGCCTTGGCGGGCTACTTATTGCTTAAGCTGGCTTGGCTATAAACTCATTATCTTATCATTAGTTCTGATTTTCATATTATAATTTACAACATTCGTGCAACAATTGGCCAGTAAAGTTTTCACGAGTTTATTAAGCACCATACTGTGGCTACCAATCTACGTGCAAATATATATGAGGACGATATATTATGATGACATCCTCCGTAGCGTAGCGGTATTTGGCTCGCTTTCAATTTCGGAGGTCGTGGGTTCCCACGCCGGACAGGAAATCTTTGTGTAAATTCTAAGATTTATTTCCGGGTCTGATTGATTATTACATCTTCTATAATAATCGTAATGCAAGGAACGGGCAGCAGTGTTTCCTTGTGTGGTACAACATAATACTGCGGTCACCAACCCGCCTGCCAAGCGTGGTGACTATGGCAAATAACCTCCCTCGGGAGGAGGCCCATGTTCAACAATGGACGTTATACGGGCTGATGATGATGATGATATTATGATGACCGACTCTGTACTTACCAACTTAGTCTAGGAAGGCAGGCTATATTCAATGATGAATTTTCTACGGAAACAGGACTTTTACGGAAACCGCGAGCAGAAGCTAGTCGAAAAAACAAACAAAATTAGCTCAATTCAACATTTTTATTCCTACAAAAATACGTGCTCTATACAAATCATTCACCTCTCTTAATCAACTTGGCTATCTTCTCCTGGTTCTTATAGACGCATAGATCCATAAAAGTGAGACAGAGCAACAGACAATGTCCTAACATGTCCTTCTGCAACTCCTTCTGAGATCGGAACATGTCTTGTAAATCTTCTGAAAGGTACGCGTGTGAATTGTTTGTAGATTTCGTGGACATCTCTTTGAATAGCATCTCGACTGTCTGATCGGTGGACACGCGTTCGTTCCCGACTAGCGTGCCATATATTCTGTAAAGAATTTGATTTATTAAATTAATATCGACATCTGCAAATATATCTTAACTAACCTTACTATGAATAAGAATAGACCAACCCATGGGTAAAGCATATATACAGCTGATGGATGGGTAGCAGCATCTATCTTTATCTATAGAGGTTAGTTACCATCTTACTGCGATCCCCAGTCCGCATGACAAGCGTGGTGATTACGTTAATATCTCTGTAAGGGTTCCCAAATTCTGTTAAAAGGAGGCCCAAGTTCAGCAGCGATGCAGTGACCTTACTTTACTAAATTATTGTTTTTAACGCCATATTTATATCGTAATCTTATTATTCAAATACCAATTATTTAATAGGAAATCGTTTTGCAAGTTGCTTTTACTTACTTACAGTAGGAAACTTGAATTTTGAGAATATAATTTGTAATTTATTATATTTTCAGTTTTTATGATCTATAAAATTTTCCAAAGCACTTAGAAGGTATTGGTATGTCAGTACCTAGAACTTAGAACTTCTATTGCACGATACAGGTATATTTTTTATCAAATATACTAGATGGCGCTGTTAGTCTGTTGTAGTTTTGTGCGGCTATTGTAGGGGGCGCTACTACTTCTATATGTAGTTTAGCTTATAATAATACTAACCTGTAAGGAAGTGTAGGCCTCAGGAAATAAACTCTGTGTCTCAAAGCGTCATCATCTACGTCATCATCGGAAGACCTAAAACACAAAAAAAAAATACACAACATACCTCGGAATAATTTAATCAGTTGGTCCCGATTGTTATAACATCATATATAACAAGCGAAAACCAGGGAACGGGCAGCAGCGTTTTCCTCTATGTTACTACATTAAACTGCGGTCACCAGTACGCCTGGTTAGGTGACTGTGGCCTCCCTCAGGAGGAGGTCCATGTTCAGCAGTGGACGTTATACGGGCTGATGATGATGATGATTATGTAAGGTGGAGCCACTTCACGCTATGCTTGACAACTCTTTGCTTTAAAAGCAACAAATACTCACTGTGTCGCGCCATGACTCCTGGCGTTGATGAGTGCCACAATCATCGCCACCATTTGAGCCTTTTGAAGATTGATCGCAAGTACCTTTAAAATAAATAATCCTTTTTAGGAAACGCGCAGACGGAGGAGTATGAAATTTAGCACACTTATAGTTTACTAGCTGCGCCCCGCGGTTTTACTCGCGTAACTCTGCTCCAGTGGGTCGGAGCGGGATGTTTTGTAGCCTATATGTTAATCCAGCGTATACATAACCTATCCCGGTGCAAAATTTCAGCCAATTCCGTTCAGTAGTTTTGGCGTGAAAGAGTAACAAACATCCATCTATCCATCCATCCATAATAACAAACTTTCGCGTTTATAATAATATAGTAGGATATAGAGAAGGAGTGCAGAATGCTAATGCTACGCTAATTCACCGGGCATACAAGCGAGCAGAACTCCAGCCTTAATAAATGGTTTAAAAACTACAAACTAAGTAACCTACGCAAGAGGGCGCCCCATGGACTTGGACCTCAGTTCAGTTAAAATTAATTTTGTGCAACTGTCGTTCTAAAAATCTCTCGGACTTCGGGTCTATGAGAGCATCGGAATTTTATTTGAAAACTAAGTATCGGGAGGACGATACAAAGCTAGGTGATACGAATTTGTCTAAGTACCTATTCGATGTAGAGAAAAGTTAATGTTAATGATAATAGATGGCGCTACCGATCTACTGATATTTATGGCACTCATATAAGCGCCACAAACCCATAAGAGTTATGCCCGGTGAAGTAGCAAAAGCCTCGTGGCTAATATTTATACACACGGACATATGTCCGTCCGAAAAAAAAAACCTGTAAAATTTACCTTGGGATTATTGGGATCGCTGCCTGCAGCTCTTAGGGTAGTCGCTTCTGCTTTCATCACATAGATGTCAGCTAACGGTAACTCTTCAGTTATGCGCCATGCCTGAAAATAAAATAAATAATAATATATTAAATGAAAGCAGGAAAAAATAATTCTGTCAAATCAAATTGTAACCGTGTGTTTTCCGGCTTATGACGTATGAGGCGACTAAAGGATAAACATCTATTGGAGCAGCATCTAACAGCTCAAAGACCTTCCCTTCCATCTTACTGCGATCACCAATCCGCCTCCGAACCGTGGTGGTTGAAGCAGTATAAGCATTTTAAATTTTATAATCATATTATAAATTTCAAAACTAATTCCTTTTTTTACTTTCAGCAGTGTTTTAGCAGTGGACGTAAGGAGGCTGACCATTCACGTCCACTGCTAAACATGGGCCTTCCCTTTAACAACAAATTTCTCATGTCGACCTATTCTATACCTATATTTTTATTAAATATTTAATTCCAAATGCAACTTTGTAGATATTTGTTGAGTAATGTGTCTCATTACCGATAGACGGCACTAACATCCCCCTTAGAAACGTGTTACAATAGAGATTGATATATTTCGACGACCGGTTGGGGTTCCACCGTAGCCGAATGGATAAGGCATTAGGCGCTAAATCTAAGATGCAGGTTCGAGTCCAAATTTGAAATCTAAACCTATATGTTTTCCAAAGATTTTATACCACTCACTTACAATATCCAGTATGTCCGTTATCTGGAATCTCTTGCCATCTGGATAGCCGATGCTGTGGTACTTCCACTCCTGCACCTCGTAGTTAGACTTGTCCACTAGCATCCAACATACAGAGTTCACTGTCACATACACTGCTAATATTGACTCACAATTCTGGAATAAATAAAAAAAGTTTTTATTCACGTTAACCTATTACAGATATTTGTAAATAGTCAAAATATGTTTTGATTTTTAAATTTATATAGCTTTGGCCTAAAAGCTGTCAGGTATAAAAATACAATATAATTTTATTATTTTTATAACTATGAGTCTAAGTTCTGTCATTTGAGTATGTTATTACTTATATGGACCAAAAGTATATCGACGAACGCCTAGAGAGCGCGTTCGTCGATATACTTTTACTACCACCGGATCCAAATAGCCCCAACTGAGAAGACCCGGCAAAACAAACTCAGTGGGATTATTCTACTGCCGGTTTCAGTGCGGCCTCATCGAGCCGATCCGGCGAAACATACTCAGATAGGCATGTCCAAGAAGTTTTGGTCCAGTTACTTTTATAATGAGAGATGAATTGCATGTAACTTAACTTTATAAAATACTACATTCCCGCGCGCGGTTTCACCCGTGTAGCTCCTGTTACCATGGGAACTTCATCATTAAATATATATATATAGCCTGTGTTACTCCTGGATAACATAGCATTCTAATGGTAAAGGAATTATCGAAATCCATCCAGTAGTTATTGAGTTTATTAGTAATAAACATACAAAACCTTTCTGTATTTACTATTGGTACAGATCTAACAAATATTATGAAAGAGCCACACTCCTCCATCTGTGCAATTTTCTAAGTTGAAAAACCTTCATATTTATTAAAATCTGTATTTTTTTTACTATCGAAATTATATTTAAAGTTTGGCAGCATATCCGTAACCGTATTAACATTAATATCTATAGTTTCTGAACCATAAATAGTCTTATGAATATAATCACTTATAATTTTTATAAACCTACCTTCAATACACTTTCGCTCAAATGTGGATGTAAAAACTGTCCTTTTATTTTTGCTGACACTGTTTTACTAGTTGGTCCATTCAATATACTGTTAAATAATTTCGTTGCTGACCGTTCAGTAAATCCATCAACATATTCTATGTCTGATAATGTTTTAATCTGTCCGTTACTACCTTTCCATTGGGCAAACTTCTTAATATTGGCCTTACTAATGTCATAGCTGAAAATATTATGTTATTAATGGTAAAAAAAAACAAAAAAAAAAAGAAATTGTTTGGTTATGGGAATGAATTAACAATCTGTAAAATTAATTTCATACTCAGAATGCTTTTAATCAACATCAGCCATCACAACAACTGCCCATATCGTCGGTGATATTGCAATACCGCGTAAGTGACAATAGCTTATATGGTTGAAATCAAATATAGCAAATTACATTTTTTGCCCTAAAAGTTAAAGAAAAAACATATTTTGACATATGAAATCACACCTTAGTAGCAACTGTCACATACGCAATATCACCGACTATATAACAACCAGTGCTGAATGACTACCTCAATACTTTTACGCTGTTAGTCGTCATTGTCATAACATAATCTATAACAATAGTATACCGGTAATGGACAGCTGTGTACCACTGTATATTATATACAGTGTTGCCAGATTTTAATATGGGCAAAGCGAGATCTTGTAAGTTTTTAGGCGAAAAAGTGGGATTCTTTAGTCTAAAGTTAGCTTTAGTTCTTTAGTCTAAACATAGTAATAAAAGTATATGTTATCTGAAGTTTTTAAATTCTAATCTTATTATTAATGTATACTTATGAGTATATTACTAATTTAACAGTAACTTTAAATTCATATAAGTAGCGATAATGGTCAAGTTAAGCCTGAAAAGCGGAACATTTAATATTGATATAAAAAAATTGGGACGTCTGGCAACACTAATTATATACTCACAAATTCAGTAATTATATAATACAGAGATAAATGTGTGCAAAAATAAATATTTTGCATATCAATGCAGACTAGAGGTGTGCAAAGTTGTTACTTTTCCGTCACCATGACCTTCGTTCCAGTGACTTGAAAGTAACCGCTAAAGATAATTGTGTATTTGTCACATTAGTCACTCTCATCACAAATACATGCTTCCGAGGTGACAAGTTCCTTTCATTTAGGTAGTTATCATCACAGTTGTCACTCCGATCACAATTGGGTACACAATTCAATTAGAGGTTGTGATTTGGCAAAGGTTTGCACTTTTCTATTATCTTAAAAGTCTAATACAAGATACAAGTGGGCTAGAGACTTGCCGCGCTATTTCTGTGACACAGAATGCCACATGTTACTTTGGAACATAGTTCCTTCTTGAAAGATCACAGTGATCACTATACTCAGAGGATCACAGTGATTTTTCACTGTGACAATATTTATCACCCAACTCTAATGCAGACAAAATATTGGAAGCATAAATTTGACTATGTATAATCTTATCTGTACCATATTTCGAGCAAAATAAAGATTTACTAACATAAAGTACTTCATAATTTACTTACACAATATTGAGGTCTGCAACACACTTGCAGAGTATGGTGACTGTGACCTATATGGCCTTCTATATGTAAATAAATAGTACCCTAAATAATGTTAGCTGTAATAACATACCTTGATAAAGTATTACTATCAGAATCATTCATAACCTGCAAAATCTTCTCCTTTTCAATATCTGTGTATTTTTTGTCCAACCTCTCACTATAAAAACATTTTGATATTGCTGTCACACGAGCCCCAATATTTAACGGACTCTGAAATTGATTACAACATTAATATAAGAATAATACTCAAAGTTTAATAACATTGAAATGTATTCATGTCTTACCAATATTTTTGCCGAAGGACATAATGCTTTTAGTATCATTTTATATCAAAGGACAATTACTTATTTTATAAGTAAACTTTAAGTTTACTATCTGATGACTTGTTCAGTCATAATCACACAATTATATTGAAATTAAATGTTAAGCAAGTTTGTTTACAATATTTATAACCTCAAAAGTAAGGGTGACAGATAAAAAATGTATTGTCAGATGAAGTGCGTTTGGGGTGGCCACTGGGGTGGTAATATCTAGTTACATCTTATTGGTATACCAATATGTACATATTAAGCTGAAGATTTTATTAATCTCAGGAACCGATTTCAAAAATGATTTCCGTGTTAGATAGCCCATTTGTCAAGGGAGGCTATGCTATTTAATTATGAAGTCTCCACAGGAATAGTAGTGAAACCGCGCACAGGAAGCTAGTAATATTAATTTCTATTTTGATTTTTTTTACTCAGCTACTCACAAATTTGTCAACCCATTGGAATGAATAGAGTCGATAGTTTATAAACAGACGTACTCAAGAACAAGCATTCAGTCGCTACTAGTAAAATTATATATTAAATCAAAATACTAAAAACTCCAGGGTGGAAATACCTCAAAAAGAAAAACATATATTTAAAAATCACAGCCATTTTTATAAATTAAAGGATTTTTTTTATAAGTTCATTTTTTCGTATAATTTTAAGAATGACTAAATAAACACTAAAGCATAAATTAAATAACATAAAACAATCTTGGTACGTCTTTTTTTCAGCGCCATCTTTCGGCATAATGCTAAATTAGATAGCAAAGGAGCATCGTAGGAATGTAGCTAGGTACTCAGGCGCCATGCTAAATAATAAGTCAGTGTAAACTGAAATTATTCGACAGATGGCGTAGGTTTCTTACGAACTTCATCAAAATACAGAAGTAGCATTTATGGTGATTGAGTAGAGCTTAGGTCGATAGAAGTTGACGATACATACTTAATTATTTGAAATGCTGATATCAATGACTATTGACTAGGATTAACTTTTAGCTTTTGCACTTATTCATATAATATGAAGGTGGTTAGACAATTTTTGTATCTGCAACAGTGACGTAGGTACCTACTTCTGCAGGCTTTAGGTACCTATGTATTAAATTGCTAGGTACCTATTTAATGAAAGTGGGTGTCTAATTGACGCAAATTTTACCCTTTTTAAGAGTTGACAAGTATGAATGATTGATGTAGGTAACCTACTTTTTATATTTATTTAACTCATTTAAATTAAGAAAACCAACAAATTCAAACAATAAAACCTTAAAACATATGAAGATCTAAGTAAAGAAAATATATTTGACGTAATGTGCCAAATACCGCGCTACAGGGTTACAAAAATAAATTTCATTACTCAAGTGTTTAGTCACAGTCTAGCAGAATTAGGTTAAAGGTCAGAAGAAAAGCAGAAGAATAAAAAGCAAGTTCTGTTCTTAGATCATCAACTAATCTTATAAAATTCATTGAATTACATAGGTAACAGATAATAGTAGGTATATTGTGCGCTCTTTCTAACTGGTGTAGCGACGTTTTACAAAATGGCGATCGCCCGGCCGCTCGCTGCTCGGCGCCCCGCTTAACTCACAGTCTCACATAGACGCAGGTCAATATCACGAAGGTATTGTGCATTTGGCTAACTTCTCCCTATCGAAGAGTTCGTTTGTTGATCGCGCTCTCATTCTGTTTACCTGCCACTTTCATTCTGAAAATTGGTAAGTGCAGATTTCTATATCTCATTTATATCGTAGTTTTATCTTATTTTTAATTTATTCAATCTTATTTATTTCATTTATTCTATCTCACTTGGTATAGGTACCTAATTAAATTAGTAGGTAGGTGGGTGTAGGTACCTACGAATGTGATGAGTAGGTATTAATTCTGCAAGCAAAGAAGATATTAGTAGCTCTGTAAGTTCTTCTATCAATAATCTTCTATGAAGATTTAGCTATCTGAATTTATCTGATAGAAGACTAGTTGAATCCAATGTTTTCCTTCTTGGTGCCTAATTATTAAAAATTCCCATTCTATTAACAAATAGTACCTAGCAATCTATAATCGACTAACTTCATCAAGAACTTAAAGAAGTCTTTAAGTCTTTATATTTAAAGGTAGCTGCCTACGTGAATAATTATCAGCGATTCTGAATACCTACGTAGGTATCCATAGCAGGCATTGAAGTCGGTGCGGCAACGTCGCGCTATGCCGGCATTAACATTACGCCACAATGGATTCGCTTGGTTGATAAAGTTATTTTGTTGCGTTTTATTATGTTAAATTCTTGGCTAGCAGATTAAAGCATGATGATGTACAACATCATCGTAAAATGAGCTTCCGATGCATAACCCAAAATTTATGAAGCGCAATATGACAGAAACCTTTATTTTTTGTTGGCACATTGCATTATAAGCATTGCGACTTGCGACCGTGTCATATACAAGATTTTGCCACGTTGCCAAACCGCCGTCATGCCATACTGCAATGTCAGGATCGACATGATAAACAACTAAGTTGTTTATGCGCTATGTTTTTTAATTTCTACTAAGTAGGTAGGTACCTATTTGGATAATAAGAATGTTCTTTATGTATAAGTAAACAAAATAATAAGTAATAATTTGGATAGCTATAAAATATTCACCTAGTCTACCTATCCTGAAAACAATAGAAACCCAATAATATGAAGGAAATATGAGTTCCGTAAGACCAACAGAATATTTTTTTCTCTTACGAATTATTTTGCTACCTAATTCTCTAATTGTTTACTATTAAATATTACAAAATAAGTTAAATATTATGCTGAATACAAATACCTTCTTAGGTTAGTTAATCGCTTACACCCTTATGGCAAAATTATCAAAACAAATGGAAACCAATAAATGCAATTGAACCAATAAAGAATCGAATAGAAAAAATACGTAACTCACATTCATAATTATTATTGCGCTCTGCGTAGAAAGGACGTAATATTTATAAAGAAATTCCATCGAAAATGCCAAGACTTAGAAGAATGTCTCTTAGTGTTGACCTTTCCGTCAATTCGCCAAAGAACAATGTCCGCAATAACTAAAGTCAATTCTGCACTTCTACACCAGATTAGTACTTTTACTTGTCCGAGAACTAAAATATTCATTGGTTAAAAATACAGGCATTATACAGGCTGACGATAGCAAACATTTTGCTCCAATGTCTTTGTTTAGTTACATCGTGCTACCGACACTTTTGATTGTCCTGTATACATTGGGATATCACTTCTGAAAGTGGTAACGCACATACTCACCGCGCAAGCAATGTATAACGCTCATAGTAGTACCGCCCTTGAACAAGTTGTAAACTAAGGATGAGATGTAGTAGTCGATTTATATTTTGTTGTTGGTTTTTATTCTGATAGCGGAATAAATATTTAGAACAATATTTGAAAGGATTGAATTTGAAGAAATGCAGAAGTGGTAAACGGCATAGTAAATTTTGCAGATTTAGGAATAGGTAGGTACCTATTTAGCCAACGATTTATGTACCTACCTACCTAGATTTCTTATTCATTCGCTAATATACCTACCTAATAGAAGCATACGGTGTCTAAGACAATTCTCTGGATATTTTCATTGGACTGTCAGAAGAGTCAATTCATTATTATTAATCATTTTGGATTATTAGATACCTACCTACTTATAGCCAAAATAAGAGTGTTTCAGTTATGGTGACACGTAAAATGATGAATTCCTTCAAGCACATGAAGTATATTAACTTGATTTTGTCATGTATTTGTGCATATCCGGTCATTTTTAGTAAAATATTAAGTCTATTTTTACGATGACGTATAAAGTGACGTACCTACGTCGCGAATCGGGCGCGTTCGGGCCTGGATCGGGTGATCTCGGCAACGAGTCGAACGACCCACACGGTTCCGACAAAGTTTTACGTAAGACCGGCAACGTCGCGCGTTGTCCAACTGCCCGCTTGATGGCTGACATTATTAAACTATTTTTGAGATTTTTTCATGCATTTAGATCGTATGTGCTAATCTAATTATTCTCCAACCTGGGCACTTTAACTAGCATTATAAAAAAGAGGGTGTATGCTCTTCACCTCATCCTAGAAATTGTCATTGGACGAAAATAATACGAATCTCCTGGTTGCACAAAGCGGCAACGTCATTACCTACTATTGTTTCTGGGTCGTACAGCGTACGTTCGTCATATTTTAGGCTTTTAACACCTTTATTATCACGATATGATCATGACTCTTATCGATAAGAAATAAGAAACACCGATTTACAATAATTACAAAATATCGCTCCATTATTCCTAATTCTTATATTGAAATGAGAATGTTTACGATTTATTTATACGTCCTATGGTTCTGGAATATTAACAGACACAACCTAATTGAGTTGAGAATCACTGATAAGAGCGCGCGCCACAAACAGAAGTAGAACGCAAGAGAATGAGTCGTCATTATCGTAATATGACCTCGCTAGGTAGACATTATACCACAGAGTAGCGTACATATAAGAGTACCGCGTTCAGTTATAGCTGCGCGGCAGTCCACTTTCCTTTTCTTGCGCACAAGTTTATAAATACCGCTATCGCACTCCCTCACGTTCGCCCGCTTTTATCGTGGTAAACTGAGTGCTCTGCGTTGTTCCTGCTCTGTATATTAGTACGTATTTCGTCTACGTTCTCTGGCGCTGTGTGTCGCGGACGCCATTTTCTTCTCTCTTCGTCTCTTGTCAGTGCCGCTTCGGCCGCGGAACTGAGCACTTGTGTTTTAATGTTTATATTAAATCTTCTCGATAATTCTTCTACTTCTCTGTTCTCCCGCTGACTCATACAGGTGAGTAATTGTAAACATTTGGCATTCCATGTTGTTTTTGTTGGATTGATCTATGAATTTATGTTTAATTTAATGCTGTTTTTAGATATTTATTTGATTATTAAAATAGTAATGGAATATAAAAAAGATTATATTACGGTAATAAAAGGAACATATTTAATAAGGTTCTACATAAGTATAGTTGTTTTGTTATGATTTGTATCGGCCCTGATTAACTTGTTTATTATTTACTTTTTATTATTATTATAATATTAATAAAAAGTAAATAATAAACAAGTTGTTGTCTGAATAAGAATAGTGTTTTCGATGCGTAGCGATTTTCATTTTTATGCGATTGACTTCTTTACATTTGTTTATTTTTTCAATTTTTTTTATTTATTACTGCTTATAATTAATTGTTAAATATGTACTTGAGTAAGTTTTTTTTACATATTTCTAAAAAAATAACTTGGTTTATAGTTATCGATAAAATCTTCTTTTTTGTTTTACTTAAATACCTTATACAAAAATACTATTATTAAAATCCTAAGTAAAAGACCTAAATAAAAAATTAATGGTACTTAATTAAAAAGTTTTAAGGTATTTATTTATTTATTAAATAATAACCTCAAATAGTAGGTAATAAAAAATAACCTCACACTTAATGTACGAAACAAGTTCATTCCGGTTCAATGATTACCTACGTAAAATCTTTCTATGTACTTTACTCGATTCTATTATTTTCAAACAGCTGTAATCCCATCACAAATGGAACTAAATTCAATGTTTCGTTACACCGCCCTTCGTGCTGGTTCCCGTTCGATCGCCTCTCGTTCTGCTTTCCACCTTCACCTCGTCTGTTATGACTGAAGCCAAACTTCGAAAAATATGCTCCTCTCTCCCTTGCGCATGCTACCCGTGCTGTTGCGCGAGTGGATAACCGTGTCACGTGTTGCGCTGCTTGGCGATCAGCGTTACCGCTCCAACACCAAGTGGGGAATTTATTCCGGTATTTCGCACGACACAACCACACAGCGGACGGCTGCCATCTTGTTTTGATGATCGACACAATATTATCGTGATTCAGAATACCAAAATAAAAGGCCTAGGCTTGTTGGAAGCGTTCTTTTATATTTAATATCTGTTTTCTTTTTACGTTGACTATGATCAATTGTCTAATCTTAATTTTGAAGGCTTCAAAAATCATACGTGTTACAATTTTGGGCAGGTTTTTTTAAAGATATTCTGGAGTCTCTTTTGATACCGATGGGCCACGAATTAGAGTTATGTATTGCTTAACAGGTCTAACTGCGAATATTTTTATTGGTTATGGGTATTCAAGTGAAATGTACGTAATTCAGTTTTCAAGACCACGAATTGCTTCTTGGCCTCTTCCAAGTTTTATACGCTTCATTGTTTTTTTGTGTTCTTTCACACCTGCTCTCTCTGGTATAGTTTTTTAGTAATGTTATTGTTATTTTTTCTTGTATTTACCGACTACGGCTAGTCAACTCACTTCATAATTGCCGCTCTGCGCCGCATACTTTTCGTATTCTTCTCTGCATTTTGAAGCCTGAATAGGTACAATTAGTTCAGGGTTAACCTAATTAGCCTAATCGTTAGGCTATCTAGATATAGAAATATCTACTGATTATATTTTTGGTATTCTATTTAGGTATTTTAAATGCAGAACGTTTTTTTATTTTTAAAATAGGTACCTAGACTACTAGATATATATACCTATATAGATTTTTTTAATGAACTCTTGCACTGATATTGTAAAAAATAATCTGAGGAAATTATCAAGTCAAATTTTATGTTGATTTTTACTATAATTACTAAGTTTAAGTATATTAGTTTATTATATGTTTTTATTTTTCTAATAGTTTATTCATGACTCTAAACCAGCGTTTTTCAATCTTTTTAATTTCGCGACCCCTTTACAGTTTAAACAATTTCTAGCGACCCCCTTGTGCCATAGATAGACAAATAAATAATTTATAAGACTGTAAATGTTGTTCCGTAGGTATAGTTTTGAAAATAAGCTCGATGTAAGTTGACAAAGCTTTTTGCCGGCGACACCCCGAGTCTGGCTTGACCCACAGGTTGAAAAACACTGCTCTAAACTATTCGTTACTTTTTTATTAATTACTTTATTTCTGAAAAAATATATATTTTAATTAATAATGATAAAATATAAAAAATACATACAACTAATAATAATATTTTTGTGCAACCTAAATTTAATTATAATATTATGGTATGATTATTTTGAATTATTAAATTTGAAATAATTATTTGAAAGTTGATTCATTATTAATTGTCTATAAGTACCTAGAAGCGTACTTTTAAGAAAGTAAATAATACTTAAAAGTTTGTTACAAAACAATTGTTTTTTTTTTTATCTTACGTCTGATAGGAATAATATTGATGGTAACCGTCCGCCAAGTGACTATGGCAAGAACCCTCTCTCGAGTTTTTTTTCAGCTGTGGAACATCCACAGGTATATGGGCGGATAATGATTATTATTATAAAAGGGATAATGACTAAAAATTATATGTGGTCTTTCAGTTATATTACAGTCAGTTATAAAAAATATTGGACACGTACCTATTAATTATTCAATAAATAAAAAAAAATGAATCAATAAAAAATTAAAAAGTTAAAGAGCAGGAGAGTTCATGGGAGGGCTTGAGCAATAAAGTTCAGGCAAGGGGGGCTTGAGCAACTAAGTTCAGAGGAGGAGGGCTTGTGACGTTACTCCTAGGTAAAATTGTATCTAGAAGTGACGTCACAAAAAAATTCAGCCCGCTGTATGTTCGTAAGTTTTTATTTAAGGATCTAAAAAAAATTGTGTCCAATTTTTTTTGGGTATTCAATCTATACCCATTTAATTTTATATAAATAATAAAATTTAATTGGGTAAATAATAATTAATTAATGATTTTTTAAGTCGTCACTCACATATTACTCCCACGGGATTTAAAATATACATTTCAGATAGGTATATACTTTTTTAATTCTGGTACTTTGGTAATTTTTATATCTGTGTGTGTATTATTTAAATATTGGTCATTAATTGACTTGCTTACGTATTTAATTACACTTGTACTTATCAATTATACACAATGAAATAATATAAATTATATTATTATTAATTAATACTAAATATGACAACTAAAATGTATTGCAGATTAGCTAATCATCTGGTCTGTCAGTCTATTATCATGTTATAGTTAAATAGCAATAATTAATTATATGCTTTTGAATCCTAATATAAATTATACTATAGAAAGGAGGCCCTCGGTGAGATCTAAGGAAATCTACAACTATTTACTTCTTTAGTGGATCCAAACCACCAACTTCTATTTAATATTAACTTAACTTTAAAATAATAATTAAGTTAGGTTTTAGGTTTTCTTTAATTTACATAATGTATTTAACAAACATTTACAGTCTTAAATGTTTTCCATATATTTTTTTAATTTCTTACTGACTTTGTGAATTAGTTTACATAAAGTATTCCTACAAATTGAAATAATAAAATTTAGTCAGCACTTAGATATTTACACATTTTAACAAGTAAGTACAAGTATATGACTTGTACTTGTCTTTGTTGTATGTGGAAGTTAAATGTAACAAAAGTATCACTTAAAGTAGCTAGACTAATAACAAACATAAATAATCGATAATTGAATATGGTTGCTTGAAACGCAGGTCATCACCTCTCTAAAAGATCTTAGTGACATGAGTCACCCATAAGGGAACTTATGCGTGGCTCAAACTAATGTTTGGGGCAGACTTAAATATTTATTTTGATTTAACACAATGTAACTTTGTAATTAAAATTAATTTGATCCTTTTATTGCAGTAACCATAGGTTACTTAGCCTTTTGAGTAATTTGAAAATGTTTTTCATGGGTAATATATTACCGCAATGCGCAAACACCATTACGTAATTTAAAAGGACAGAATACGGTCCTATTTTGGCACCTACCGACTATTCTAAAGGTTCGTAATTTTCTAAACTCGTTACCGACCTTCGGGAAAAATCCAGTAAAAATCTGACTCGGACTCAAATCCTACCTGAAGTCTTTAAAGTTTGATATCAGTTTAGAAAATCTTCCATTAATTGAGGTAACCTGGATAAACTCAAATAACAAAGATTATCCAGTACTCTAGGTATTATCATTTTCCAATGTTATCTAGTTGAGTCTTCTAAAATGCTACAGATTCTGCATTTCTCATTTCAAAAACTTTCATTAATCGAAAAAAAATGGTCCATTAATTATTATTCCTTTTTTTATCTCACTGCAGAGGTCACACTTATTAAAATCTCATCTGTCAATAAGATTATTAAAGGGAAGTATAGAATTCAGAAGAGTATGCTATTGGGAATACGAACCTAGTTGATGTCACGGAACTTGCGCAGAGTGGGATGAGGGAGAGGGAGGTTCGGTGCGGAAAAAGATGCTTTCAACCCGACCGACGACCTACCTACATAGATTGTATAGATGTAGACCGTCTAGGTAATGGTACGCTAGCTGTGCTAGGCGAACCCAGCCGCCTAGCGTGGAGTAAAGTAAAACGATACCTATCCTAGGACGCTTAAATCTTTTCTTTTGTATCATTAAACAATTCAAAAACTTAACACGGGTGGGAGTTTAATTGAAACGTTATAACTAACAATAATAATTGTAAAAATGAATCATTTTAATCAATCAAAATGCATCGACAACAATTTCGTTCCATTGATCCATATAAAGATAAATGACAACTGAATGGTATGTTAAAGTTCATATTCCTTATTGAGTTTAAATATCTAATATTATTTTAAACTCAATAAGGAATACAACTCTAAAAGTGTTTTCAAAAACTTCTAAATCTTAAAATACTTTTTAACTAGACTAAGGCTTCTTACTTCTTACGGCTGTTCTTACTTCTTTTGTTCTGTATTGTAATACAGAACAAAAGAATAGGGAAGCCATACATGTTGTGATATATTTCTGAGAAGGAACAACGTACATTGGTCTTATAGATTAATATCTAGAAGGATAATTAATAACAGTAATAAGAGTAGTAAATAACTTTATTCATATTAAGTCAAACATTTACTAAATATTTCTTTTGCAACTGCCCCGTGTGGATAGAAGAAATCCTACTAGTAAACTATAAAATTTAGACTCGATTGAAGTCTTTTCATGGCTCTCTAGTTTTTATTTTCTTTTTGTTATTATCATCGTCTTCAACACCATTTCCTATGCTGAGATACAACATAGACATTAGACTTACAGAAAGCTTGAAATCGCTTTAATTATAAGTCAAGCTTATGTGTGCACTTTATTCTGGCCTTGTGAACAGTAAAGCCACCAATAACGAAATTATTTTATATGACATAATAATATAATTTGACACATTTTTGAAAGAATATTTTTGTAATAATGGATCTGATAAGACTGTTAGTTCTGGTGTTATTTGAGTTCATCAGCGTTTGAGGTTTGAGTTTAATTTAGGTTGCTTGGTCAATCGATGCTCTTGGTATGGAACGTACTGCGTTGTTACGATTTCAATTTAAAAAATAATAACTAAACTGATTTTTAATAACTTTAAAGTTAGAGAACTCGTATTTAAATGAACAACCCATTTAAGTACAAGTTTTCTAAGTGACTGGGACGTAACATGTACATTTTTCCTAAACGCTTCAACGCTATCAAAAACAAAGATAATTTTTCATTCAAGTTTCTTCAAATCACCATTTTGAGGTTAAGCTTCCTTGAAGTCTAAGCATCTAAAATTACGCATGCGTAGTAACGTCGAACTAAAAAGTTAGCCTAGCTTTGCGCTCGCTACAGGTTGGCGAACCAGTTTAAGCCGCTGAGTTAAACGAATGTTCTTGAAAATTTTTGTTCATTGTGGAAAATCTGGTCAAATTTATACATTCACTTAAATTAGTCTCAGTGGTCAATAACTGTGCTATTTACTACATTATTTATTTTCTTGTATATTTTACTTTACGGTGTAGCATTTCATACACACATTTCTTCTTTTACTATTATACTACACTTTTAATATTAAAATGTCTCTTTATTTTAAAGTTATAATGTTTAAGCTAGAAGTAAAATAATCTTAACCAGCAACTGTATAATAGAAATAAATTTAACTTTTTTTTTACATTTCTGTTTCAGGGTGGGTCTTCATTACTAATCGTAAGGAAATGTTAAACAATGCAATTGATTCTCGATACTGAGCCCGCTTTAGATATAGAAAGAAATATGTCCGCTGAGGAAGATACTCAGAATGGTAAAGTTTCAAACGGTAACAACATTGAAGACCTCAATAAGAAATATATTGGTAATAAGGAAAATATTAACATAGAATCAATCGTCCACAATGCAGACGACAGCAAAAAAAAATCCGATGAATCTGATAAAACTTCTGATAATCCTCCATTTGCTTTAGTAACTGAACAAAATGGTGTAGAAACTTATGATGTTGAAAATAAAGAAGTCGATGAAAAAAGTTGTTTAAAACCTGACGAACACATAGATGACGAAGGACAAAATAAAGAATCTCAAAATAGTAGCACAGATAAAGAAAGCAATAGTACAAGTAATTCAAAGAAAGAAGATATATCACAAGAACAAGATGTTGAAGATGATATAATCAACATTGCAAAAACAATTGTAAATAAGGGTAACGAATGCATTGATATAGAATTTGAAAAAACCGATACTACCGAGGAAAATGAATCATTACCTGAAAATGATGCTCAGTCTGAATTAGAAAAAGATATTCCCGTGAATCAACAAGCTAAACCAGTTAATAATGCACAAAGTTGTTCAGTTAAAGATGATCTGGTAAATACAACCGATCATGAAAAGAGATCGGATAACTGTTTACATAATGAAGCCTCGATGGAGTCAACACAGGAAAATGATTCAATTTCTGTTGAAGAAGTAAAAGAGACTCTAAAACAAAATAAAGGAATTGAATCAAATCTTGAAGATGATATTATTTCTGTGCCCGATTCACAAAATTGTTCGGGAGATTTAGCTACTACGGGAGACACTAGTGGTGAATCACCTAAAGACATAGCACCAAGCCAAGTTATAAATAAAATTGAAGACAAAACTGATAACTTTAAAATAAGTAGTTTACAGTTAGACGAAGAAGACATAAACGACGATGATATTATTACCATCAGAGATGAAGTAAATTCCAACCAAATTTCTGAGTGCCAGAAACCTGAAACGGTGCAGAAAGAAACCGAAAGTACAATACCGAAAGAAGACCCCAGCAGAAAAGATGAGATTGAAATAGTTGAAGATGCAAAAGTATCTAATAGTAAATGTGATGCCCAATTACCTGATGAAAAACATGAAGACACTCCATTTGATGACGAGCCATCTAAAATTATAGAACAGGGAACAAAAGACAAAGAAACTTTGAAAAAACAAGACAAATCTTTATGTTCTTCTGATGTAGTTCTAAAAGATAACCAAGAATCTGGGCCTATTGAATTAAGTGATGACATGGATTCTATAGAAAATGAAAGTTGTAGTAAAGAATCACAGAATGGTAACATTAAAGATGTTGGCCCTGTAAAAGAAGCTAAAACGGTTGATAAAGTTACAGATACTGCTACTCCAATAAAGGAAACCCCTGTTTTAAATGATATTGTTGATGAACCAGTTATTTGTAAACTATCAAATACCCTTGATATATTGTCCGATGATGATGATGAAGAGGAAACTTCTGTACCCATTGTTGATGCTCCTAAACCTCCATCACCAGTTACAGAACAATCTTCATCCAAACAAGAAGAAACAGAAATAAATAACAAGGATTCTAACGAAAAGCAATGTATAAACTTAGATGATGACGATGACATCATGGTTATTGATGAAGATACTGACAAAAATGGACAGAATAAACCTGTCGATGACAGCAGTAAAGAAACCGATAAAGATTTACCAACTAAAAACGATGTAAATACTGATTCAGAAACCGGTGAAAAAGCAGTTGAGGAAGTTGATGAAATGTTCTTGAAAAAGGATGAAAAAGGTGAGTGTAATTTTGTAAAGCATTAAGTTATTTTAAGGAATTATTTATTGAGAAAACTTGACATGTAGAAAAAATAGATTTAGTGGTAGGACAGTTGTTTTTTTATAATCATTAAAATTTATATTAAACTAGCTTTCCTTTACCGCGCGGTTTCACCCTACGCGGGTGAAACCGCGCTGTAAAGGAAATCTTAGGAACATCATAATTAAATATAGCTTGTATATATTGTATTACTCCTGGATTACGTAGCTTTTTAATAGTGAAATATTTTTTTTAATCGGTCTACTGTTGAAACTCTTCAGCTTTATAATGCATTAAAAGGTCTTAATATAATTCATATTTTTTTTGTATATGTCTCCAATCTTTCGGTACGAATAAACCCGACTTCGGGTTCGTAAAGAATTGAGAAATTCATGTTTTTTTTATACCTATAATTATTTTCTTATGGTGACAAACTCACAACATGTTTTATAAGTTTTTTTCTATAATATCAAAATAAGATTATTATGTACGATTGGGAAAATTTATACAAAGTATTGATAGTATTATTAATTATTGGCCCAAGTTATGAATAGGTTACTTTAAGTGTTTTATATTTGGTTTTAATCATTCATTGCCTAATCTATAAGATACGTTTAATTCATTACTACGTATTTTATTTTTCAGAATTAACCCCTGCAGCTGTAGATCCCGCTATGGACATTGACATAAAAGAAAAATCAACTGAACCAGAACCGGTAAAAGAAGAGATTCAAAAACCGTTACTTCCTGACGATTTTCTTAAAACTGCCAAAAAGAATCTAGCGGATATGACTAGGGAGGATTTAGAAGAATTCTGCATACTAAGAATAGTTGAAAGTATAGTCGACAGAAGTAATTTAAGTGAAATTAAAAACAAATTGAAAACTATGGCACAAGGCATTGAAGAGTACCGGAAAAAAGCTATGATGCTGACTAAACAGAATAGGGACTTGCAAGTAGTATTAAAATCAGTTCAGGAGGAACAAAGGAAGGCAGCACCAGGCATGCCCGTCGCTCCTCTGAAAATAACTCGGTCCGTGGGTATGCAGGTTTACATGGAAAAATCTGCGGCTCGAAGAAAAACTATTGCACAAATGCAAAATAATACAACTCCGAACAATCGACCTAGAAATATGCCAATCTCGAGTCCAAGGCCACCAAAAACTCCACTTAACAATCACTCAATACCAGTTCCTAGATTAGTGCCAGCTAACAGTCCTGCCGTGAAAACTCCAACACCTCAAAGTCCTTCACCTAACACACCACCTAAAACCGCCGTCGTTATGCCTAATGGAGTCAGAAACCCTTCACCTAATGTTAAACCAGGAGAGAAACGTCCACATAGTAAAATGATGGCTGTAACAGTTGATTTGACCGATGACGAACCACCCGCAAAGATAAACACTAAAGCATCACCAGTTCCACCTGTCCGATTAGTGTCTTCGCAGCATCTAATGCAACCTCAAAGACAACCTTTCGGTCAGGCTGTAAACAGTCCGAGAAAAGTTTATATTCCTATTAGTGGTCAGAACCAGCCTGGTCTGAGACAAACACACGCAATAATGCTAAAACCAGTCGGACCTCCAGGTGTAAGACCTAGATG
This sequence comes from Nycteola revayana, assembly GCA_947037095.2. Lineage (NCBI taxonomy): Eukaryota > Metazoa > Arthropoda > Insecta > Lepidoptera > Nolidae > Nycteola > Nycteola revayana. Next base: position 3,995,889 of record OX344847.2, read on the forward strand.
CCCTACTCAGCTGACCAGAATACCAGCCAATCAGATGAGGGTGAACAGGGTAGCAAGTACCAGACATCCAGCGCCTTTACCAGAGTCTACCAAACAGATTCAACCTCCTAATTGGAAAGCATTACCACCAGCTCCCGACCTTAAGCTGTCTAAAGTAGAAAATGGAATAGTGATATCTTGGAAAATAGAAGATTATCAAGAGGATAGTCACGAGGAGATTGCGAGTTACCAGCTTTATGCATATCAGGAAACATCATCTCCACCCAGTACGGCGCTATGGAAGAAAATTGGAGATGTAAAAGCACTGCCTTTGCCCATGGCTTGCACTCTGACGCAATTCATGTCCGGATTTAAATACTATTTCGCAGTGAGGGCGGTAGACATCAGATCTCGGCTCGGCCCGTTCAGTTTACCTGGTAGCATACTCCTGTTGAATAAATTGTAAGACTGATGATGTGAAAGGACTAAGCTCACGATGTCATACATTGTAGCTGTTAGTGCAAGTTCAGTGTTAAAATACTTGTTGTTTTAGTTATTTATTTGTTAGGATCTATTCTTGTCATGTTGTGAATTATTTTGGGATAAGTTGTTTTTTTATTTACTATTATTTGTCTCCCTTAACGCATTCGGAATAATGATAGAGGAGTGTGTATTTTATATTCATCGACGTCTTTTAACTGAAATAAAAAAATACTATTACCTCAGTTAAGATAAGTTTGTGGGTATCTACATAAAATTATTTCGCAATTTGTATATTTTCCGCGTATGACTGACTGATATATTGATCTTTGAACAATTAGCTAAGTGGAGTAAAATTAGATAAAATAATACATTAGTTTTTATTTTACCGTGGATATTATAATAATTGTAATCCAGCTAAGGTATTCCAATTGGTAGGAAAAGATTACGAATCATTGGTATGACTATCATCATTCACGGCCATATGAATCTTAGAATTTAGCTATTGTATACCTTTCAACAAATTCACCGATTGCTGTGAGAATTGTTACTTAGTATAGTAATTACAGGATTTGTTTTTTATTTGGCCAATTAGAAATAATATTGAATACTGTTATCTATTAAATTCATGTATAATAATATTTTTATGTGCATTTAGAAATTTTAACCAGTTTTGAGTGTTTTTTTAATAATGCTTGATTTTTGACAATATTTCCTTCAATATTACTTGTAAATATTGTGGCTCGTGGTGATTTCTTGCATTATCTTCAACCAATGTCTTACAGTATTACTAAATTGTACTTCATATCTTAGCTATTAGGCTGCATAGAATGTGGACTTACTGGAAACCTATTATGTGATTACAAATTCAAAATCTAAAAAGTCTAAAATGGTTTTATTGATTGCTATCGGGGCATTAACGGTGTGCCATCCAAAAGTCGTGTTAACGCAGAGAAAATTAGCTTATTAGATTAAAAAAAGAACAAATTTAGTACACCGATTGTGACCCTGACTGTACATCCCACACTAGTTTATCAAATGTAGCGAAAATATAACAAGAAAACTAGAAGTGCCATCTAGAGCCTACAGAAACAGACTCGCTATAATAAATCGAGCAATTGTCAAGTTCGCAAGCCATTACAACGCATAAAAGTACTGACAATAACAAAAAGCCATCGTCCGCCGGGTTAACCACCTCGCCCTGCAAAGATTTTCATTTTCATTAAACATTTTTGACTGAAAGCAAAATTCTGGGAATAAAATATAATTATTTTAAGTAAAAAAAAAGACTTGAAGAAAAAGTTTTCATCTCATCGCGGTTCAGTAGAACAATTTGGCTGCGACAGAGGTACTGTAAACACAAGAATTTTTTATATTGCTTTCGTTAATAATCGGATGAAGAAAAGTCTAAATACTAATTATGTATTATAATTATAACAGCGAAAAAAAAAACCATAAAAAAGTTTTGCTAGTGAAGATGCCAAGTAACATGAGAACAAACTATTTTCGTTACAAATACCAAACATAGATGGTGTTGATATCAAATCTACATAAAATAAATGAATAAAGCACACATCAATTATTGGTTAGTTAAAAGTACTATTTTATGCCTGCTACACTGGCCCAATTATCAACCAAATATAAAGAACTAACTGAATCGTTTCAAGCCAATTTGATGCATTGATTGACCAAACTATAACCAAAATTCAACATAAAATCATCCAGTTTGTTGAAATTTATCCAAATCAATTTGAGAAATCTTACGGAAATGCGAATGCAAAAACGTTTGTATGAACGTACCTTAACTAAATATGTTTAAGAGCCTCGAGGCCATGGCATCACTTGCCTTTTGAGCTAGGTAAAATGTTGCCATTTCTTGTAAACATTATCAACTAAACTAGTAGTATTTAATGATGTTTATATTAATACGTGAAAAATATGTGTACCCATTTTTACGACATGATGCGGAAGGAAGGAGTATAAATTATCACATACTTAGAGTTTTCATAGAGAAAAAGTGCAGAAAGCAAATATTTTTTTTAATTTTGGTCTTCGTAATTTCGACCATTACTAGTTTAAGTAATTAGTTAACGCGATACAGCACTAATTGACGTTTCATTATTTAATATTGTAATTTTGACAAGTATATGATTGTAAAAATGTGAACTGAGTAGGTATCCAGTTGTACTGGCATAGCGCTATCACTGTAAATTCGTGTAGCAAATACGTACAATTGATACGTACATTGGTATAGGTATATTAATCACTGTTAATTAAGAAAAATACGCAGAATTTGAACAGAAATGGAGGCCTCTTCAGCTTCCATAGTTTTGTAACTTACGACAGTACAACGTTATTAAAAAAAGGTTAAACTATATTAGTAATTAAATAACGTTGAAATTTTAAGAGTACTATAAGTTCTTAATAGTAACTGGAAGTCATTCGTGATTCGCGTATGTCCTTTGTTGATCACGAACGAAGTCTTGATATTTTTAACTGTTAAAATAGTACTCTCTTTAAATCAAGCTGTACCTCCATTCTAAAATTATTTTGTGCAACTTTACTTTACGATTCGCTGGTAACCAAATATTTTTAACCTGATTTTAACATCATGAGGTTGATTTATATTTATATTTATCAACCTCATGATGTTAAACTGAGGAAAAAAGTAAAGACAGTATTTTTATTTTTACAGCCCAAAATAAAAAGAATTCGTCCGTGATCAGCGTGCTAATTGCCAGGGAACCGTAACGTAAAGTTACAAAAAATAAGTACATGGACGTATGTACAAACATGAAGTAACGCAAAACTGCAGTAGAAAATTGAGTAATGCTATGTCAACACTGTAATGTCATTCCAATGAACTGCCACTGTCAGCTGAGAGATTTTTCTTTTTGTGCAGTTGGCAATAACACTGTACATAATTTGTTCCAGTTTTCAATAGGTTTGCGTTGTGATCGTTCGCTTTTAGTAATTTGTCCAGTTTAAATGGTATTCAAGTTAAAAAAGACGTGAAATATTTCTATACGTCTTCACTTAAGTCGTTAACTTGATTCGCGTCGCGTGAATACCTTTAACGTAGTTTAAATTAGTTTTTTTCCGATCGAGATAATTTGACGTAGATAGTTGTCATATCATTTCGCAAGTAGTCTCACGGCAGTGCTTTATTTGTGTACGTTATGTGAAAAATATCTGCAAGAATTGTTGTGAATCGTGAAGTGTGATTAGTGTTTGGTATTTCGGTCTGAATATAGTTATTGTGATAGTTAAATTGTTTGTGAAGTGAAGGTGGAGGTAAGCTAAGTATACTTAGCTATACGTGTTTTGTGAGGTATCTGTGTTTGTTGATTCCTGTTCCGTGAGAGCCATGCTGGCTCATTCACTCGACTGCAACAGTCCTGTTCAACGGGTAAGTTAATAATGTTAAGTTTATTTGTTAGTTTAGTAAGGAGTGATTTTATTTGCAAAAGAAATAATGGTACAAACACTATGCTTTGTTTTTTTTTAATAATAATTAGTTATGTTGGTAAACCACAAATTGCTTGATTCATAAAAAAACAATAAAGTAAGTATGAAAGTATCTATTATCATTGTGTTAACTTCGAGAAAAGCCAGATTAGTACTGACATTGGGATGGTTCAGGTATGTTCTTAAAACAAACAAAAATGTTTTAACAGAGTTAAATAATAGGCTTATTTTTATATATGTATAAAGAAATGATCATGAAAATAGTAGGGTTATGTTAGGGGCTGGATTGCCCAGCATACCCAGCCCTCACCAACGGAGGACAGAGGAGTGTCCGGGGAGATTTAGTGGTGTAGGGTCTTCTTTTTGTGGTATGACTATCATACCATGCTATGGATAGGGCGAGTCCCACATACCCCTTTGCCAGGGCGGGAATGTTGCAGTGGCGGAGGAGATGCATAAATATATTTCCACGTAACAAATAAATTATTGGTGCACCTGTTGAAACTAACTGCTGTCTGCGACTTGTCCATATAAATAAGGATTTATATAATCTTTATTTTATCCATAATTTATCATCATTTTATAGGAAGGGCAGATGACCTTAAAGTCATGGATATCATTTGGAAAGGGTAGCTCATGTTAGAATCCAATAGTTATAATAGACAAACTGAATTGAGGAATATTTTGTATTAAACATGGACATGCCTAATGCCATAACAAGTTGTAAGAAGGTCAGAATAAAAAGGTTTATAATAATTAATTTTATTAATAGCAGTGCCAGCGACTTTGTCCATGTGGAATACTGACTTTCTCAGGTTCTACACAATCTATGTACCAAATTTCATTAAAATTGGTTCAGTAGTTTTGGGGTGAAAGGACAACAGACATACTGACTGACCAACCGACTGACAGACAGATAGACAGACCGACCAACAGACAGACAGACAGACAAGAGTTATTTTCAAATTGATAATATTAGTAAGGAGAGCTTATAAAATTATATAATTATCTTGCAGTGAATGTCCATTACTAAAATCATACTAGGTCTGACTGATAGTTTAACATGCATTGAGATGATTCTTGACATAAGCAGAATAGCACTACTCTAATCGTTATGGCATTGAAGTATCTTTTTTATTTTGCAACGGCTTATCTAATATTTTCATCATATCACCATTTATATTTAACCAATAATATAAAATTCTAAATTATCAGAGAACCTAGCATTCTAAACCGTAAGCTTAAAAATCATAGAAACTAGGATATGAAGGAACTAAGAAACAGGAAGATGCACAAATATTAATAGATGCTCAAAACCATTTCAAAAAACTTAAATAGTCAGCTCATTTTATACATAATAATGAAGATATGAGTGGATAAAGGTGATAAGTCACATAATTTAAATTTGGAGTAAATTGAAGTTAAAGTTTCACTTTTGTTTTTTGAGATAAGTTGCTACAAAACTAATGTTTGTATTAAAATATGATGCCAAGATGTGTAAATAACCTGAAATATTAATGGTATGAAAGCAAACAAACAAATTTATATTTTTTATTATTTAATTTGAAAAAAAATCTTGACATCACTCCTTTTTTTCATAAACAAAAGTAAACTCTTTTGCAAGTTTAGATATTGAAAATGAGGTGCTAATATGAATGTAGTTGTCTCGTAAAGCCTTAAATGGACAGTTTAAGATCTGTAGTCATATTGTATTGACATATCACCTTCATCTATGTAAAAAAACACAAAAACTCGAAAATGCGACATATCACCTTCATCCACTCACGTCTTAAATTATGAGTAGATAGATGAACTGACAAAGTAGCTCACTGGACTGGTGCAACTGAAAAGCAAAGATCTTCCTGATAGATAATAGATGGCTTGATGAAATAAAAAATACACCACAATACAACTGGGCAGTACCTATAAGCAAAAAGTAATAAACTTTAGACCAAAAAGAAGGAGGTTTTAACTTGATAACAGAGCCTTAATGTAAAGAATAATAATTCTATATTAAATATGTTATAGTATAAATTTTTAAAGTAAGTATCAATTATACATAAATTTGTTATTATTTTATTGATAAAAAAAATCTGTCACTCTTATGGAATTGGTAGGTGCTATAGGATTGTAGAAATCTCCATTTTTTTTTTTCTGTCAGTCAGTTTTATTTGTCCCTGAGGCTTTTGCTACTTCACCGAGCATAAAATCTCCATTTCAGGGGTGTGTAATGTTAGGTGATATTTTTGTAAATTACATTTTTTATCCAAGACATAAACTCTGTGTCTGTGTGGTAAAAAAAATACAGTATTGGATATGTTCAGCCATTGTTATGTGATATAGAAACAAACATTTTGAATTGGTTGTCAAAAATCACCTAAATAAATTAAGGTTTTGATACATGAATTAACATTCGAAGATAGATTGCAAGCATACGCCCTTGTGGTGCACCTTGTGGCTGATATAAATCTGAAAACTCGTATTGAATAGTTGAATAGACCCTATAATCATCAACAACTTTATAGCTAGCTAGCTCTTGTGAGTTTGATTGGTGCATTATTCAAAAAGACTTAGTAAGTTCCGAGTGTCAAACCCCACTCGGTTCAAACAGGGAAAATTGAGAGCATCATCATCCGACACCGTGGAACTGGAGATCAAAACGACAGTCATACAGTTATTGCTTTTGACTTTAATCTGGTGAATTCCACATCATAACCGGTTCAGTGCTTGATTCCCCCCAATATAAGGTTTAGCAAACAACCTTACATTTTCTTGGCTAAACTTCCAAAGAATTAAAAATTATGCAGACCCAATTTGTGTTTTGCTCCTCCAAGGAACATCACCATGGTGTTTAAACACATATTGGGTCTTCAACTGGTGTTTTTTGCATGTTTTGTTGTACTGTCTTTAATTTTTGTGCAGTATTAAAACAAATATTAAAATTTGATCTGAATTAATACTACTTACTTTATGTTTTAATTTAGATTAATGTGGATTTCTGCAAAGTTAAATCTGATTCTATTCATTACATAATTTCATTTGTTGGTATCTCTTTCCAGAAATTTTAAATGTCTCTTCTGCATGTCCCTCTGATTAGAAGAGGGCTTAGTAGTGAAAAATACTTACTGAACATTGACATTACGGTCTGTACAGTGACAAAATAATTGCAGAATTCTGGATGCCTACAGATGTGGTTCTGGTTAAAAAGTGAAGTGAAGTACAATCAATGGTTATTTTCAAAGGGAGCCAGAATAACTATTGATTTCACTGAACTGTAACCATAGCATGTTAATGTTGTAACAAAAATTATAGGAACTTGATATTTAAATGTATAAGTTATTCGTATATAAGTAATTTGCAAAGTTATTAAAAATATTAACAAACCAGAGAGAAGCCTTATCATTGTATAAATAAACGGAAATCAAAAGCATCATCATCAGCAAATCTCAGCTTGACTTTCCAGTTTATTGTGTAAAAAGTATGCATATTGAATTAATTTAGTCTTATTACTTGCGCAGTCCTTAATACTGCTTAAGGACTGGGTACTTATATATATGGATGATACCTAATTTTATCCAATTTGTGAGGATAGTAAGTCGATCAAGTATTTACTATAATATTTGTGTGTGTTGTAATTTTCAACCTTAGGCAAGTTATACCTATCTTCAAGTGTACTGTGCACTTGAATCTCAGCAAAGTACTGAAATGAGTAAGACTAGTAAGACTTAGGAACCTGAAATTTGGACAACATACTCTTCAGGTACCCAGCTTTAGATTTTACCGAATTTAATACCTATTTGAGTCCCTGGGCAGAGACAAGTTCACTATCTGAGGGACAAGATTTGGATCTAAGGGACAAGATCTGGTTCTGAGGGGCAAGGTCTGGATCTAATGGCAAGATCTCGATCTAAGGGACAGTAACTCGATCTAAAGGATAAGATCTCGATCTACAGGACAAGATTTCTATCTAAAGGACAAGATTTCTATCTAAAGGATAAGATCTCGATCTAAGGGACAACATCTCGATCCTAGGGTCAAGATGTGCGCGATCTTGATCACCATCAAGGTTTGTATCGAAATTAAGGCTAATAAATTTATGGGAAAAAGAACCATAACTAAAGTTATATGATATAGAGCTTTAAACAGGATAAGATACAGTACAGTATCTAGTTATCTAGACGTTGTCTAGCGACTAGAAACAAACAGGATATCGAGTAGTTCGGAGTAAGAAAGCAGTGCTTCCGCAGTCACCACTTTCACTTATTGGCGCCGCCCATTTACTACTTTCACACAGCCGAACCACTTGTGTATGGTTCACTTGTGAGAAATAGCAAGATTTTATGTTAACTATTTTCTCCCGCGTATTTGCCCGAGTTGCTGATATAACAGCTACTGCTACGTTTAGTCTATATGATAATACAGGTCATGTAGTATCTCAGTGCAAAATTTCAACGGAATTCCTTTACTAGTATAAAAATAAATATTAGTTTTTGTTCAATGCATTGATGTTTCTAGGTTTGTTCACGTGTACGCTCTATTAATATTATTCAAACAAAAATTATTATTCAAACACGTTTATTTCAAATCGCATGTTAAATGGAAATGCTACAATATCTCCGAACTAGTTCATGCTTATTAGTGTCTTGTCTTATTAGTAATTAACAAACAGGTCGGATTAGATGGTCGGGAATTTGTAGTCCTATTTGAAGGTCGTATTTAAAACTATCGAAAATATGCGAAACTTGCATTATTATTAAGCTAAGTCCCTCAGAATCTTACAGTAAGTAAACGCAATAAACTGAAGAATTATCGAATGGATTTTGATATACAAATTGGAGTGGTTTTTTGAGAAAAGATTTTAGAAGTAATTACACAAAATTTGTATGTAAATTGACTCAAGTTATTCAATAATAGATAACTTCTGAGCAAATTTGAGAACCCACACTAGCGTCTTTCGAGCATCTCGTCGTGCCAGCGTCTGCGCAGCGTTGAGGCGACGTCGATGCTGTCGCGACGCAACGCCAGCTCTGATCGGAATTCGACGAAAAACACTGCTGATAACATTACTGATAAGCCGAAAAGTGCATAAACAAATAGGAAACATCTTCAATTTAATGAAGATTCTCTGTGGATTTTTCGTCTTCAGGAAAGCGATTATTACGTATCTATTGGGTGGTATTTGGTGGGCAGCGGGGCAAGTGGATTGCGTTGTGCATTGTACTTGAGCGAAAAAACGTTGCGCTGGCGCCGTTGTAATGCGTCGCTAACGCTGTGCTAGCACGACGACGACGAAAGAAAATCGCTCGTGTGGGAGGTCTCATTTTAGAAACCGCCCTTAGGAGAGCCGAGGAGGGTTCTTGGTAAATAAAAAAAATGAACACTACGACATAAGTAGTAATAAGTACGTACGAAGTCCACATTTCTGTAGACATGTGACCATTAAAATTGTGAATCAACCTGTTTTACACTTGAATACTTATTTATTTTGGGTGGTCAATTAATACGAAATTTCGAACATTGCAAATAGGTGAATATTTATTTTTAGATTTTTGGCGAGTTTAGGCTTGTATATGTTTTTGTATAAATATTTATGTGCTAGCTCACGTTTTAAAAATTATGTTAGAAGAAGTAGGTATATTCGTCTATAATATGTATCAGAACTAGGAGCGCATTTAGTATATAAATTGAATGTGTGTGATTCCTTCTTATCAGCATATATTTTTATAAAGAGTAAGTAGGCAATAGGTACAAATTATAGATATAATAATCTTTACAGATAGAAGAATGTTAAAGAATACGGATTTGAATGGTCATATCCGTATTCTTTAACATTCTTCTATCAAATTTGTCAAACGGGCCTCTTCGAGTTGGCTTCGGCCCCTCATGTGCTGTCCAAAGGTCCATCTCCATAGCGCGTTCGTTATAAGAAAAAACGCAGCTGAGAGATTATCTACAAATGTAGGTATGAACCTACATTAGTAGATAATCTCTCAGTTGCGTTTTTTGTACATGGTAATCTGATACTAATAAATAAAGCTGAAGAATTTGTTTGTTTGTTTGTTTGCTTGAATGCGCTTACCTCAGGAACTACTGGACCGATTTGAAAAATTATTTCTGTGTTAGATAGCCATTTAAATATAGATACCGAGGAAGGCTATATTTAATTATGAAGTTCCTACGGGGACGGGAGGTCCGTGGGTGAAACCGCGCGCGGGAATCTAGTCTCACGTAAAATGGGACTGTCTTTTTGTGTAGTTATACTTAAAATACCTTATTGTAAACAAGTATTGTCGTAATACTGATTGTTAGGCTGTTAGTTTAACGACTCTATTTATTTAATGATAAAACATTTTTGTGTTCAATGTTTGTCTACGGCTTTTAGCCGAGGATTAGATAATTGAATAACATTATAAACTTAACACACTTGAGTTTATAATTTTAATTTTATTTATGAGCGTATTTAAGATTTGGTATTGTAGAGATTATGTTTTATTAAACTACCTTCTAATTAACTAATTATTTGTGGGTAGATATAAAAAGCGACAACCTCTGGAGCGCAGCGGCATTTGGCCCGCTTTAAGTTTCGGAGGTCGAGGATTCGATCCCCACACCGGACAAGAAATCTTTTTGTAAATTCTAAGGCCTAAAACATACACAAGCGACGTAAGGCAGCAGGCGTGGAACAGGCGTGGCGCAGGCGTGCGCCGCTTCAAAACGATTTCATACAAAATGTATGCAGGCGACGTTTTTGAATTATACTGAAGCGACGCGGCGCAGACACGCCGTTTCGTTGCCTGCGCCGCGTCGCTAGCAGTCGGTTCTCGTGAGTCACGCAAGGAGCATGTCGCTTGTGATACGGTATGCTCAGTATTTACCAACCCAAAAATGCGTGATGATATTGATTTTAATGTACCCAATATCTTCTGGACCTTTGCACATGATTTAATTGCAGCAAAGCAAGCGCATCTTCGTCTTCTGAAGACGAAGACATCTTATCACACCAATGTCAGCCTATAAAATGCCGCATCTGAACGTTTATTGCCTGTTCCACGCCTCTTCTGATATAATTCAAATCGCGTCTGCGCCGTATCGGTCCCACGCCTGCGCTGCGCCTGCCCCATGCCTTCGCCTTACGTCGCTTGTGTGTGTTTTAGGCCTAAGATGTCTTTCCGGGTCTCGTTGGTTGCGGGACTACCCTCCGTGCCTCGGAAAGCACGTTAAGCCGTTGGTCCCGATTGTAATAACATCATCTATTACAAGCGTATATCAGGGAACGGGCAGCAGCGTTTCCTTGTGTGGTACAACATAATACTGCGGTCACCAATCCGCCTGCCAAGCGTGGTGACTATGGCAAAACTCTCCCTCGGGAGGGTATTGCCATGAGGCTCATGTTCAGCAGTGGACATTGTACGGGCTGTTGATTATTATATTTAAAGCTTAGCGTATTATGCTTTTCGTGCTTTACCCAAGTTACCCCAATACGCCCCATATCTCCCCATGGGTGTCGTAAGGGACATACATCTGATGGATTGGCAGCAGCGTTTAGCAACTCAAGGTTACTCAACATCTTACTGCGATCGCCAACCAGCTTGCCAAGCGAGGTGATTACAGCAATATCCCTCAATGAACCTGGGCTTCCAAGGTTTGTAATGAGGAGGTCCATGTTCAACAGCGGCCGTAAACTGGCCGTTGAAAAAAGGAATTAATAAAAAACCCAATAAAATTTGAACCGCGGATAGAATTCTTTCGACTGCACCGGTGGCTCCGAGTAGGTCGATTCCGGGAGATTCACCCGGGAGACTTATTTGTGTGAACCAGAGATGGTGGTTTCTGAGGGTGGATGTGTTATTTTCTTTTTTCGGGCGGACTTATTTATTTTGCCCCGAGGCGTTTGCTACTTCGAGGTGTGCTTTTTGTCCGTGCATTATGTGTTTGCAACGTTCCCGTTGGTTTGTTTTTTTAAAGTTAATAGTACAGTGTTTGCACACTACTAGGATTCTTGTTAACCACTTGTTATAAAACTAAAATGCTTGTGTTACGAGTGGGTTCACGTCGGTAGTGCAATGATGGTAACCAGCAACCTCATAATCGCAAGTCCGACGCCATAGTTTACGGCCGCTTAACTAAAGTTGTCTTTAAAAAAAATATATAAACAGAATAATTCAAGTCGTGCTCGGATTGAAAGCTAGAGGCGAAAACACATTATTAAAACGCCACGCCACGCCACGTGTCAACACCTGTAAATCAGTACGCGCGTGGCGTCGTGTCGGGTGTTCATAGTGTGTTTCTGGTCTATAGAAAACAATACATTTGATTCGACTCAACACGCGTGGCGTGGCGTCGGATGGCGTGGCGTTTTAATAATATGTTTCCGTCATAAAGGGTCTAACATATTACCACTGAGTCACTTAGGTATTCAAATCCAGTATCTTAAGTCAATCGAAGCAAGAATTGGACACAAGTATAAAATAACGTCTGTTTACAGGAAAAATACTAAAAGTAGGTATATTGACAGAGATCGAGACGGCTTGTCTAGAATGCTCTATGTCACGTATAATCATAATGTTTAAATAGTGTAGTCTTGTGCATTGAGTTGACTAGATAATGAATAATGATATTGATGACGTCATCTTGAGCAATATAGTCCAAGATCTGAACCTACATCGACCTTCACCGAGTTAATAATAGAATGAAACATGTTTTATAATAAGTTAAGTATATTAGAAAATATATTAAAATGGGTTGGCTATAAAGATCCTGGACAGAATATATTTAATGATTATTTAAAAAATGATTTTTATGAAATGTTAAAAGATTAAATTAAATTAACGCAAAAAACAGCGCTTATGTTGTTATAATGTTGTATATATTATCAAATCAAGTAAAAGTAAATGTCATCTAAACACCTTTTTCGTTCTTGGCAACCCAGTAGTTCTTCCAGGTCCAACCTGAACGTTCTATACGTTTTATACTTTGAGTCGGAACGAAATTTACTTTTTATGTTTATTTTTTTTTAATGATTTTTAATTCAGTAACAGTTACCGAATTAAAAATCGGCAAACATTTAATTAAAAATCATTGAAAAAAAAAAAAGTCTGTCCAGGATTTTTTTAACCAACCCATTTTAAGTGTATTTTCTAAGATACTAAATTCATTATAAAATATGTTTCATTTTATTATCGGCTAGGTGAAGGTCTATATAAATTCGGATCTTCTACTAATAGGTTATGTTGTAACCTAGTGAATGTATCAGCAATGATTAACACTGATATGTACCTAAGAATAATACTAAGTTACAATGTTGTTCCTGAATACTTCTTCAACAATCCGATTACGTCCACTGCTGAACCTAGACCTAGACCACGGCCTCGACAAGCTAGGGCCATTGAGGGATATTGCCATAATCACCACGCTTGGCAGGCGGATTGGTGATCGCAGTAAGATGGTAAACGTAAACTTGAGCTGGTAAATGCTGCAGCCCATTCATCAGCTGTATGTCCCTCAGTCGTCTTTTACGACGTCCAAGTTGATCAACTAACGATTCTTATTATTTTCCGGTGAGATATTATAGATAGTTTATGTCGTCATCCTTATTCAGTATGTCGGCTTGATGAATTCTATGGACACATAACATTCCTCAGTAAAAGAACTGCTTTTATTGGTACTAATAAAAGTCTAAGTTCTATAAACAAATATACATTTTGTTGTTAACATGGTGTATTTGATCTTTAACAAATTTTATGACCTAATCGACCAACACGTACTTAGTCATGTAATTAACAGGAAAACTTTAAATAGAATTTATAAGTATTTTATTATAATCCACTTAATAAGGAAAAATGTTTATTATAACCAGACAGAAGATTGCCAGTCTTTTTAAGGAATTTAATCTAAAAGTTGTACTAAAATAAGGAAATTGTTCGAAATGTAATTTTTTTGGTGTATTATTCACGAGTTTTTTTTTCGGAACGACTTACGTAATTAGCCACGAGGCGTTTGCTACTTCACCTTAATAAATGGTTTAAAAACTACAAACTAAGCAACTTGCGCCAGAGGGCGCCCCGTGTAGAGCTTGGACCTCGGCTCAAGGCGGTCGCTGGCAATGAGATTGAGGGATTATGACTTTTAGTATTTTAAGGGGTCTGCTCGCCTTTATGCCCGGTGAAGTAGCAAAAGCCTCGTGGCTAACTATCTAATCTAAGGTTCACACAAATAATTGATTAATTTATTATAGCACACGCTAAATAAATGATTGATTTGAATTACATGTGATTACTACACAGGAAACTATATACTGTTAAAGGCATGGAATATATTTTAAAGCACCTTAATATGATTAATTGCATTATAGTCTCTAAAACGTTATTATGTCAGCGTGCCAAACTAAAGGATAATACAGTAGAGTCTTACTAATCTGTGCTCAGACTGCTAGTTATGCTGATATTTCTTTGCTGTGGGTTTATAAATTGATCTGAATAATGGAGCAATCTCTTCCCAAAGCAAGCGGCAATGATATCTCACAACTACTGAACTGAGATATCCACAAATTTGTGTATCTTATCTTACCCATAGGATTTGCAAGAGGAAGCCTGAAGGTTGATTGCATTAACTTATTGTTATTATATATATAAGCGTATAAATGCATGCTCGTATCATTCTGAAAATTTATTTACTCAATCACAAAGTTGGTTCTGAATGTAAAAATTTCAATTCCTTTATTGCATTTGTATTCCTTTTTTGGATTTCGTACCTAAAGCGTGTCAACACGACCGTTTTATTTGGGCTCCTCTGTCTATCTACCCTCCACCCGTCCGTCAGCCAAAACAATTTCAATTGGTGTATTAGTCCGTTCATATTCGATGTAGCCGTTTCTGAGAAATGTAATGGAACATAAAGAAAAATAAAACAGATATTTTAATAATAGTTAGACAAAACAAACCAAAAAACCGGCCAAGAGCGTGTCGGGCATACACATGGAAGGGTTCCGTAGCCATGCATATCTAAAATGCCTATTTTTTATTAATAAAGTTAAATTTCATTTTGCGGTCGACTGTAACTACATAAGTTGGTCGAGTTGTATAAAAATAACTATCTATGATACCGAGTCCGCTATAGTTTTAGTTGAAAGTACTTACTTAGAGGTATATATATTGTATCACTTTTTTCAGAATTATATTTAGTAATATTTCCAAAGGTAAGGACTTGGACGCTCTAATTTTAACTTTGTATTAGGTTATCTCGAGATTGAGGGGTTTGATCTTCCAAGGCAGTTTTGCTTGCATTTCAAGATACCTTTCCAACGATACCCTACACGATAGGGTTAGTCGAATTAAATTTTTTAAATTCACTTTTCGTGTGCTGAATAAAAATATTTTTCCATTATTTTAAAAACCATGTTTTGGATATTCCTTATTTGTCCTGTTCCTGTATTTGAATTCTTCTTCTTTATCAGTCCGTTTATGTTCACTGCTGAACATGGGCCTCGTCTTAACAGACCTTGGCAAACCAGGGGAGTTGCGTGATATTGTTATACATCATTCCATCCGCCTGCCAAGCGTGTTGATACGCTTGGCAGAGGGATTGGTTATCGCAGTAAGATGGTGAGTATCCTTGAGCTGATAGATGCGGCTCCCTTAGTCGCCTCTCACAACACCCATGAGATGAAATGGGGTGGTCTATACTAATCCGGAATAAACTCGGCTGAATTCTTATGAAAATAAAATCGCTTCTCCGTAAACACACTCATACCGCGCCATATATTTGATTTTATTGCTGCCGCTTAACGCCACGCGTGACGCTCTGCGTCTCCCGTAAAACAGGCCTTAGATCTTGACATAGTTTTGTTAAACTGAATAGCCCACTCATCTGCCCCAGAACACTAATCGAGCGAGTCCAATGTGTTGCTGGCCGGTTGTTTTAGCGATGGATCTGCGCTTGACCGCGATCTCACCTGATGCAAAGTAAACACAACGTGCTCATGATTTTCTTTGAAATACTTACTAAAAATAGAGTTATATGGGATTCTAGTAATAGTCTGTTAAAAAAAAGATAAAATAACTTGTTTTTAATGACATAGAGTGAAAATCGTAACGATAAAAATACGTACCTAATTAGGTAACTAAAAAAAAGATAAAATAAGTATGCCTTAGACATCTGTTTTGTATACAAATCACGCCCTATTATTTTCAAGACTGTAAATAAAGTCACCAAGTATAGACAGTAAAATGTTTATTTTTCTTGGGCATACATAGTTCGGTGACATGAGGCTTTTACTACTTCACCGAACATAATTATATTTAGACGCAACCAGTATTATGCAGTAATGAGTAATTCCTGTATTAAACTTTTTATTAAAAAAAAAAAAACAAACAATGATTGAATAAGCGATGACGGCCGTGAGCAAAATTGAAAAAATCCTTACTAATATTATAAATGTGAAAGTAACTCTGTCTGTCTGTCTGTCTGTTACGCAATCACGCCTTAACTACTGAAGCGATTTAAATGAAATTTGGTACAGATATAGTCTAGAGCCTGAGAAAGAACATAGGCTATATTTTATTATGAATTTCCCACGGGAACGGGAGTTACGCGGGTGAAACCGCGCGCGGGAAGCTATTATAATATAAAATACAAGTAGTGTTTATTATTATTTACTTAAACGTACTTATTTGTTTGTTTACGTATATATCATTAAATCTTTTCCTGTTTGACTTAGTCTTAAAAGTCAATCACTCCACAATCTCGCCGTCAGTCACCGCTCTGAACTGGAGTCCAAGCCAAACTGTCCACTGAGGGCGCATTCTTGCGCAGTTCATCGTTTTAAAAGGATCCCCAAAGGGTGGAAACGTGCTCGAGTATATGCCCGGTTAAAAAGAAAAAGTCGCAATGATAACACTACGTAATTATTTCCGTGAGAATATAAAATCCTTTTTTTTTTTTTCGTATTTACTAATGTTTTTTGCCTCGCATAATACCGACGTTTCGTAAATCTCTCTTGACTCACTGTAACTACACACTCACGCGCATGGACCATAAAACAAATCATTGGTCACTTGTAAACCTAGGGTTATTGAACCATGATCGAATGTGGGTTACAGTTAAATATAACCACTGATCCAATACCCACGTCTGTTAAACGTCTGTGCAACTAATTGATGCCTTTTGCATTTTACGATGCTTTTTAGGGTTACTTAGTCCACAAGGAATTAACCCTTTAAGTTTCGTCATGTCCGTCCGTCTGTCCGTCCGGGCTCGTACTCCGTTACTGCACCGTGTCACCAAAATTGGTGGAGAGATGTATATTAAAAATCCAAAACTTGGTTTTTAATATTACGGATTTTTTTTCAACCTTACAACGAAAAGTGAATTTAAAAAAAATCGACTAACCGTGTAGGGTCTCTTGAAATGCTTATTAACTTTTGAATTAAACTAGTGAAATAAATTTAGGGGTATAATTTTTTTTTTTTACATCGTACTGGAATAATAAATAAAGGATTTTAAAGCTAAAAGGTTCTAGCTTTGAGATCTTAGGATGAAAAAAAAATTCAAGCAACGTGTTCCGCTCAATCCTTATGAATACGGAAAAATGAATTATGAATCGAATTTTTTTCGGTCTACGAACTTTTTTTTTTTTTTTCCGAATTAACCATAGAGATCGGATAACTTGTTCATTCTGGAATTTTTTTTTGTTTCAACTATGTATTACTAAAATAATGTGATATATCTCCTCTAAGTAAGTACTTTCAACTAAAACTATAGCGGAATCGGTAACATAGATAGTTATTTTTATACAACTAGACCAACTTATGTAGTTACAGTCGTCGTGACATAATGTATGGACTCGACCGCAAAAGATAGGACCATCGGATGGCTACGGAACCCTTTTATCCGTTTATGTGCGTGCCCGACACCCTCTTGGCCAGATTTTTTTAATTACTCTTGAATGACCCTATCTTTTTAAAAAAACCACATCAAAATTCGTTGAGTAGTTTTAAAGATCTAAGCATACATAGGTACAGACAGACAGCGGGAGCGACTATGTTTTATACTATGTAGTGATCATAGATAAGACTAATTATATGGAAATTGCATTATACAAAACTCGTCGTCAAATGCCAGATTTTTTTCATTGTGGTATTAAGGCGTCATTTACATTAGACGTATCGTAATATCTACTTAGTACATGGATCACGTTGAACATTTTTACCTAAACGCTTCGCATAAAATATGACTAAGTAGATACTCGAGGCTTCGCTGTATAACGAGGGATAAAAATAACCAAGGTCATGAACACTTGATTGTTACCATAAGTAAATACATGTAGCTGTATGGCGGTCGTGATAATTGTATGTGGTTATATCTATGTGACATCTCAGGTATGGTGTTTAAGTATGACGTAGGTGTACTGTTTACTAGATTGATAGCCAGCCTCCGTTGCGCAGTATAGGGCTCGCCTAGGTTTGCCACATTTTTTTGATGATAAAATAGTAGTTTTGCAAAACATTAGAAAAAAATATACTACCTACTATTAGGAAATTCAAGAAAAAAAATAGTTAACATAAATTTTTTGTAGTCTGGTTAACAGAGTCTAAAAATAATATTTATAGGCGTGTCAACGACGACGCCACTTCATACTATCCTTTACGCTTTTGGTAAAGGAAACTAAGCTCAACACTGTCAACAAGTTGATGTTTACTTGTCATCGCATGAAAACTTAATTATCGATGAATATAGTATTCGTACTATATAATTTTTCTATAATAGTACAATTGACTGAAATATAGTACGATACTATATATAGTACGGGTGGCAACCCTAGGCTCGCCTGACATCTCGGAGGACGTGAAAAGTCTGTAAAGACAAAGATTTATTTCCCGGTCTGTTTGGTTGAGGGACTACGCTCCATGCGTCGAAAAGCATGTGTATGTTTAGCTGGTATTATAGCTGCACATAATACAATGATCACCGACCCGCCTGCCGAGCGTGATCATGGCAACAACCCCATCGAGAGTAACTCCTTTCTTGATCGCAATATGAACGCTTTTATGATTTATAGATTAGAAGTCAAGTTAAAATTGATATTTTCATGTTTAAATGCAGAATTGATAGCATAGTCTTTACTATAATTATCTATTATTCAAAGGATACTTACTCCCGTATACAAGAACACCACTTGAGAGACTATGAGCACTTGAAATTTATACTTGAGGTGTCACTTTGAGGATTTCTATTGCCATAGCAATATTAACCTTGACAGTGAGACACTACATGCTCAAGTTGATACTTAAAGCCAAATAGATATTGTTATTGTACCACTGTTAGTAAGTCTTGGTCTTGTTGCTGATTAGAAACATCAAAATATTTTTATTGATGTCTGGCAACATTAATATATGTAAGTAGCCTTATCTAGGTACTCTCTAACATTTTGTTTAAGATCTAACATCAAATAATTCTACATCGAAAACAGGTTATTTGGTAAGGTTTCATCATTAAAAGGGGGTTTCAAATCTATACTAATATATAAAGCTGAAGAGTTTGTTTGCTTGAGCGCGCTAAAGTCAGGAATTACTGGTCCGATTTTAAGAAAAATCTTTCAGTGTTAGGTAGCCTATTTATCGAGTAAGGCTGTGTTTAATTATGAAGTTCATGCGGGATTTTTTTTAAAGCTTACTAGCTGAATTTTGCAGTCTACTAGTACTCTTGTTAACCCCTCGTGCTACCGGCGACCTCAAGATCACAAGTTCGACGCCCTGTCGGACTTGTGATCTTGAGGTCGCCGGTTCGAACCCCACCCATTGCACTACCGACGTGAACCCGCTCGTAACACAAGCATTTTAGCTTAGCACGAGGGGTAGCCATTGGTCTACGGCCGCCTTAACTTGAGTTACGCGGGTAGAACCGCGCGCGGAAAGCTAGTATGTGATAATTGTTGACATTACACTAGCAACAAGGGACATCTATGTCGTCGACAAATATACATTTATACCACCTACACTTATTCTTGTCAATTACCGGGCATTTTCCACGCGCGCTGTTTCTCAATGCACTTCAGATGATTCCAAAAGTCGAGAATATTCATTCAATTGAATCCAAACTGGCGGAACATGTGTGTAACGTGTGATTTGTCACAATTTGAGAAACGGAAACGTTTGAAATTAAATAATATTCAATACAAGTTGATGACAAAGAAGTCACATTTTCTTTGCCTATATTTTAGTCCATAATGCTTAAATTTAGCGTCCAGTGCAGTATTCCTAATTTAGCAAGATGTTTTTGAGCACCAAAACTATTCCCGTGCCAGAATAGCTTTGATGTTTAAACCTTTGGTGCTCAAAAAATTGGCGCTGATAGAGGAATACTCCGATTTAGCGACCTGGAAATGCTAAATTTGAATTTTGGACCATGCTCGATTCCCATCTTTTTTTTTTATTGTCCGGGGCGAAATGCATTTACGTATTCGCGCGCTGCCAATGGGATATGTGGGACTCGCCCTCTCCATAGCGTGGTATGCTAAACTCATACCACGAGGAGAGGACCCTACACCACTAAAACCCCCCGGACACTCCTTCGATCCGTTGTTGGCGGGGCGAGGCACGCATTTATAAGCAATCCGGCCCCCCGACGGCACCCACGGCCCATTTGGCAACGCGGGATCTCCGGCTCGATTCACACCTAGATGAATTATTTGTTTGTACTATACATGGTTTTCCGGAGACTTGTTGTGTTTTGTGTCTGTGAATTATGTATACCTATGTAAAGAACCTCGTGTCATTTCGTTTGTTTAAAAAAAAAAAAAAAAACATTATTTTCCGCATTCTTTCGAGACCGGCGGCGCTGACTGACGGCACGATATAGTATTTTATTTCCGATCAAGTTATTTTTATTATTCTTGTTTCAATAAGATTAGAATTCATATTGTTCATTGTTCATGTCTTGGCAAGCTGCGACGTGTAGCGTAATTTGAATTATAAGCTTATTGCATTAAGGTTAAAAATAAATAGATCAGCATTAAAATGCCATATTGTGCCGTCAGTCTGCGGTGGCCTTAAGAGTATAGCGATACAATCAGCCTCGTTGACATGTCTTGTTTATTTCCCAAATAATTTGTGATTCTTTCGATTGGGTGTTGGCACAGCACTTTTTTTTTGTCCGGGGCAAAGCATTTACTCATCCCTTCCGCCGCTACGGCGTTCCCGCGCTGGCGAAGGGATATGTGGGACTCGTCCTCTCCATAGCGTGGTATGCTAGTCATACCAATAGGAGAGGACCCTACACCACTAAACCCCCCCGGACACTTCCCCGTCCGCCGTTGGTGAGGCCCGGGTACGCAGGGCAATCCGGCCCAAATGTCACAGCACCTTGCATAAATCCGACTACACCCGTACGGTCCCATCTTAGAGGATCGGAAATATAAACAATCGAGATTTAACGGGAAACGCGCTGCGATGCTACCTGAAACTTATAACATGTCCATAAAATATAATCACCGCAGATTCGCCAGGTATTGATTTTGTGGAAAAAAACGGGTTTATTTATAGTAATCATGTTTGTCACGACATACTTCAATGTTATTGTACTCTTTTCTAATTGGTACTTAGATGACACAGGTTTATTGTAGAAATAATTTACTTGACTCATAAAATTGTCTATCTTGTTTCAGGAGGGGAAAGGAGACAAGGCACACAATAGTTTTACTTCATAATGGTTAGTAATCAATTAATTATAATGATTTCTACGTTAAGTTTATAAAATAATTAAGTACACAGAATGGTGGTTAAATTGAAGTATGAATAAGCCAGGTATATATAATTATGTAAGACAATTAAATGTATAACGATAGTTCGCGACAACGATATTTTTTAACTAAATGCGGAAAGAGCTGTTGCTGACAATTACAGAACTATTTCTATTTGTCTGTGTGGACGTTGCTAAGTATTTAAATTATAAAAAAATCGTCACATATACATAAATTTCGACGTCTGATTCAGTGTCACAATCTGCTTTTTCGTCTGCCTCAGGGTCCTCAGGAACAAAACTCAACTTTCTGCTCTACCATGTTATACCCATGGTATATTTCATCTACATTTAACAATGGAGTGACATTAAACTGTAGTTTTTCAAACTTTTCTACGTCAACAAAAGCATTTAGAAACCGAGTCCATAACAAAGAAACTGGCACACATTTTGTACGGTTCGCAGTACCATAACGAACACGCTACACAACCATAGACTAGCTATAGATCAGTGAAAGTTGATGACACTTTCATCGCGTGACGTAACGCCACAGATGAACCTTCGGTAATGCGATTGTGTTGCGTAACAGCATTTTGGTCCGGCTCGAAAGAGAGGATGAGGGTCTATCACTACATAGTATAAAACTAAGTCGCTTGCCGCTGTGTGTCCGTCCCTATTTATGCTTAGATCTTTAAAACTACGCAACAGATTTTGATGCGGTTTTTTTTAATAGATAGAGTGATTCTAGAGGAAGGTTCATATGTATGATAGATACATCAGCATTGCACCCGTGCGAAGCAGGTGCTAGTGAACAACAAATAAGAAATCTTGTTAGAATATGCCTAACATTTTTGTATGTACATAGGTACACAACCTCCGTAGCGTAGCGGTCATTCCTAAATTATCGAAGGTCGTTGGTTCAATTCCCGCTCACGAGAAAAATAGGCGAACAATTATTTCCAAACTATTTTATTATTTTGAGTAAAACTTTTTTTTAATTATACATTTTTGCACATTCATCAGAATCGATGATTATATTTTTCATTTTTTTTAACAATTAACGAATGGCGATTCTTTAAATTAAAACTATTAAAGCTCATTTATTGTCTCTAGTTTTCAATCTTGTGGCAGTGTTACTTTCATGAAGCAAAAAATTACGCAGTATTTACTCCATTTTAGGTGCGTAGCTTTTACTCGCTGTTACATCGTCGTACTAATTAATTGTTCTTTATTTTGGCTGTTTTTGTTAGTGTATGACTTTTGAAGTCGACGAAATAATGAATGTCAAACGTCAGTCGGCGCATACCGTGATTTATGTACCTGCTACGTTCTATTGTCCCAAGTACTTGTTTATGGTTACGCAAACCTCGTTTCAATGTGTGTATTGTTCTATAATCGCACTACCGATTACACAAAGAAAACAGCTTGAAACTATAAGAATAAAACTAATAACTAAATCACAGATCGCTTATCATTGAATAAATTGGGCTCCGAGTTATTTATGTTGCTTTAAGAACTTAGATTGATTTTCAAGAAAAAAATATTCCCGCGATGTTTTTTTTTGCTGTCATATGGTCGCACGCAGAAAAAAATATTCCCGCGATGTTTTTTTTTTTGCTGTTATATGGTCGCACGCAGGGAGTCAGTGGACAGGCCGATAGCAATCGTTGCTGCTGGAAATCGATGGGAGAGGCCTATGTTCAGCAGTGGACGATAACAGGCTGTATGATGTTGATGATATCGAAAACGGTTTGATAACGAGATCTGCAGTGAAGTAGCAAAAGCCTCCTTGCTAACGACTGAAAATAATACTGAACCGCATAATTATCTTCCGTGAAATAACGGGCGAGTTAGGCTTTGGTGTGACATTAGGTCGAGTTAGGCTTTGTATCCAAGTCCGGATTGCTCATGCGTACCCGGCCCCCGCCAACGGCGGATCGAAGGAGTGTCCGGGAGGTTTTAGTGGTGTAGGGTCCTCTCCTCGTGGTATGAGTTTAGCATACCACGCTATGGAGAGGGCGAGTCCCACATATCCCACCGCCAGCGCGCGAATACGCTGCAGCGGCGGTGGGAATGCGTTAATGCATTTCCCACCGGACAAAAAAAAAAAAAAGGCTTTGTATCCAAGTAAATAAAACTAGGCACAAAAGGTTGAGCAGCTAATATAAGCAGGTCGCTACTTACTGGTCACTGCTCAAGGTCACTGAGCAATTTTGTGTTCAGTCTCGGGGACCTAGGAGAAATTACGTTTGTATCTTGTACCAAGGTAAAAGTAGAATATAATTAATAGAGTTACTTTTTAAAAATCCATACTGATCTTGATTAGAATAAAGAAATATTTACTGTAGGATAAGACCCTACAGTCAATATTAGGATCCTCTTAAGGGTCTTCAGCTGGTGATTTTATATCTGCATAGTTTTTATTATTATTCGACGTATATTGTGCAATTATGGCGGTAACGAAGACAAAGTACTTAAAATTAGAGTAGATTTAAAAATCAAAAAATATTATCGAAAAGGTTATTTTTTTATCAAACTCAGAACCTGTTCAAATTCTTTATTTTAATTCTAATAATAACAAGTTATTGTAATGTAATTTTTATTTTTAACAGTTTTAATAAATGTCAAGAATTCATATATATCATTACAAACCGATGTAGTTAAATAAACATTTACCTATAGGTAGGTAAATTTACCTATCGGGTTATGCAATACCTACGTGTTTTCATGATAAGAACATTAAAATCATTATTGATATTCTTATTGCGTCGCGCGTTCTGCTAGTGGCTACGAGATATTACAAGGTCATTCTATAATAATATTTATTTAGAATTAGAAATTAACTATACTACTTATCTATATATATATCAAAATCAATGGCCGTTAATGGGTTGATTTTTAATGTTTTTCAATTAAGAACACGCTTGGCAACTAAATAAGAAACTTTAAGTGGCACTGTTTTCGTTATTGGCTCGGTCTAAATAAATTGGCCCTTTAATAGAGCGAACGTTTCTACCGTTCTCATCTATACTATATAAAGTCTATTATAAAGTCATCTATACTATAAAATACAAAGCTGGAGATTTGTTTGTTTACTAGATCGCGCTAATCTCAGGAACTACGGGTCCGATTTGAAAAATTCTTAATGGTAGTCTATAGTTAATTATAAAGTTCCTACGGGAATAGAAGTTAAGCGGGTCAAACCAGTAAATAAAATACAATTTAAAACTAGGTAACTCATTTAAAATTAAATGAAATCCTATGATTAAAGCGAATAAAATTTTAAGGGCTGTTTTTAACAGTTAGAATGGTGACACCGTTCATTGAGCCGTCGGGAGGCCGGATTGCTCATGCGTACCCGGCCCCCACCAACGGCGGATCGAAGGAGTGTCCGGAAGGTTTTAGTGGTTGGTAGGGTCCTCTCCTCGTGGTATGAGTTTAGCATACCACGCTATGGAGAGGGCGAGTCCCACATATTCCACCGCCAGCGCGCGAATACGCTGCAGCGGCGGTGGGAATGCGTAAATGCATTTCCCCCCGGACAAAAACAAAAAAAAAAGGCACCGTTCATTATGACATCACAGTGTCAAAACCATTCTGTAGGAAACGACACTATCTTGATTTCACTAAGAATATTTCTGTGACAAGGTTCAAAGCTATAAAGGTTTCAACATCTGACCGACTTGCTGGAAACCCCTGACGGGACGCTTGGCTGTGATATTTGGGGAGCCGACCTACTATTTGGGAACCACAATTATTGATCTTCCAAAAGCTAGTCTCGGCCAATCAATTAAAACTTGATGATCAATTGCATCGACCATACGAGATTGTAGATTTATCAATCTGTTGTAGGTACTTATATCAGTACTAGTAGGTATATTGTTCGTTTATGTGTAATTACAATGCAATAATCGATAAAGAATTTATTTCCGAGTCTGTTTGGATGAGAGACTGCCTTCCATGCCGCGCTAACCGCTTGATGAACTCGATGGGACGCTTGTCACCTTCGACGATCTTATAAAAGGGCAGTGACGGCAACGTTTACCTTTATATTAATAAAACCGGCCAAGTGCGAGTCGGATTCGTGCTAAAAGTGTTCAGTACCGTTAGATATTTATGTAATTCTGTAGCGGCAACAGAAATACAACACATGTGAACATTTTAAGTGTCTAGCTATCACGGTTTATGAGATACAGCCTCGTGACAGATAGACGGACAGACAGACGGGCAGTGGAGTCTTAGTAATTGGGTCCCGTTATTACCCTTCCCTAGTACCCTAGTCCTAGAACCCTATTAACGATACTTACTGGAATCCCTAACGCGCCTGCCATGCGTTGTGGTTATGACAAAGCCCCTTCAGTAACACCCATATCCAACAGGGAATAAATTAATATATAGACTGACTGACTAATATCTGTGAGCCATCGGATGGTTTAATTTTGTTTAAAGGAATAATCCCTCTCACTTTCCCGCCACTTTGACGGCGGGAGAATTGGTGATAGCAGTTGGTAACAAACCTTCACTTGACAGACGCTGCTGCCCATCCATCAGCTTGATATATTATCCCTTGGTCGTAAAAGTTAAGTAAATACATTATGTCTCCTATAATATTTGTAACCAACTGTGCGGTTTAACCTACGTTGGACTATCTCATTATAGTATCTACTTAACAAATTACTTATCTTTGACTTCCCAAACGCCTTAAATGAAGAAGGTCAGACCCAGTGTATTCCAATAGCGCGTAGGTCTACCTCTATCAACCGAAAACTAAAGAGGATAAAAAAAATCCTGCGTTCGACTGCTAGTCCAACCTAGCTCCAGTGGTCTTACTTACTTAATCCAGCTTGTAAACGATGCCCTGTGCAAAGCCTTTCCAGTTCGAAAGTTAGTTGCGTGAAAGAGTCACAAAAATCCACACATTCATTCAAACATACTAACTTTCGCGTTTATTATATTAGTAGGAATAACAATGCTGACTATCGGAATCCATTACACGGAAATTATTCATTGAAATGTCTGCGCTGAATAAAGTAGGTAGGTGTATGGTGCGGTTCAATTTAAATATGTACTGCAATCTGCAGATAACATAGAAACAGCCGTTCTCACACGTGATAACGTCATATGATACTATGCATGTTGATACTCGTATCACGTGGGAGTGTATAACAATGCTCTCCGTAAATAAACCCTGAGGAATATTGCAACTTCGTTGAGCATGATAAAAGTTGGTTATAGTTCCCAAGTTGTCTTGCCGTGGGTGTCGTAATAGTCATCTAATTACTGTCTGATTCCGAATACCAATCCGCCTACCAAGCGTGATGTAAAGAGGAGACGCAGAAGTTATTTGTCTGATGAAGGTTAATGTTAAAACCCAAATGAATCTCTTTTGGTTTAATGTGTGAATGAGTAAATAAAGTAAACTTTGATTCGCCAACAGATAGGATAGATGCGGATTCAATAGTCCAGCCAGATATTGAGGCATTTCTGCACGGAAACCACAATATGTCTGTAGACGTCTATCCCAAGATTCCTAGCATTATATTCAAACGTAATATCACTCAGGTAGTCACATCTAACAGTTACCAATTTTGAAGCGTTATTTTGGGAAACATGTAGATGGTATTTCTGAATGAATGAAAATTAAAAATGAATGTTACGTTGCCTTCCAAAAAGAATACACTGTTTTTGTTTGAAGTTTGATTACCCTTTCTAAGTAATTTTTGTCCTGAAGGTTTGTAGGTACAAATGCACTTCGGAATATAGTCCGAAATGTGACTCTCATCATCATCAGCCCGTATAACTTCCACTGCCTTAACCTGGGCCTTCACCGTGGAGAATTTTACCAGTCACCACGCTTGATTATACCATGGTACTATCCAAAAGGTTCTACTTCAGTCTACTTATTATAAAAATTCTTCAAAGACCACCAGGAATCTCCTCGTTACATTATAAAATACCCTCGCAGTCTCTGAGTTTGTTTGACAAACAACAGCGGGTCGATCTTACCCGTGGGTTGTGTTTGTACCGCCCACATTGTTTACACGACCGTGATTTAACGATCCCATTCAATATGATTTGTTACCTATACACGTAGCTCACTACAATTTATACGAATGTTTTCGTTTAGACAAAGTTGGACGGAATTTATGGTTGGTGTGCTGGAAACTGGCGAGTCGCGAGTTTTCAGGGCTTACTTTCATGGAATGGGGAGGGTACTTATTCCACGATAAGAGGATTTTGCTACTTCACAGAGCGAGCAGGCGACTAGCTTCTCCTGAGGATTCTCCTCTTTTTTCCCCACTCCATAGCTATGACCTGACTCCGAATGCCAGTAATGGGAACAACGGGAAATGCTAATGCATGGCATTTGATATGCCATGGCGATGCCTTGAAGGTTCTCCTAAAAGAACATTGAAATATCGGACTAGCTCTGGTCTGCGCTATGCCCGTAGTCCGAACTGTTGTGGCTGAAGAAAGCCCTCAAGAGAAGCCTTTAAAAGAAATTCTTAAATCTGAGCTTATTATGGTTTCGCTAATCATTGCCATGGTTTTATCATGACAATGATTAGCGAAACCATGATAAGCTCATATATATACAACTGAGTACGGATTTATTACCCATCCCATCATCATAACTAGCCTCTGTAGTTGTAAATAACGCCTTTAAGACTACTTATGTCTTAGTTTAATTCCATTCTATGTGGGAAGTTGAAAGACTTTCTTATTTCCAATCTCTTTTTGAATAAATTCGTTGTCATTTCCAGTGTGTGCCACTCTTGCTACTAGTTTACAGGAGGTGCAGTGGTCGGAATGTGAGTGGGATTAGTCTAATAGAATAACGAGTATGGAATGCTAAAAATAATCTAAACGAGTCAATTATCTCTCCCCACAAGCACCATAAGATTGCACCGGCAACATCTTGACATATTTATTAACACTTCTCTAACACCTACAGTTTGATTTATAACCTACATTAAATCATTGGAGCAGTTTATTGCGTCCACTCACTCTACGTTCAGAGGTAAATATGTACTGAGTAACTGTGTTGTTGTTTTGAGATTGTTATGTAATTTGATTGCAATTTATATAGGATAGTTGTATCATGGATATAGATATATGAAAGTGGAATTGGGCACATAAGGAACTAATGTTACTTGTCTTAAATTTATCCGTAAATAGGATTGAATTAAACGCTTGAATAATCTCTTGAAATCCGTTTAAATTACGCACTATAACCTTATCTCCCTCTTTTAGCTATAAACTCCTTTCAGTTGGGAAAACTGGTCTACCTAAGCAACATCGTATAGGTATTTAATATGTGAAGAGAAAGAGAATATCTATACAAATAAATAAAATAGCAGTATTTGTTTGTTATGGAAAAATAAAAGCTTTTGATCAAATGCATATGAGTAGGTATGTATTTAGGACGTTCAACAGAATTAAAAAAAAAAATATTGTCTGTCTGTTTTTTCTGGCTAATCTCAGCTAGGTCGATTTTAACGGGACTTTCACTGGTAGATAGCTAATTTTTATTAAGTCTATTTGTTTGTTTCTCCGTGCATTCATTCTAAATTGATTTCATTGTTAGAAAAAATCCTTATTTTATGACGACGAAGTCGCGGGCAGCAGCTATTCTTGAATATATAATTCGTTGGTTACATAACAAGAAACTTATAGGAAATTCTTAGGTATATCTGCGGCTCCATTTTCATATTATCATTGAACCGTCTGAGTCAGCAATTAAATCATAACAGTTTCATTGAAAGGCGACGATAAAAGATTTTAATATCACACAAGCAAACACTACGTCACCAGCTCCTTTGAATGTGCCATAAATAACTTGTAGACTGAGAGCTGGATCGAATTTTGTGTCCATTATCCACATCAAACTGATTTCTGCTTTGTAAAACTTGGTACCTGGATACTGAGGACAAGTTAAAAATAACGACGGAGCCTTGGTATACACAACTTACGACGCGTAGGTACCAAAACGAGGTTTTTCTTTCTTTTTTTTTTCCTGGGAGAAATGCATTTAGCCATTCCCACTGCCGCTGCAGCGAATTCGCGCACTGGCGGTGGGATATGTGGGACTCGTCTTCTCCATAGCGTGGTATATAACTCATACCACGAGGAGAGGACCCTACACCACTAAAACCCCCCCGGACACTCCTTCGATCCGCCGTTGGAGGAGGCTGGGTAAGCATAGGCAATCCGGCCTACCAAAACGATGCCTTACCTCGTCAGTCGATCTCTCGCAGCGTCAGGTGCTTAATGTCATAAAACTTATTATTTGTTCACAAAAATGCCGCATTGTGTCACGACAGGGTGTACAAATCAAAGCTTAACGTTATATTTATGATATTGGGGTACTGTGAGAATTTCTCACAGTACCCCAATGTTACTCTGTTCTCACTGAGAAATCATAGCAACAATTTTACCCACATTAATGTACAAAAAAATCTACTTCAGTGCATTGTTCGACAGCGCTCCGTTATTACTTTTTGGTTTGGTCAGAGTCTGGTAATTTATTTATTTCTTTTTGTAACATGCTGGCCCGCAGGTTTGCCAGGTGTTCAAAAGAAGTCAAAATAACCCTATTTAGGGCCTACTGCCAATCATTTTATACCTGCAGCCTGTGGGCCAATTGCACGCAGCGGGTCGTGAGCGCTCTGAGAGTTCAGTACAACAATGCCTTCAGGATGTTGATGGGACTGCCTCGTTATTGCAGTGCGTCAGCAATGTTTGCACAAGCACAAGTGGATGGGTACTATGCAATAATTAGGAAAAGAGCAGCATCGCTGATGCGAAGAGTGAGGGACAGTCCCAACAGCTACCTGAGGGTGGTTGCTGAGCATATTGAGAGTCCTATATGGATGCATTGGATCCGCCTACATAAAGGATAATTTTAATGTTAAGCTAGTTTGTATTTTTGTGTATTACTAATTTAGTTCTTAAGTACCTGTGTATTACTAACACTCTATGGACTATCTTGGTCTGAAATAAATTATTATTATTATTATTATTATAACGGTTTTTACCAATTACGAGAATTAAAGACAGAACAATTCAAAATCTTAAAGGTTCTGGATGTTCCTGGACTTTGGACCATCTATTTATATAACTCACAAGCCACAAAAATCTTCACAAAAATTTAGGTTCCTTAGAAATTTTGAAATTAAGTGTGACTTTTCGGACCCGGGACTTAGCTAGTGATAATGACGGTAATTTTAATTGTGTGTTGCCACTAAAAACAAAATGGCATTAATCTGGCGATTTATATAGTCCTCCCGACAGGTTTTGGCCACGGCGGCCTATCTCTAAGGCGTTTACCCATCTGACCCAAAATTCGATGGGACGGCTCTACTGACAAGACCGGTGAGAGATCAGGCACAGGACCGGCAGCTAAACGTGATCTCTGAGGCGCTGGTGGAACTTTTCACACTTCGATGTTTCTAAATAATATAATTTTTATCCGCCCGACCCGGGGATCCATCTTATTTGATATCATCATCATCAGAACAAATTTTACGATAGCATTTAAAATAGTAATAAGTAAGTTGAATTTATTATCATATTTTACAAACTCAACTCCATCCAGCTCCTAGTCTATGGGCGCTTGCTAAAACCAGAGACAGTGTTTACGTGTGACGTCAACGTGTGAACTGACGTCATCATATTCTGCCGGGCTGCATTGCATTGATTTTGTCACATGGGACTTCTGTTTCATGAAGTTGCATCGGT
The DNA here is from genome assembly GCA_947037095.2 of Nycteola revayana. Classification (NCBI taxonomy): domain Eukaryota; kingdom Metazoa; phylum Arthropoda; class Insecta; order Lepidoptera; family Nolidae; genus Nycteola; species Nycteola revayana. Next base: position 4,027,290 of record OX344847.2, read on the forward strand.
CATAACAGTTCTGGAAAAAAGAGTAATTCGTTAAAACCTTCGGTCCATTTAGCACGACTTGCAGAAAATGACCTACTTATTATAAACGTGATAGTGTATGGATAGATGGATGTTTATTAGTCTTTCTTTCAAAAAACTAGAAAAATGGGCTATCCAACACTGAAAGATTTTTTGAGAAGACACAAACAAACTTTTTAGCTTAATGTCTATACTTAATTTAAAAAGCTGAAGAGTTTGATTGTTTACTTGAACGAGCTGTTCTCAGGAACTACTGGTCTGATTTGAAAAATTATTTCAGTGTTAGATAGAACATTTATTGAGGAAAAAGGATATTTAATTATGAAGTTCCCACGGGAACGGGAGGTACGCGGGTGAGCTAGTCTATAAATAAAAATTTTACCCGAACACGAAATAACGGGTCCGAAGGTTATTGTGTATTCCAACATATGATTTTCCAAATATCGTGATTATTTGCGCAACCTGGTAAAAGTAATGACTAATTACCGATCTCCGTTGCTCACTCGCTATACAATAGAATAATTGAAACGAGGACACTTTCTAACGGCCCATGGTTTTAATTACGTATCAGCTGTACACTCATATTGTAAACATCCTATGCTTACGTTTCTCCCACGGTAATCTACATCTGATTGATATCTTTACAGAATAGAAATTGCTATGGGAATTGAGGCGCCTAGATTTTTATTTTATATTTTTTACTTTATTTTAACAACCCATTTATGCCCACTGCTGAACTTGGGCATCGGGGGCCATGGGCCTTTACAGACCTTGGATAGCCAAGGTCGTTGGGGGACCCAGGAGATCCAGCGGTGCCATATTGGCCCTGGGTGCTGTTAGGGGGCCGGATTGCTTATGCTTACCCGGCCACCCGCCAACGGCGGATCGAAGGAGTGTCCGGGGTGTTTTAGTGGTGTAGGGTCCTCTCCTCGTGGTACGACTTAGCATTCCACGCTATGGAGAGGGCGAGTCCCACATATCCCACCGCCAGCGCGCGAATACGCTGCAGCGGTGTAGGGAATACGTAAATGCATTTCCTCCCAAACAACAACAAAAAAAAGGGGCGTTGAGGTATATTGCCTTAATCACCACTATTCGCAGTCGATTTGGTGATCGCGTAGGATGATGAGTAACCTTGAGCTGATGGATGATGCTACCAATCCATCAGGTGTATGTAGCCCTCAGTCGTCTCTTAGGACACCCATGAGAAAACATGGGGTGGTTTTTTTTAAGCCGGAAACTTGAGATTGGTTGCTGAGATCATTAATAAGTTCTCAATTTATTTGAGTAGGCACATTCTTTTAGCGATATATATACGCTAGAATGGGTCGATATAAGTCTCGGAAGTTCGTGGGTTAAATACCCACGCCGAGCAAGAAACTTGTGTAAAATCGTAAGATTTTTTTCCGGGTCTGGTTGGTTGAGGAACAATAGTCTCCGTACCTCGAAAATATTGTAGTCACCAACCCGCCTGCCAACCGTGACCTTGGGAGGAGACCCATGGTCAGCAGTGGACGTTATAGGGGCTGATGCTGATGATACAATAAAGTGCATATTACTCTTAACCGTTTCATGAAGTATACCTAACACCTATTGCCATATAACTCATCGATTCACAAGGCCATATGTTAATAACCCATAAATAATAACAGTTACAGACATGCATACTAGTAATATAAGACTGCATATATATATAGCCTAGAAAATATCACGTTTTTAGGGTTCCGTAGCCAAATGGCAAAAAACGGAATCCTTATGGATTCGTCATGTCTGTCTGTCTGTATGTCACAGCCACTTTTTTCCGAAACTATAAGAACTATAAACTGTTTTACCGCATTAAGATTTTTACACAAAAATAGAAAAAAAAACAATTAATTTTGGGGGTTCACCATACTTAGAACTGAAACTCAATTTTTTTTTCATCAAACCCATACCTCTGGAATAAGTATGGATAGGTCTTCAAAAATGATATTAAGATTTCTTATATCATAATTTTTTATCCCCCCCCTCCTGTAACTTCTAAAATAAGAGAATGATAAAACTAAAAAAATGTGTACATTACCTTGCAAACTTCCACCGAAAATTGGTTTGAACGAGATCTATTCAGTAGTTTTTTTAATACATCATAAATCTTAAACCGCAATTTACCTTTCATTCAGTCAACTCAAATATAAAAATAACAAAAAAACACATTTAATTTCATAAACATAAACGTAATGGTACGGAACCCTTTATGCGCGTCCGACTCTTACTTGACCAGTTTTATGCCATAATGAAAAGAGTCCATTCATCAGTCAAATAATGATACAGTATTACTATGCTACTTGGACAATGGAAAATGTAGGCGGTCGTAGTAAAATTGTATGGTGGATACAGGTGCATAGCAATTTTATTGTGCCGTCCCAGAAATACTGGTATTAAAGTGCCCATGACAAACTACTGGTTTGACCCTCCTAGCTCCCGACCCCGTGGGAACCTCATCTATACTAATATATAAAGCTGAAGACTTTGTTGGTTTGCTCGAACGCGCTAATATCAGGAACTACTGCTCCGAATTGAAAAATTCGGTGTTAGATTGCCCGTTAATCGAGGAAGGCTATCGGTTATTTGTATTAAACTATGATGCCAAGTTGTGTAAATAACCTGAAATATTAATGGTTTGAAAGCAACCAAACAAATTTATATTTTTTATTATTTAATTTGAAAAAAAAAATCTTGACATAACTCCTTTTTCTTAAACAAAAGTAAACTTTTCTGCAAGTTTAGATATTGAAAATGAGATGCTAAGATGAATGTAGTTGTCTCGTAAAGACTTAAATGGACGGTTTAAGATCTGTAGTCGTATTGTATTGACATATCATCTTCATCTATGCAAAAAAACACAAAAATTCGAAAATGCAACATATCACCTTCATCCACTCACGTCTTTAATTATGAAGTTCCTACGGGAACGGGGGAAGGTGAAGCCGCGTGCAGGAAGCTAGTAATTATTTAAAGTCAATTACTCCTGGATAATGTAGCATTCTAATGGTGAAATATTTTTTTAAATCGATCCAATAGGTTAGGAATAAATTCAATGCAAACAAACGATGAAATTATCTTTATGTAAAATTTAAAATTTATTTTCGGTTCTTGTAGGGACTACTCCTTGTCTTGGAAAGCACGTTAAAACTTTGGCCCACCGGTCCGCCTTCCAAGCTTGGTGACTATGGCGAAACCCCTTATTCAGCAATGGACTTTTGTCAAAATCCCTCAATCTCATCGCCAGCAACGGCCCAGAGCCGAGGTCCAAGTCCCACAGGGGACGCCCTGTTGGGTGCGTTGCTTAGTTTGTAGTGTTTAAACCATTTATCTAGGCTGGAGTTCTGCTCGCCTTTATGCCCGGTGAAGTAGCAAAAGCCTTGTGGCTAACTACATATGTCCGTCCGGAAAAAAGAAAAACAAGGGACTTTATTCGGCATGATGATGACTTGATATAAATTTGGAATTTCGACTTATTTTGTAGTTGGATGAGCCGACGCGTATTTAATTACTATTTGATTAGAGTCGACCACTGACTTTGCCTCTGGGGAGATATAAATAAATTGTTTCATGTGTTCGGATTAAGCATAATATTTGACTAATTTTACTAAATTAATGTTTTGATTAATGAACATTTCACCAGTGTCCCAAGTGATGTTGGAAAAATATGAAATAATATACGTTGCGATAACGATTTTTTTTATGACTTGTCTCATATATGATTCCAAAAGTAACTTGGTTTATCTGAACCATATTGGCTTTAGAAAAAAAAAACCAAGTTACTATAAGTAGTTTCTTCTCTCTCAAGTATTAGATAGGTACTGAACATCAAAAACTTTCTTTGGCTGATTTCTGTCTGCACCTAGGACATTAAGTCAAGTAAGTTTACCGGCACTGTAACACAACAGAAATGAATATTATTTTTACAGCAAGTAATATAACCTCCGTCAAATATTAAATATACATAAAAGGCGGATGACTGAACAAAAAACCGCCTTTCGATGGGTCGCATGAGTAAATAGAGAGGGTTCTCAATTGAACCTTGCTCTTGCCTAGACTCACTTTCGTATCGTCATTTGAATTCTAATAAATTTTCATTGATAGAGTAGCGAAAGATACGTTGTTTCAGCCATAAGCCAAATGGAAACACGTCGTCAAATAGAAACTCGTAAAATAAAGTAAAATACAATACGTATCGATGTCTACGTAACTCTTCTTCTTCAATAACCCATTTACGTCTACTGCTGAACCAAGAAGAGGCTCATGCATCTTCTTGAATAGACCCTGGCAAGTCATGGCCGTTGAGGGATATTGCCGTGATCACCTAGCTTGGCGGATTGATGATCGCAATAAAATGGTAACTAACCTTGAGCTGATAGATGCTGCTGCCCATCGGATATCCCTTAGTCGCCTTTTCGACACCTATAGGAAGACTTGGTCTATTCTAAGCCGGAAAGCCACAAGGTCTACGTATCATGAAATAGATTTTTGACCGTCGTAAAAAGTAAATTTTTTTGATATGCGTGGTAAGCACTATTGGTGTTAGAATTTTTGTCTCAAAGATGTCTCTTAGACTGAACGTCTCGCTCTCTTACGAGATAAAAAAGTCAGTCGGTGCGGATGTACTTTGGAGCTCATTACACAACTGATAAGCTAACGTGACTTATGCCATGTACGGGTAATTAAAGATAAGTTTTAACACTATTATGTGGTTTAACTTAATGATGTAATGCTTGGAAATAATGGCGACCAGGGCATTATGGACTGTGCTGCGATCATTCGTTGACGATTATTGATATTCTTTGTTTGTGTATAACACCTTTAAATTCTACACACTTGCAGAAATATTATCTTTTTAATATGTATCTGATGTCCTTGTAGATGTAAATCGTAAGAGTAGTAATCCCGCAATCTCATGTCCAGCGATAGTTCGTAACCGAGTTCAAGACTTACTACAAACGGATGGATTTATTAAATCTGTAAAGATCAATTAATGTATACATTGGTTTAACCTACTTTATGGTACTTTTGTTAGATTGAGACTTACACATTGTAATTCCGACTAGTGCAAGTGTATGTTAATACCTAAATGCTGAATTAATTGTTTCATTATTGATTCCTTCAGCAATATTGCGCAGCTTGCTTGGTTTGTAGTTTTGGAATAATTTAGACTGAAGTCCTGCTCGCTTTTAAGCCTATTGTAGCCAAAAGGCGTTGCTTCTTCATAGCAACGCCATTTGGCTAAAATTGGTTACGGTAGGGCAAACAAGACTAGAACAACGTGGACTCGGTTTTGCAGCGATTCGTTTATGACGCTAACTATGACACCTCTAAGTCAATATTTTAATTAGGATTAAAAAAAAAAAATGCTTTTGTTTTGATATTCACTTGATATATTTTAGGACATGGAACTCTTGTAGTTTTTAAAATTAGGGATTTTAACATTCGATAAAAATACTAAAAGAGTTTAGGCCAAAATATTTGCTGAATAAAAATGGCGAGTCAAGGTGCACCCGGTTAAACAAATTATGCTTAGGTATATATATGCCGAATATGTCTGTATTTGTTAAGTTGCAAATTCCGATCCAAAGGAATTCTCTATCGTCGTTTTATCAATTATAATAGAGATTTATCCTCATAATGATATAGGTACATAGATTAATCGTGCAACGTGTTATCGTGCAACCAATTTTGCTGTGCAATTTTGTTGTTATTATTCGTATTATCGTTTTTAAATCATCCTTATATAGCCTTCACAATAGTTATGTAAAGGTTATTTGGTAATTTTTATCTATTATATGTATACTAATAAGTATAAAGCTGAACAGTTTGTTGTATTGCTTGACCGGGCTAAACTAAGAAACTGCTAATGAATTTTTCAAATTAGACCAATTTGAAAAATCCTTTCAGTGTTAGATAGCCCATTTATCAAGGAATGCTATAGGCTTTTTATTTGATTTAGAAGTTCCTACGGGAACGGGAGTTAGGCCGGTGAAATCTCACACGGGAAAACAAAATATCTAAATAAGTCAACAGCAGTAAATACGATTTAACGTCGCCGTCGCGTCGGTTGTATATATAATGTCATAATACAGATTAAATTACCTTAATAGAAAGTTTCTACGAAACCCTCTAGCTATGCTTACTATACTCTGATCTGAAACAAGATATTTTATATTATTTTAAGTATCATTGCGGAGATATAGATAGCTATTAGAGGTAAATTCCAATTTAGAAACATATCAGATAAAATTTCTATTTATCTTATCATCATCATCAGCCTGTATGAGGTCCACTGCTGAACATGGGCCTCCACCCGGGGAAGGGTACTTTTCATAGTCCAGTTTCATAGTGTTGTACCACACAAGGAAACGATGCTGCCCGTTCCTTGATATACGATTATTATAGATGATGTAATAACAATCGGGAGCAACGGCTTAGCGTGCTTTTCGAGGCTCGGAGGGTAGTCCCACATCCAAGCAGACCCGGAAAGCAATCTTAGAATTTACACAAAGATTTCCTCTCTGGCGTGGGAATCGAACCCACGTCCTCCGAGATTTAAAGCGAGCCAACTAACGCTACGCTACGATGGTTGTCTATAATAAAACAATATTTTCTAATATCATTGTGTTAAAAAGTTTCTGTTATTTTATTTTTATGTTGAATAATATCGCAAATAACCATGTCGATAGTCTTATTATCTAGAGCTTAGTAGCGTAAAGTCGGATGTACCATTCTATGTACGTCAGAAACATTCGTCGTATGTGCCTTTATTGTAATTTTATTGGCTTCTGCGATACAGTATTTACTAGTGTAGGATTCAGGGAATTCTAAAACTGTATCAACATCAACAGCCCGGGTACGTCCACTGCTGAACATGGGCCTCCTCTTAACAGACATTGGCAAGCCAGGATCGTAGAGGGATATTGCCATAATCACCACGCTTGGCAGACGGATTGGTGATCGCAGTAAGATGTCAACCTTGAGCTAATAGATGCTGCTGCCCATCCATCAGCTATATGTCCCTCAGTCGCCTTTTACGACACCCATGGGAGGACATGAGGTGGTCTATTCTAAGCCGGAAACCACACGGACTAAAACTGTATATTATGTCATATTTGTGTCAATATATTTTTAATTTTTTTTAATCGTAAACTGGTACTTACGGCCAAATGCTTCTGAAGATAAATAGTACATCGGTCCTTACGCTTCTGAGGTCTAGATATATTCATTCACTTCTTTTCCTCATCCCAGTGAACTGAGTTGACTATGATCTGAGTTGCAGAAATACAACTTTATTGGTTTTATATTATTAAACTAGCTTCCCGCACGCGGTTTCACCCGCGTAACTCCTGTTCCCTTGGGATCTTCATAATTAAATATATCACTCGCGGTGAATGTAGAGCTTTCCAATGGTAAAATAATTTTTGAAATCGGCACTGTAGTTTTTAAGTTTATTCATTACAATCATACACACAAAAATACAAATCTTTCCTCTTTATTATATTATTAGGTACCAATTCTTTGCGTTTTTATACTCGTGATATTTTTCAACGAAATGTCCGATTGGAATAGAGCAAAAATATTTTACTTTTACATAAATACCCTTGATAACATAATGCTTAATTTGGATAAGGATTAATATTTCGATACACATTTAACGTAGTTTCTTTCTTCAGACGATTTAATATTTTTTATGAACATAAAAGCGGTTATTGTGACTAAACTATGATAGTTAGATATGTGCTCTCGCGGACTTTTTTGTAGATCTTAATAAGACCTACAAACCCGTACTATATCATTTTGTTCTATTGTCAATACTTTTTGCACCGCACGCATAGATAGGTTTTCGATTTTACACCTTGGGTTACAAAATCGCAATTTTCTTACGGATCCCAATTTTTTTTAAATAGTATATAGCCTAAAGCCTTCCTCGATAAATAAACTATCCAACACTGAAAGAATTTTCGAAATCGGACCAGTAGTTCCTGAGATTAGCGCGTTCAAACAAACTCTGCAGCTTCATAATATTAGTATAGATTATTACTAGCAGAGTTTTTATTCACTCCGACTTTTCTTGTGAATCCCTCGCACAGTGTTTTATGAAGCCCGATTCTCGGACATAAAATACTCCATCAATGTACCTTACATCATTATTTCATATCATGCTTACTTTAAGCGTAATTAATTTTTTTCTTAATATCCGGATGGAAATAACGATTTAAAAAAATATATAACTCAGAAACTAGACTTGGTAGCTAGATGGGGATACGAAATTTTGCATTTGAATGATCATTTCTGTCAGGTTTTTCAAGAAAAATCGGATGTCCGAAAATCGGGCATCATAAAACACTGTGCCTCGTGCTAAGCTACAATGCTTGTGTTACGAGTGGGTTTACATCGGTAGTGCTCTTGAATCATTCATGTTATTTATTGCGGTACACTTTGTACGATAATGGTATTTTCAATTCTATAATGCTGCGATAGTAGGTGCATTCATCATCAATAGCCCGTTTACGTCCACTGCTGAACATGGGCCTCCTCTTAAAAGACCTTGGCAAGCCAGGATCGTAGAGGGATATTGCCATAATCACCACGCTTGGCAGATGGATTGGTGATCGCAGTAAGATGTAAACCTAGAGCGAATAGATGCTGCTGCCCATCCATCAGCCATATGTCCCTTAGTCGCCTTTTACGACACCCATGGGAGGACATGGGGTGGTCTATTCTAAGCCGGAAACCACACGGCGAAGTAGGTGCATTAGGTCTTAATAATGTACATAATGTTACAATATGTGTTTGTATGTTACATAATGTTCATAATATGAACACTGTCGGGCATAGCAAAATAAGTTAGAGGAAGTTATTTTTATTATAAAGTTTTCATGATCATCATCATCAGCCCGTATAACGGCCAATGCTGACCATGGGTCTCTTCCCAAAGTAGGGTACTTGCCAGTCACCACGCTTGGCAGGCGGGTTGGTGACCGCAGTCTTATGTTGTAACATACAAGGAAACGCTGCTGTCCGTGTCCTGGTATACAATTGTTATAGATGATGTCATAACAATCGGGACCGACGGCTTAACGTGCTTTCCGAGGCACGGAGGGTAGTCACTCAACCTACCAGACCTGGAAATAAATCTTTGGATTTACCAAAGATTTCCTGTCCGGCGTGGGGATCGAACACGGTAGTCACGCTACGGAGGTTGTGTATTACAATTTTATATATTCATCGACGCTAGAATATGACATTTATAGAATCGTAAATAAATATGTTAACAAAACATATGTTATGGATTCTTTTCTTATGATTTCTGATATTTTATTAATTCTTTTAACGGAAATAGCTTATGGACAATTTACGTTGTAAATTTAATCGAGTTGTATATTCTAACTAGATTCCCGCGCGCGGTTTCACCCACGTAACTCCCGTTCCCGTGGGAAATTCATAATTAAATATAGCCTATGTTCTTTCTCAGGTTATAGACTATATCTGTACCAAATTTCATTTAAATCGCTTCAGTAGTTAAGGCGTTATTGCGTAACAGACAGACAGACAGACAGAGTAAGGAATATTAGTAAGGAATATTAGTAAGGAATAGTAAGGAATTTGTAAGGAATTTGTAAGGATTTACTCAGTGTATAAGAATATTATTATGCGTTGTTAGTACTTTACCTTTATAAATTATAGACATTGAAATGGAGAAATTATAGTCAACATCCACATTATGCGTTGATAACCTAGACCTTTGAGACATCCCGTCTCTTCTGGCATATGATATATTATGACGTTTAACATACTACGTACATTTCTGTAACTGTACAGATGATATTATTCCATATATATGTTTTTTTGTATTCTATTTTACTTTTAGCTTTATTATTATAAGTTTTATTTAATAATACTTATAGTGGGATTATAATTTATTGAATACTTATGCTAGTTATATAGATATAACAGTATCCTTATACATTTAAAGTCCATCTGTGGATATCATGAAGTTGTTTTTGAACATTATTGAGTATATTGTGTACTGTCGTTAAACTTTAGATGTTAAAATCATTTAATTATGTGCCATAGTGTTAAATATACTTTGTCTTGTTCCAGGGGAGAGCAGACACGCGGCCGGTCAGTGTCGCTCACCATGTTGCGTCCGGAGTCGCCTCTCGCTGACCATCGCAGCCTCCTCCCGCGTCGGCTGCTCCCCGCCAAAGCACAAATAGCACCAGCAGCAGAAAAACGCAAAAACAGAAGATCTCTAGAACTTAACCCCCCGTCCGATCACACCCCTTACGATTACTCCAAACTCCTAATTTCCAAAACAACGGACTCACTGAATACAGAATGTCCGAGGAAATTCAACAAACAGGACTCTACTGATAGTCTAAAACGTGCGCTTCTGTCCAAAGATGACAAGAAGCCCGTGATCAAGGAATCGGATAAGAAAAGCCAGATCTCAAAGCAAGATTCAAGCGAGAGCTTGAAAAAGTCCCTTCTCTGTCGCCAAGACTCGAACGATAGTGTCAAGCGGAAGGACTCTGATAAAAGGCAAAAGGATGACGCGAAAAGGGTCAGTGAGATTAAAAGGGGAAGCGATAAGAAAGGATTGTTAGAGACGGATTTAGATGAACCGTGTAAAAGGATTTATGAGAGGCGGACGGGATGCGCGAGACCAACTTTGCCTCCCGTTGCGGAGAAATTTGCGGAGAAAGGCGTCGGGTCTCCGCAATCTCCCAATGGAAGTCCGAACACTCCGACCGTGGCGGCGGTGGCCGAGGGACTCGCCCGGTGGGGCAGTGGCCTTCTGTCCCCCCGGGATGAGCCTCGCCTCAAGGCCGCGAGGAGCTGGTACGGATACGGAACGCTGCCCACAGATAGCGATAAGGTAAGCAGTCTCATTGTTCGTTGTTAAGGCCTACCGCAATGTAAATTAAGTCGTGCTTGAAGTCACTTTGACTCGGTAATGACTACAAAGTAGTTAATTAACGTAGCGTTAAGCAGAAATGTTTGTTTAAACTGAAACATCATTATTTGAAAAATAACACAAACTCAAGTTAAATTAAAACAACCATTTTAAGTTACATATATTTACTAATAGCAATGTCAAGTTAATAATAAATAGTGGATTTATTGAAATATTTGGATATTTGAGTAAATCCACACACAGAAAATGGACACATTCATTTTAAAAATAGTTTTTGTCAATTTTCCGAATTGCTGTGTTAATTTTAAATATACCCAATACATTTTTCCTTTGATATTAATGTTTCCTTAATATTTATTAACATAACGTATCTCTGAGAGCATTTTTATCAAGATTCGTGACTTTAAACTTCCCCTATTTGTTGAAGTTATCTTAACTCTTATCCTCAGGGTTTTACCAACAAATTAATATAGGAACTGAGTAATCAAATTCTTGGGTTTTATTTAAGTAAGATGTAACGGTATTTACCTGTTGTAAAATTATAAGATTAGTTACCTATATTGCAGGAAAATTAGTTACTGATTTAGAACTCATTTTAAGATATAATATTGGTTTTTCCCTAAAAAAGTTTAAATGGGAAAAATATGGTGTTTTTTATATAGAATGACGGCGCCTTTTTTTATGAAAACCCATCAAATATCATATGATGACATTACAGTTAGCCATGAAGCTTTTGTTGATGCGCCGAGCATAATTATTGAGATATGCTTGTATAACCATAAAATTTATCAATTACTATTGTTTCATTAAGCAATTATTTTAAAATTCAATGGCTAAGTGTTTATTTTGGATGGTTTTTTTCCTTGTTGCAATTACAGAAGTTGAGGTCATGGGGTCGACGATCTCTCCGGATGATCAAAGCGCAATAAAGCGAAAGTATTGTTGAAGGAAAATATAGTAACAATTCTTTTGTTTCTCTATTTTCCTTCAATAATACTTGTAGTACTATGATACTTGATAGTATGATAATAATCTATTCAAGGCTCACTGAAAAAAAACATGTGTAAAAAAAAATCAACATTTTATGTTGTGTGTCTGTGTGTTAATAGATCAATATACTTTTACTTTTCTCAGGGCTTAGTTTTTCAATCATCAGATAAAAAATATCACTGGAATAAATTAAAATTTTGACACAGTGTCAAAATTGAAGTTTAACCTTTGGATAAAAATAAACCTAAGAGAATTAGCCGGCACATGTGCTTTTCGGTATTTTATTTTTAATAAATCAACACAAATACAATAATAATAACTTTAGTAATTTAATATACCTAGAAATAGTAATTTTTAACAATTTGCCATTCAACGGGGTAATGCTGCCAGCATTCTGGGAACCTTGCCAAGTAGAATAGATTTAGAATATTTTATAAGATAGTTTTATTTTAAATTAGCTACTTTTATTAGTATTATATATTTTTTATTAATTAATGTAAAATGATATTTAATAAATTGAAACATAAAAAAAAACAGAATTCAATATTCACTATATACACAGGTAAACAAAATTTTACTTTTTTCTAGGTACAGAACTACTATTTTAATTTTTGTATTAATCAGTATGAATTAAAAACTTAACAATAATTTCAATTTATATATCAGGTCACATTTTTGACATATTTGATTATAAAAATAAGCTTATGAATATCTATATTCAATTTATTTTCTTTAGAATAGTATAACACGGTTTTTTCTTAATTTAATATCATCTGAAACTTTTAATAAACATCTCAATTTTGTAATAAAGTTTACAAAAAGTTTCTATGATTTTCTAATGCAGAGATACTAAATATTTTGTTGATATGTATTTTACTCATACATTTCAATAGAGTCATTTTGTATGGAGTTTTTACTGATGACACTCAAATGTTAATATTTTCAAAGAACAATACAGCAACAAAATCACAAATGTTAATTGGATTTCAGAACAAACTGTACTTACAAAAATAGTCATTTTTTTTTTCGGATACGCATACTTTGTTTGCCACGAGGCTTTTGCTACTTCACCGGGTATAAAGGCTAGCAGAGCTCCAGCCTTAATATATGGTTTAAAACTACAAACTAAGCAACCTGCGTAAGGGGGCGCCCCCTGTGTGGCTTGGACCTCGGCTCAGGGCGGTCGCTGGCGATGAGATTGAGGGATTATAACTTTTAGTATTTTAGGGGTTTTGTGCAACTTTCGCTCTACTTCACAGCTCGCGGGCCTCTCGGACTTCGGGTCTACGAGGGCATCGGATGGTTCTTTGCAAGCTAAGGGTCAGGAGGACGAAGGGGGAACAAAAACAGTCATTATACAATTTTACTTATACATTTATTAGTCTATTAACATACATATGTTTAAAAAGACTTAAATGCTAATTTTCTACTTTTTATTGTCAAGTATCTCTAAAATTAGACGTGTCAGAATATATGTAATCATGAAACAATATCCATCATTCTCTGAAATGACAAATAAATGTGTTTTTTTCTGTGAACCAAAAACCTCGTCGACCTGTGATATTTGTTAATTGGCAAACAAAATGAAATCGTGCTGCTTCGTTTCATAAATAACAATAGCTTTCTCTTTAAAAGCATTTAAACCTATGTTAATCTATTTTAATTATTGTATGCCATATATAATGGTTAGACCATTATATATGGCTAATTTGCCTTAGGCTAAACCCCGCCTAATGAGTTAATTGTTTGATTATAAGAATGTTTATGGGCACCTTTTAAATGCTTTATTTAATAATCTGTACTTTGAGTCGTTAATATTGTCATTAACTGCAATCAACAACTCTTTGGCACAGTGGCAACAGTTTAGCTGGGAATCGTAGGATTGTCATTATTTCTATTACCATAATTATGATGATTACGATAGTAATCTCAGTGCCAAGTCATCATCATCGTCAGCCCATCATCCACTCCTGAACATGGGCCTTCTCTCGAGGGGGGGGGGGGTTATTTAGTCACCACGCTTGGCAGGCGGGCTGGTGACCGCAGTATTATGTTGTACCACACAAGGAAACGCTGCTGCTTTACTCAAAATTTACTATCACCAAGAGTGCTCCCCATTTCCTTCAACTTACTTTAACTTGTCTGTGTTGACCAGGCGCTTACATTTTTTTAAAACATTACTAGCAGAGTTTTGCAGTCTACTAGTATTTTTTTAACCCCTCGTACTAAGCTAAAATGCGTGTGTTACGAGTGGGTTCAAGTCGGTAGTGCAATAAGTGGGGGTAGAACAGGCCCGCGGCGACAACAATGTCACAAGTCCGACGCTCTTAGCCATTGGGTTAGTGCCGCATTTTTGGGCTACGTTGACTTTGTTTAACTGGGCGGAGGCTAAAGCTAAGTAGACGAATAGAAAAATAAACAATCCGGTTTATGTCATTATACATCCAGTACACGTTGATATTATAGACTGTGCCAATACACTTGAATACGTATATATGTATATTTGTTTAAATAGTCACAATTCGTAATCGTGAATGTCTGCTAAAGGACGTTTAGTTGACATTCGTGATTAACAACAATAAAATATACTTAGTCGTAGAACATTTGTGAGATTTATAAGTACATATTATTATAGTATAGAGTATGTATAAATCTCGGGAATTATTGTTGGATTATACAACAAGGTCAGCTGAGTCCCAGAGTTTCTTCTTCACTTCACAAGCCTGTTTACGTCCACTGCTGAACATGGGCCTTCTCTTAACCATATTTAATTTGATAATTGATATTGCCATAATCACCAGGCTTGGCAGGCGGGTTGGTGATAGCATTTAGTTGGTAAATAACGTTGAGCTGATCGATGCTTCTGCCCATCCAACTAAGTAATATTTTTTTGGAAATGGATAATAAATAAATTAGTACCTACTGTACCGTTGCTAGGTTCCAAGTATTTTCATTAGAAAGGTCATTGTATCATTTACCTCAAGTACACCTTTTTGTGTTGAATAATTTTGTGACCTTCATTTGTTTGTTTTTGTCACTCGTCCATAAGTTTAGCGAAGAAATAAACTAACATGAAAAACAATGTACTGTTAGACTGTGTTTATGAGCACGTGTGTTTTATAACGGCCTGCAATATAAAAATAAAACATTATTTTAATTGTTATTCGTTTCAGTTGGTTCCCCGTGGAAACTACTAGTATGAAAATTTAGTTAGTTACTTTCTGTTATGATAAAGAAAGCATGTTCCATTTCAAGTCCTCCCGACCCTTAGTTTGCAAATAACTATCCGATGCCCTCGTAGACCCGAAGTCCGAGAGGCCCGGGAACTGTAGAGTAGAGCGACAGTTGCACAAAACCCCCTTAAATATCAAAAGTCATAATCCCTCAATCTCATCGCCATCGATCGCCCTAAGCCGAAGTCCAAGCCACACAGGGGGCGCCGTCATGCGCAGGTTACGTAGTTTGTAGTTTTGAAACCATTTATCAAGGCTGGAGCTCTGCTCGCCTTTATGCCCAGTGAAGTAGCAAAAGCATCGTTGCTAACAACGTATGTCCGTCCGAAAAAAAAAGAAAACAACATTTAAGTCTAGTCTATACCAAATTCTATCCATACACGAATTCTATGGGAATTTTCGCATTTATATTATTACTAGCGACCCGTCCCGGCTCCGCACGGGTACAATGCTGATGTATTATACATATAAACTTTCCTCTTGAATCCCTCTATCTATTAATAAAATTCGCATCAAAATCCGTTGCGTAGTTTTAAAGATTTAAGCATACATAGGGACATAGGGATATAGGGACAGAGAAAGCGACTTTGTTTTATACTATGTAGTGATGTAGTGAAGTAGCTTACGCGTGCGGTTTTACCCGCGTAACTCTCGTTTCCGGTGGAACATTATGAGTAAATATAGCCTTTAGTCTTCCTCTACAAATCCCACTAATATTATAAACGCAAAAGTTTGTAAGTATGGATAGATGGATGGATGTTTGTTACTCTATCACGCTAAAACTACTGAACGGAATTGGCTGAAATTTTGCACTGTGATAGGTTATACGCTGGATTAACATATAAGCTACACAACATCACGCTCCGACCCACTGGAACAGAGCAACGTGGGTAAAACTGCGGGGCGCAGCTAGTAGGCTATATAATAGGTAATGAAAGACTTTTTCAAAACTATTCCGACTCCTGATTATTATTAGTATTGATGCGAATGGCACTTATATTTCACTTGGTCAAACAATTACTAATTAATTAATATAAATATATTGTAACAATTGTTGAACCTATTCATGGCTTAGTCATAATAATTATTTATTATTAATATATGAAAAACATAAGTTTCTTGGTTTTTATGTATTTTTATATTTCCTTTGTTTATAATTAATGTGTGTTTTTACTAGCAAAACAACCTGACCTAAAATATTTTTAAATTAAATATATTACTAGCAGAGTTTTGCAGTCTACTAGTATTCTTGTTAACCCCTCGTGCTAAGCTAAAATGCTTGTGTTACGAGTGGGTTCACGTCGGTAGTGCAATGAGTGGGGATCGAACCGGCGGCGACCACAAGATCACAAATCCGACACCCTAGCCATTGGGCTGCGGCCGTTTCTCGCTCTTTAATAAAACTAAATTGTGCAGTTGTCATTGCCCACAGTGTGTATAGTGTGTCTTACTTTATCACCCCTTTTACGTCCACTGCTGGACATCCTCTTCCTTAACCGGCACCCGCCAACGGCGGATCGAAGGAGTGTCCGGGAGGTTTTAGTGGTGTAGGGTCCTCTCCTCGTGGTATGAGTTTAGCATACCGCGCTATGGAGAGGGCGAGTCCCACATATCCCACCGCCAGCGC
Source organism: Nycteola revayana (assembly GCA_947037095.2). NCBI lineage: Eukaryota > Metazoa > Arthropoda > Insecta > Lepidoptera > Nolidae > Nycteola > Nycteola revayana. The sequence continues at coordinate 4,044,106 of OX344847.2, forward strand.
GCGAATACGCTGCAGCGGCGGTGGGAAAACGTAAATGCACTTCCTCGGAACAAAAAAAAAAGTTGGGTTGGTGATCGCAGTAAGATGGGAGTATCTTTGAGCTAATAGATGTGGCTTCCCATCCATCAGGTGTTTGTCCCTTAGCCTCTTACGGCACCCATTCTTTTATATTAAAATAGTAGAATCATCCCCATCTTGACGAGAACATGGGCCTCTCTCTTAGGGGATGTCACCATAGTCACCATGCTTGGTAGGTTGTTGACCACATGTAGGGTCCTCTCCTCGTGGTATGAGTAAAGCATACCATCGCTATGGAGAGGGCGAGTCCCAAAAATCCTTCCGCAAGCGCGCGGATACGCTGCAGCGACGGTGTATAGAATAGATTTAGAATATTTTATAAGATAGTTTTATTTTAAATTAGCTACTTTTATTAGTATTATATATTTTTTATTAATTAATGTAAAATGATATTTAATAAATTGAAACATAAAAAAAAACAGAATTCAATATTCACTATATACACAGGTAAACAAAATTTTACTTTTTTCTAGGTACAGAACTACTATTTTAATTTTTGTATTAATCAGTATGAATTAAAAACTTAACAATAATTTCAATTTATATATCAGGTCACATTTTTGACATATTTGATTATAAAAATAAGCTTATGAATATCTATATTCAATTTATTTTCTTTAGAATAGTATAACACGGTTTTTTCTTAATTTAATATCATCTGAAACTTTTAATAAACATCTCAATTTTGTAATAAAGTTTACAAAAAGTTTCTATGATTTTCTAATGCAGAGATACTAAATATTTTGTTGATATGTATTTTACTCATACATTTCAATAGAGTCATTTTGTATGGAGTTTTTACTGATGACACTCAAATGTTAATATTTTCAAAGAACAATACAGCAACAAAATCACAAATGTTAATTGGATTTCAGAACAAACTGTACTTACAAAAATAGTCATTTTTTTTTTCGGATACGCATACTTTGTTTGCCACGAGGCTTTTGCTACTTCACCGGGTATAAAGGCTAGCAGAGCTCCAGCCTTAATATATGGTTTAAAACTACAAACTAAGCAACCTGCGTAAGGGGGCGCCCCCTGTGTGGCTTGGACCTCGGCTCAGGGCGGTCGCTGGCGATGAGATTGAGGGATTATAACTTTTAGTATTTTAGGGGTTTTGTGCAACTTTCGCTCTACTTCACAGCTCGCGGGCCTCTCGGACTTCGGGTCTACGAGGGCATCGGATGGTTCTTTGCAAGCTAAGGGTCAGGAGGACGAAGGGGGAACAAAAACAGTCATTATACAATTTTACTTATACATTTATTAGTCTATTAACATACATATGTTTAAAAAGACTTAAATGCTAATTTTCTACTTTTTATTGTCAAGTATCTCTAAAATTAGACGTGTCAGAATATATGTAATCATGAAACAATATCCATCATTCTCTGAAATGACAAATAAATGTGTTTTTTTCTGTGAACCAAAAACCTCGTCGACCTGTGATATTTGTTAATTGGCAAACAAAATGAAATCGTGCTGCTTCGTTTCATAAATAACAATAGCTTTCTCTTTAAAAGCATTTAAACCTATGTTAATCTATTTTAATTATTGTATGCCATATATAATGGTTAGACCATTATATATGGCTAATTTGCCTTAGGCTAAACCCCGCCTAATGAGTTAATTGTTTGATTATAAGAATGTTTATGGGCACCTTTTAAATGCTTTATTTAATAATCTGTACTTTGAGTCGTTAATATTGTCATTAACTGCAATCAACAACTCTTTGGCACAGTGGCAACAGTTTAGCTGGGAATCGTAGGATTGTCATTATTTCTATTACCATAATTATGATGATTACGATAGTAATCTCAGTGCCAAGTCATCATCATCGTCAGCCCATCATCCACTCCTGAACATGGGCCTTCTCTCGAGGGGGGGGGGGGTTATTTAGTCACCACGCTTGGCAGGCGGGCTGGTGACCGCAGTATTATGTTGTACCACACAAGGAAACGCTGCTGCTTTACTCAAAATTTACTATCACCAAGAGTGCTCCCCATTTCCTTCAACTTACTTTAACTTGTCTGTGTTGACCAGGCGCTTACATTTTTTTAAAACATTACTAGCAGAGTTTTGCAGTCTACTAGTATTTTTTTAACCCCTCGTACTAAGCTAAAATGCGTGTGTTACGAGTGGGTTCAAGTCGGTAGTGCAATAAGTGGGGGTAGAACAGGCCCGCGGCGACAACAATGTCACAAGTCCGACGCTCTTAGCCATTGGGTTAGTGCCGCATTTTTGGGCTACGTTGACTTTGTTTAACTGGGCGGAGGCTAAAGCTAAGTAGACGAATAGAAAAATAAACAATCCGGTTTATGTCATTATACATCCAGTACACGTTGATATTATAGACTGTGCCAATACACTTGAATACGTATATATGTATATTTGTTTAAATAGTCACAATTCGTAATCGTGAATGTCTGCTAAAGGACGTTTAGTTGACATTCGTGATTAACAACAATAAAATATACTTAGTCGTAGAACATTTGTGAGATTTATAAGTACATATTATTATAGTATAGAGTATGTATAAATCTCGGGAATTATTGTTGGATTATACAACAAGGTCAGCTGAGTCCCAGAGTTTCTTCTTCACTTCACAAGCCTGTTTACGTCCACTGCTGAACATGGGCCTTCTCTTAACCATATTTAATTTGATAATTGATATTGCCATAATCACCAGGCTTGGCAGGCGGGTTGGTGATAGCATTTAGTTGGTAAATAACGTTGAGCTGATCGATGCTTCTGCCCATCCAACTAAGTAATATTTTTTTGGAAATGGATAATAAATAAATTAGTACCTACTGTACCGTTGCTAGGTTCCAAGTATTTTCATTAGAAAGGTCATTGTATCATTTACCTCAAGTACACCTTTTTGTGTTGAATAATTTTGTGACCTTCATTTGTTTGTTTTTGTCACTCGTCCATAAGTTTAGCGAAGAAATAAACTAACATGAAAAACAATGTACTGTTAGACTGTGTTTATGAGCACGTGTGTTTTATAACGGCCTGCAATATAAAAATAAAACATTATTTTAATTGTTATTCGTTTCAGTTGGTTCCCCGTGGAAACTACTAGTATGAAAATTTAGTTAGTTACTTTCTGTTATGATAAAGAAAGCATGTTCCATTTCAAGTCCTCCCGACCCTTAGTTTGCAAATAACTATCCGATGCCCTCGTAGACCCGAAGTCCGAGAGGCCCGGGAACTGTAGAGTAGAGCGACAGTTGCACAAAACCCCCTTAAATATCAAAAGTCATAATCCCTCAATCTCATCGCCATCGATCGCCCTAAGCCGAAGTCCAAGCCACACAGGGGGCGCCGTCATGCGCAGGTTACGTAGTTTGTAGTTTTGAAACCATTTATCAAGGCTGGAGCTCTGCTCGCCTTTATGCCCAGTGAAGTAGCAAAAGCATCGTTGCTAACAACGTATGTCCGTCCGAAAAAAAAAGAAAACAACATTTAAGTCTAGTCTATACCAAATTCTATCCATACACGAATTCTATGGGAATTTTCGCATTTATATTATTACTAGCGACCCGTCCCGGCTCCGCACGGGTACAATGCTGATGTATTATACATATAAACTTTCCTCTTGAATCCCTCTATCTATTAATAAAATTCGCATCAAAATCCGTTGCGTAGTTTTAAAGATTTAAGCATACATAGGGACATAGGGATATAGGGACAGAGAAAGCGACTTTGTTTTATACTATGTAGTGATGTAGTGAAGTAGCTTACGCGTGCGGTTTTACCCGCGTAACTCTCGTTTCCGGTGGAACATTATGAGTAAATATAGCCTTTAGTCTTCCTCTACAAATCCCACTAATATTATAAACGCAAAAGTTTGTAAGTATGGATAGATGGATGGATGTTTGTTACTCTATCACGCTAAAACTACTGAACGGAATTGGCTGAAATTTTGCACTGTGATAGGTTATACGCTGGATTAACATATAAGCTACACAACATCACGCTCCGACCCACTGGAACAGAGCAACGTGGGTAAAACTGCGGGGCGCAGCTAGTAGGCTATATAATAGGTAATGAAAGACTTTTTCAAAACTATTCCGACTCCTGATTATTATTAGTATTGATGCGAATGGCACTTATATTTCACTTGGTCAAACAATTACTAATTAATTAATATAAATATATTGTAACAATTGTTGAACCTATTCATGGCTTAGTCATAATAATTATTTATTATTAATATATGAAAAACATAAGTTTCTTGGTTTTTATGTATTTTTATATTTCCTTTGTTTATAATTAATGTGTGTTTTTACTAGCAAAACAACCTGACCTAAAATATTTTTAAATTAAATATATTACTAGCAGAGTTTTGCAGTCTACTAGTATTCTTGTTAACCCCTCGTGCTAAGCTAAAATGCTTGTGTTACGAGTGGGTTCACGTCGGTAGTGCAATGAGTGGGGATCGAACCGGCGGCGACCACAAGATCACAAATCCGACACCCTAGCCATTGGGCTGCGGCCGTTTCTCGCTCTTTAATAAAACTAAATTGTGCAGTTGTCATTGCCCACAGTGTGTATAGTGTGTCTTACTTTATCACCCCTTTTACGTCCACTGCTGGACATCCTCTTCCTTAACCGGCACCCGCCAACGGCGGATCGAAGGAGTGTCCGGGAGGTTTTAGTGGTGTAGGGTCCTCTCCTCGTGGTATGAGTTTAGCATACCGCGCTATGGAGAGGGCGAGTCCCACATATCCCACCGCCAGCGCGCGAATACGCTGCAGCGGCGGTGGGAAAACGTAAATGCACTTCCTCGGAACAAAAAAAAAAGTTGGGTTGGTGATCGCAGTAAGATGGGAGTATCTTTGAGCTAATAGATGTGGCTTCCCATCCATCAGGTGTTTGTCCCTTAGCCTCTTACGGCACCCATTCTTTTATATTAAAATAGTAGAATCATCCCCATCTTGACGAGAACATGGGCCTCTCTCTTAGGGGATGTCACCATAGTCACCATGCTTGGTAGGTTGTTGACCACATGTAGGGTCCTCTCCTCGTGGTATGAGTAAAGCATACCATCGCTATGGAGAGGGCGAGTCCCAAAAATCCTTCCGCAAGCGCGCGGATACGCTGCAGCGACGGTGGGAAAGCGTAAATGGATTTCCTCCCGGACAGAAAAAAAAAAGTTGTTGATCACAGTATTATGTACAGCATATACACAAGTAGGTATACGCTGCTGCCCGTTACCTGGTATATATTTGCCATATATGTCGCTATGATAATCGGGATTGTGTAAAATCAAAGATTTCTTTCTGGATATGGTTGGTTGAGGGACATTTTCTCTTACACGATACGTACATACATGATACTATACATTTTTCTGTATGTATTATTGGTATTCGAATATCAAATATATTGGTTTTCAAGTCGATAGCCCTTGATGACGTAACTTTATGACTTGCATACAACATTGTCTTGTGGAAACAAAACAAACATAGTCGCCCAACGGTCTGCAGAAGAATAAGTGAATATTCTCATTCCGAGCGTAGCTTGCTTAAAAACCAACATTGTTCTATTTTTGTTTTTTGTAAAAGAGGCAATGGATAAGTTCTAGAGTAGAACTGTATTGAAATACATAGTACGGTTAGGTTAGCTATATCTGAAATATCGTTGGTCTAGAGGTAATGTGTTAGACCATAACTTAAGAGGTCCCGGATTACAATGAAAACCTCGCTCGCTCTCATCATAACCTTCCGCGTACCATAACCAGCCCAAGCAAACCCATACGGATGTTAACTCTAAGTACGGTGTACTCCCTTAGCAGATGGGTTGACGGTCTGGTAGCCATGAGACAAAAGATGCAGCCCACTCAAGATAGGCATCGAAGTCTTTAGGGAAAATCAAAGTTTAGCAGTCTACATCCTGATGATAAGAATAATAACATATTACTCGTCGTACAACATGCAATATTTTGGTCATGCGTCATAAAATATATCTAGATTGTCAATAGCATAACGGAAATATAATTACAATCGTGACTCATATTGCGAAACAAATAATTATGTCTATTTTTAATAAATATGGCATTAAATATAGTTTCCTGTAGTAATGCTAATTCAATATAATTATATTTGTATTTTAATCCATCTAAACATAAACTCAAAAATACTTTGATAATATTACCTGTTTTCCGAGATTACTATAAATAAACGGCATTAATCGGAATTATTCAAAACAAATTAAATATTTAGTATCATTGAAAAATCATATAAGGTAATTACAACAAGTTAATGACGTAATCCGAGTATACAAAAACATGAATTCTTGAATACGAAGGTATAAGAAAGTAATTGGATGCCCAACTTTCTATAAGCCGTAAAAAATGTGGACGCCGCCGTGCTTCATCGGTTGCACTCATTCATCACATCTCGTCGGAATCGGGAAACTAAACGCGGACACGGAACCTTATTGTATTTGTAAAACACGTCATTTTAATTGTTCGCGTTTTATCATTATTTGTTTTTGCGCGAGTGAGGAAGTTTTCGGGAGCGCGGGGTGTTTGACATTTCGTAGTACACCGCCGGCGCAAGCACACGCTTGTCGATCGAAATATTCACTCGCGAGTCAATAGTTATCTATACATGTTGGTTTATCAGTGTGCCAGTGAAGTGACGTAATGTCCAATGGTGTTAATGTGCTGCATAAGTGATAACTCGTGACCTGGAAATTGTAATGGTTATCTGACATTGATCGATTTTCATGTAATAATCGATATGCCGAAGAGCGAGGGACGAGCAAGGGTAAGGTTGGATTGTTGTTTAGATGTCCTTAGTCCTTATCATTTGTTACGTATGTCATAAGTTTAATTAAAATTAATTTGCAGGCCCAATTGATCTTGATGCTTTCTGTGCAGAGGGCGTTAAACTCGTAGATACATTGATCTCTCCGGTAAATAATTAACTGTTTACATTGTCAAATCTGATCCCGAACAATTACTGAATTAATGTTACATCAAAATCGAGTATCTACTACATAGTTTGAGATCCATGTTTTTTCTTTTATTTTACAGTTGTAACAGCATTTGAGAATTTTAATTATGTAGTACGTAAAGTAATTGTATACCTACTTAGATATTGATTGATTAAATTTTGTTGATGTTTTTTTTTTAAATTTAGCAATTGTTTTAAAGCAAATTTATCTTGCCTCTGCTAGATTTTTAATATTCTTCGGTATTGTGTTAAATACTTTTAATAATATAAATAAATAATATGCTTTGTCTCAACTTAATAAATAATGATATACCATATTTCATTTACATTTTGATATTTTCTAATTAATTTATTGCTGGTTTGTATTTAGAATAGTTTTCTATGAGTTTCTGTGAATGATCATTAGATTTATCAATACCAAGCGAATGACACCCAGAAGGTTAATTAATCGTGATAAGAAATTATTGATGTTTTAAACTAATTATATCGTCATATCGGATTTATTTAATTACCTATTACAGTATAGTACAGGGTTGTTTTATTAATTTATACGAAATGCTTAATAAAATTGATTAAAATATCTGCTCAATTTATATGTTTTTCGCAATTTGAAACCGTTTATTTTAGTAAAGAAAGCATAATATTTACTAACGTTATACTAACTGCTATAGTAACTCCGTGTCTAAACCAATAAACCGATTATGATTTATGATGACATTCAATGTAGATATAGATTAGATCTTGGGGAAGTATATAAAACTACTATTTCCCATGTAAGTAATAAGTATGAATTTATTAAAAAAAAAACGACACTTCACTAGAGTTCCATCCAATTCAATCAACATTTAATGGTTCGTTTATTAAGGAAAGAATTAAATTTTTAATATTCTTTATACAGGGTGTCCAAGAACCTGGCGTCCAACTGGATTCCCACGATGCCCCAAGTTCTAACAGTACTCAGAAAAATATTTTAAAAAATCCACCCCATGTACTTACAGAATTATACTGATTTAAAAAAAAAGGGGAAATGAGCACCCTGTGACATACTTTTGAATGCTGTGACTGCTAATGCTGATAATTTCGATATTTCTTGGAGGTTTTGTAATCTAGGGTATTGCTGTGTCTAAATAGAATGTAAAAATAAAGTACTTATTGTACCATTTTAAAATAAAATATTATTTTAACTAAAGGTGATATGGAAAACTATTGAATTTCGCAACTTTGACCGACTGTAGTGTAAAAAAAATGTACCAAAATAGTATGGCAAGTGACGTCAAATTTTGACGCGTTTATTCCTCTTTTTAAAAAGGTATAATACTTACACATTAATTTGAAAAAAAAAATTTGATAATATTTTTACTCAACAACCCAATTTTTACGATGTCTTACAGAATTCTTAGAAAGAAAAATTTACGACGAATTGAATCCAACCTCTAAAGAATTACTATTGTATGCTCATAAAAATAACAACAGGCCTCTCAAAAAACAGGTTAGACCGTAAGGGACGGTATGTGCATGCATCTCACCATAGTGATTCGTTATTACAACAGGAGGGAGCAAGACAGAAACTATCTTTGCGATTTGCTGGTTCTTCTTTATGGTACCCCATTATTCAGGTAAGAGTGAGGGAGAAAAAGGTTAGAGGTGCGAGTGAGATAGATAGTGACGCTATCTGGGATCGTGCTATTTAGGATAACAGTACGGTCAGTACGCGTCACTGCCTCCTGCCGTTACTACGCACCTCTCTCTTATTGTTACCATTGATCACGTACTACGATTTAAAGCTTTGTTTATTGGACTCGATTACTCTTTGTGCTCTGGACTTTGAAACGAACTCTTTACGACGACCTTTGCCTGTGTTTGGACAGTTTGTGTTTTGTGTGTGCTACCATGGCGACCTACACTCCGCAAGAATACGCAAATATGCACTACATTTATGGAGAATGTAGAGGTAATGGACGAGCTGCAGCGAGACTTTACAAAGAAAGGTATCCGAGGGCTACGCGATATCCCGACCATCGAGTTTTCATTAATGTGCACAGATCACTATGTGACGGGCGGTTCCCCAATCAAGTAGCTGGTGAAGGACGACCCGTAAATGACTTCATACGCGATGAAGTTTTAGAGGCGGTGTCGGCAAATCCAAGCATCTCTGTGCGAGGAATAGAAGCTGATACGGGGATACCGAAGAGCACAGCACACAGTATTCTCCAAAAAGAAGAATATCATCCGTACCACGTACAGCGAGTGCAAAGTCTTTTACCTCGAGACTATCCGAGCCGAGTCGCGTTTTGTGAAACAATCCTGCAAAAACATCGAGAAGACGAAAACTTTATCGACAAAATTTTGTGGTCAGATGAATCAACATTTAAGAAGGATGGCTACATGAACCTACACAACTTGCACGAGTGGCATGTGGAAAATCCGCACTTGATGCGAGAAGATAGATCCCAGTACCGGTTCAAAGTGAACATGTGGACCGGTATTCTCTGTGGGAATATTATTGGTCCATTTGAGATGCCCGAGAATTTGACTGGCGAATCATATTTAAATTTTCTTCAAAATGATTTGCCAAACTTACTAGAAGAGACCCCACCAGATATGTGGTTCCAACACGACGGCTGTCCAGCACATTTTCGCGTATCCGTTAGAGAGTTTTTGGACGAGCAATACCCGAACAGGTGGATTGGGCGATCAGGAACAATCCCGTGGCCAGCCCGCTCACCTGACTTAAATCCGCTGGATTTTTTTTTCTGGGGAACTATGAAGGAGCTCGTTTATGCGAAGCCCATTAATGACATCGCTGACCTTCGTGAGAAGATAACACAAGCAGTGCAGGTGATACGTCAAAAAAGTTACTCGCGAAACATAAAGCGGTCCTTTTTAAGGAGAGTGAGAGCTTGTATTGCCGCGGGTGGTCAACATTTTGAACATTTATTGTAATAAAATATCTTTAAACTAACATTCTTTGCTTTTATTCTACTGGGAACCCATCTACCTGTGTGTATTTCCTTCTTGCTCACTCTTGGAACCGAAGTAAATAATAGTAGTAACATAACAGTTTCTAAGATAAGAAAGGGTCCGACAGTTACCGTTAGTAGGTAGGCACTTCGTAAAAATTGGGTTGTTGAGTAAAAATATTATCAATTTTTTTTTTTCTAATTAATGTGTAAGTATTATACCTTTTTAAAAAGAGGAATAAACGCGTCAAAATTTGACGTCACTTGCCATACTATTTTGGTACATTTTTTTTACACTACAGTCGGTCAAAGTTGCGAAATTCAATAGTTTTCCATATCACCTTTAGTTAAAATAATATTTTATTTTAAAATGGTACAATAAGTACTTTATTTTTACATTCTATTTAGACACAGCAATACCCTAGATTACAAAACCTCCAAGAAATATCGAAATTATCAGCATTAGCAGTCACAGCATTCAAAAGTATGTCACAGGGTGCTCATTTCCCCTTTTTTTTTTAAATCAGTATAATTCTGTAAGTACATGGGGTGGATTTTTTAAAATATTTTTCTGAGTACTGTTAGAACTTGGGGCATCGTGGGAATCCAGTTGGACGCCAGGTTCTTGGACACCCTGTATGTATCTTTAACACTATTCAATTTTTGTACTAGGACGATATCAAAGTGACACGAATACACATTTTGTTATTTCAAAAAACCTGTCTAACGCGTTTTGTTAGCCAAAAACTATTTTGAATAAAGTTGCTTTCTCGAATGAGAATTGAAACTAGAGGATATTTTGTAATAATTAAGATCAACTGCTATTTGTTCGTCGTTTTGGCGCCAATAATACAAGATTCCGTCGTACCTACTGCAAATTTCATCCAATTTTTACTTGATAAAATACATTAGGTATCCTCCACCGCAGCATTTAGGACTTACCTCTCCATATCCATATTATTATCTATATGTATACTTCTTTACTAATATTATAAAGACGAAAGATTTTATTGTTTGTTTGTATTGAATGGGCTCCAAAACTACTCGACCGATTTGAAAAATTCTTTCACTGTTGGGATGCTACACTATCTCCGGATGACATAGGCTATATGTAATTATGAAGATCCCATGGGAACGGAAGATACGCAGGTGAAACCGCGCGCGGGAAAAGACTAAAAGGTACTTCTTCGAACGAAATTGACAATATGTACCTACATTAAATACACACAACTATTGAATAAAGCTGGTGCCTTGCTCGCCTTTATTCCCGGTAAAATAACAAAAGCCTAGTGACTAGATAAATGACCGTCCGAAAACAACCTACATAGACTTAGTTCTAAACAATAGTTACTTAGTACTCAATGGCTTCTTAAGCGAGTATCTACAATTTATCATATCACAACTATTTCATAGTTTACGTTATCAGTTCATTATCAGAGGTTAAGTTAACCAGGCCGGCTGACTCATCGCCCTTGAGACGGATTCTTTACAACCAATTATTCCCTCCATAACAGCTGATATATGTCGACGACAGAAGCATTAGGTCGCATTTGCCATATTTCTTATATGATATTTATATTGTTCCTGACATTGGGATATCATTTATCACTTACAATGTATTGGTACCATTTCCTTTGTGAATATTATGACCTTGGATCCTGAATATTTTGTTCAGATGCAAATCTTGTTTATTTGATACTAGCAGCCCGCCCCTGCTTCGCACGGGTGCACTATTATTTTAAACATTTTGGAATAAACATAAATGGATTGGGTCAAACTGATCATAGTCTTGAAAATCTTGTAGCCACGATCCAACCCGAAATCGAAACTCTTACAGAAACAAATTTCTTCTGTTGCAGTTTCATGGCTTATATCAATATTTTGATTTAGGTTCACATTACACACACACGAAACAATGCAAATCTTTCCTCTTTCTAATATAGTATAGTTGTAAAAAAGATATTGAATGTTACTTGGCTCTTTTAATAAAAGAAATTGATGAATAGTTTCGTATTATTTGGTTTCTTACATTTGCAGTTAGTAAATCAAGGTACGGTCTTGATAACTGTCTGCATTTCCCGCGTCGCCTCGTACTTAAGTACGGTTGAATTGTGGTGGCTAGCGGCTCAGTGATTACGGTAATTGCTTCCGAGACCTGGTGTTCTGGGTACGATTGTCACCCGGGGCAATTATTTGTGTCAACGACAGATTATTGTTCTGAGTCTGAGATAGGGATGCCACCTTTTTTTGTATTATATATTACTTTTTATAAAAAGTTGCTAAATATATAGTACTTTTGGAAAATTGAGGAAAAAATAGTACACATTTAAAAGTCTGAGCATGTTAGATCCATGCAGTGCCGGATTAAGATTCTGTCCGGAGGACTGATGAGCTTTTTTTTTAGTTAAGCAAAAAAATATAGTACTTTTAGTACTATATTATTTTCATATAATATATAGTACGTTTGACTGAAATATAGTACGATATTATATAATATAGTACGGGTGGAAACCCTAGCCTGAGAGTGCTTTGTGTCTGTGTTTGTAAAGACCCCGCGACAGAGGTTAAAAGGAAGAAGAAATTGTAGATACATACGAATATGACTTTGATTGAATTGGCCTCAAAAATATCAAAACTTATTTTGTTATTGACAAATTCCGAAATTCCAGTATAATCTGATGTTACAATACACCTAATATTCAAATTATAGCCTACGCATTAACCACGTTAAGATATACAATTAAAAAAGAAAAACACAATATGCTATGATGGCGACAATAATTTCCCCGTTGTTGTAGGAATTCTCTTGAAAATGCTATTAAATTTTGCGTGTCGCACGTCAGCGTAGCACCCACATTATTGGCGTAAATTTGCTGTCGTAAATATATATGTATATACGATTAATTTTACATTCATGCGATGCATTTTAGGTATTCTGCATTATGTAATTCTGTGATTAGATTTTTATAACATTAATCTTTATCAAGAAGTAAGCTATTCTTAGCCAAAAACCAAGTTCTATCCTTTTTTTTTTGGACATATACAGGGTGCCCAAGAACCTGGCGTCCAACTGGATTCCCACGATGCCCCAAGTTCTAACAGTACTCAGAAAAATATTTTAAAAAATCCACCCCATGTACTTACAGAATTATACTGATTTAAAAAAAAAAGGGGAAATGAGCACCCTGTGACATACTTTTGAATGCTGTGACTGCTAATGCTGATAATTTCGATATTTCTTGGAGGTTTTGTAATCTAGGGTATTGCTGTGTCTAAATAGAATGTAAAAATAAAGTACTTATTGTACCATTTTAAAATAAAATATTATTTTAACTAAAGGTGATATGGAAAACTATTGAATTTCGCAACTTTGACCGACTGTAGTGTAAATAAAATGTACCAAAATAGTATGGCAAGTGACGTCAAATTTTGACGCGTTTATTCCTCTTTTTAAAAAGGTATAATACTTACACATTAATTTGAAAAAAAAAAATTTGATAATATTTTTACTCAACAACCCAATTTTTACGAAGTGCCTACCTACTAACGGTAACTGTCGGACCCTTTCTTATCTTAGAAACTGTTATGTTACTACTATTATTTACTTCGGTTCCAAGAGCGAGCAAGAAGGAAATACACACAGGTAGATGGGTTCCCAGTAGAATAAAAGCAAAGAATGTTAGTTTAAAGATATTTTATTACAATAAATGTTCAAAATGTTGACCACCCGCGGCAATACAAGCTCTCACTCTCCTTAAAAAGGACCGCTTTATGTTTCGCGAGTAACTTTTTTGACGTATCACCTGCACTGCTTGTGTTATCTTCTCACGAAGGTCAGCGATGTCATTAATGGGCTTCGCATAAACGAGCTCCTTCATAGTTCCCCAGAAAAAAAAATCCAGCGGATTTAAGTCAGGTGAGCGGGCTGGCCACGGGATTGTTCCTGATCGCCCAATCCACCTGTTCGGGTATTGCTCGTCCAAAAACTCTCTAACGGATACGCGAAAATGTGCTGGACAGCCGTCGTGTTGGAACCACATATCTGGTGGGGTCTCTTCTAGTAAGTTTGGCAAATCATTTTGAAGAAAATTTAAATATGATTCGCCAGTCAAATTCTCGGGCATCTCAAATGGACCAATAATATTCCCACAGAGAATACCGGTCCACATGTTCACTTTGAACCGGTACTGGGATCTATCTTCTCGCATCAAGTGCGGATTTTCCACATGCCACTCGTGCAAGTTGTGTAGGTTCATGTAGCCATCCTTCTTAAATGTTGATTCATCTGACCACAAAATTTTGTCGATAAAGTTTTCGTCTTCTCGATGTTTTTGCAGGATTGTTTCACAAAACGCGACTCGGCTCGGATAGTCTCGAGGTAAAAGACTTTGCACTCGCTGTACGTGGTACGGATGATATTCTTCTTTTTGGAGAATACTGTGTGCTGTGCTCTTCGGTATCCCCGTATCAGCTTCTATTCCTCGCACAGAGATGCTTGGATTTGCCGACACCGCCTCTAAAACTTCATCGCGTATGAAGTCATTTACGGGTCGTCCTTCACCAGCTACTTGATTGGGGAACCGCCCGTCACATAGTGATCTGTGCACATTAATGAAAACTCGATGGTCGGGATATCGCGTAGCCCTCGGATACCTTTCTCTGTAAAGTCTCGCTGCAGCTCGTCCATTACCTCTACATTCTCCATAAATGTAGTGCATATTTGCGTATTCTTGCGGAGTGTAGGTCGCCATGGTAGCACACACAAAACACAAACTGTCCAAACACAGGCAAAGGTCGTCGTAAAGAGTTCGTTTCAAAGTCCAGAGCACAAAGAGTAATCGAGTCCAATAAACAAAGCTTTAAATCGTAGTACGTGATCAATGGTAACAATAAGAGAGAGGTGCGTAGTAACGGCAGGAGGCAGTGACGCGTACTGACCGTACTGTTATCCTAAATAGCACGATCCCAGATAGCGTCACTATCTATCTCACTCGCACCTCTAACCTTTTTCTCCCTCACTCTTACCTGAATAATGGGGTACCATAAAGAAGAACCAGCAAATCGCAAAGATAGTTTCTGTCTTGCTCCCTCCTGTTGTAATAACGAATCACTATGGTGAGATGCATGCACATACCGTCCCTTACGGTCTAACCTGTTTTTTGAGAGGCCTGTTGTTATTTTTATGAGCATTCAATAGTAATTCTTTAGAGGTTAGATTCAATTCGTCGTAAATTTTTCTTTCTAAGAATTCTGTAAGACATCGTAAAAATTGGGTTGTTGAGTAAAAATATTATCAAATTTTTTTTTTTCAAATTAATGTGTAAGTATTATACCTTTTTAAAAAGAGGAATAAACGCGTCAAACTTTGACGTCACTTGCCATACTATTTTGGTACATTTTTTTTACACTACAGTCGGTCAAAGTTGCGAAATTCAATAGTTTTCCATATCACCTTTAGTTAAAATAATATTTTATTTTAAAATGGTACAATAAGTACTTTATTTTTACATTCTATTTAGACACAGCAATACCCTAGATTACAAAACCTCCAAGAAATATCGAAATTATCAGCATTAGCAGTCACAGCATTCAAAAGTATGTCACAGGGTGCTCATTTCCCCTTTTTTTTTAAATCAGTATAATTCTGTAAGTACATGGGGTGGATTTTTTAAAATATTTTTCCGAGTACTGTTAGAACTTGGGGCATCGTGGGAATCCAGTTGGACGCCAGGTTCTTGGACACCCTGTATAGTGGTTTTTGCTACTTCAACGAGCAACCGCGAGTGGAGCTCCAGTCTTACTAAATGGTTAAAAAACTACAAACTAAGCAACCTGGGCAAGAGTCCGCCCCCTTTGCGTGTGAGGCTTGGACCTCGGCTCAGGGCGGTCGTTGGCGATGAGATTGAGGGATTATGACTTTTAGTTTTTTTAAGAGAGTTTTATGCAACTGTTCCTCTACTTAACCCAAGTTAAATAAAACGAGCAATGCTAGAGGGGCGTTTAAACAACACTCCCACTTTAATGGTATCCATTAGTGCAAATTACAATAAATATGCATTAAGTATGAATATTTTGTTCTTATATTTATTTATTTTTGTTATTAATAAATAAAATTTATTACTTATCTAACTCACTCATCTATGTCATAACAAATTAGAAAAAAAAACAATGAGTAACCAAGTTTTATTACATATTTTATTAGTAATATATCTGTATGATTTATGTCAGTCATTACATAAATCTAAGTACTTTATTAGAGGGTGACTTACAAGAAACCTATAGGTAAAATACCCATTCAGAAAAAGGTTATGAGTATCGCAGTAAATTGTAAGAACAAATTAGTCCCTCAAGTTATGGTATTTATTTATTTAGGATCTCTAACAAAGGATATACACAAATAAAGAAGAAAATATAAATAGAACACAATATTATCACGAAGGTGTACTCCTTCACTTACAGGAGACCACAGCATGCATAAAAGAAATTACAACACTAAGCAAACAAAATTTAAAAGTTTAAAATAATAATAAAATTAAAATAAAACATATTCGGTAACATATATAAAATAAACTAAATACGTACATGAAAGACTAATATAAATATAAAATCACTAATACAAAAACAAAAAAAAACCTCAAAACCTTAATAAAGATCAAAATAAACATCAAAAACTAACAACTAGTTATTTCGTTGAGACACTTTAATAAAGTCTCAACGAAATAACTAGTTAACTCTCAATATTAATTACTCAATAATTAATATTGAGAGATATGTCTCTCAATATTAATTAACTTTGCTTTTAAATACATATTGGAATACACTTTCCTTAAAATGATCTATACAATTTGTCGCGTAACTTAGAAGTTGGAAATATTGCCACCAAAGAGACATTTGAACAGATATTGATATTGCTTCTCAAACTAAGGTTCATATTCTAGGTACCATTGCAACAATATCGACTGTTTCAAATATTAGTTTGAAAAATAAGAGCTATTTATTTTCTATTATTAAAATTTAATTAATTTAAGTTAAAATTGAAAAAAATACAATTTACCTAACGTACAATTGTTGAGAATTATGAAGTTTATATAAATTAACCTAGTTAGCCTCGACAACATTGCCTTACCTTTTATAACGTTACTTTAGACAGGGATCTACGGACGGACTAACTACGGCAAGAAAACAATATTGGTTGAGGGAGCAAAACTATTTAATGATTTACCCGAAGATTTAAAGAAGTGTAATAATTTACCCTGTAACGTTGCCAACACCCTAGAGGCAAAAATACTTTTTAGATGTAAGTAACTATGTATCTCATTTTAAGTGAACTGTTATTTAAGTTCTTATGAGAATAAAAATTCTTTAAACCTAAACCTAATCTTTGAATAACGGTACAAAACTGATAGGCCAATACATCGCCTTACTTAGTATTTAAAATATTGGTTCATATTGGTTAAATACAACTGAATGTCCGAATGAGACGAAAATCATATTGGTTACAAATTAAATGCTACATAAACTATCATGATTCTGGCTCGAAGGACCAGTGGTAATTTCGTATAAATGACTAGTTTTGTGAGCATTTCAATTTAAAACCGTTCAAATAATTACTTAATGTCTCACTCAAATATGAAATATCTCACAATTTTGATGACAACTCATAAAATTAAGACAGTTTCATTAGGTTTATGAAAAGGCGTCAAGTCTTTTACTAACTTCCTTATTATGTGTCATTAACATAACATAGCATTTATCCAACCGCAATTAAAAATACATTTATTTCTTAAACTTACTGCAGAAAAGGAAATGATTCATATTATTTATAGGTATTATATAGTACGACTACGTGCTCCCATAATATGCTCATAACAATATATGTCCAGTTTGCTTGCTTCAGTTTACAGCACTGTTTGCTCCAATGGTTCAAGGCCTATACGTTTGATAGTTGCACAAAACTCCCCAAAAACTGTAAAGTCAAAATTCTTTAATCCCCTCGCCAGCGACTGCCGTGGACCGATGTTCTAGGCCGGGGCGCCCGTTGCTTACGTTGCATAGTTAGTAGTTTTTAATTAATTTAATAAGGCGGGAGGCTCGCCCGCCTATTTGCCTAGTGTAGTAGTAAAAGCTTAATGGCTAACAACATATGTCTGTCAATATTTTTTATAGGAAAATTTTCCCTGTTACGTCAGTGTGAGGATTGAACTTGCTGAGATCTTTCAGAAGGACAGCATCGAGATAGGTACCATCCAGAGCATTCAAAGAGTCATCTGGAAAGTGGTATCGAAATCCATTTTATATATCCAGAGCTCAGAAGCATAATGTCGGATGTGCCATTATACGTCAGAAACATTCGTCGTATGTGCGTTTAACTGGCACTTACGATCAAATGCTTCTGAAGATACATTTAAGAAGGTACATTTGTCCTTATGCTTCTGATAATTCTTATTGATTCGATCAGTAAGATATATCAGATCATCGATCGATCAGAGTATATCGTCTCATTTTTTTCTATTTGTTAACAGGATTATATTTTATAATCCACGTGTTACTAGACGGATGTGCCTGACACGATTAAAATAATTAAATTAAATTATAATTTAATTGTTAAACGGCTGTGGTGAGTGAATATGATTCATACAGTAAATCATTTCTGCCAATTGGTTTGGACGGATCCTGCAATTTTAATTGAGCAATTATGCGTGTGTGAAATTATTTTTCCATGTAGATTTTCTGGTGAATTGTTTTTGTTTGAAATAAAGTTTTGTTATCAAAAATGTATGAAACCTATGAATTCTGTACGTTTATTAGGAAATGATACAATTCCGATACTTAGGACTGTGAATCAAATAAATATAATAAGTTATGAAACAGAGAATCGATTCAGTTAGGTCTAGATTATTTTTTTATAACCATAACGGTAAACCATGAACGCAAGTTAATATAAACATTGTTAATATTTACAAATTGTATAGATTTCCTAGGAAATGTGTCTGAAGTAATTTATTACACGCGTTTCTGGAAAATTTTCGGAATAATAAAAAATCCTAGGAATTGAAAACTAAAACAATTGCTTATTTATTTTTTATCTAATACACGTATATTGTACGGGATAAAGACAATATTCTTCATAGTTTTCCATGGGGAATGGAACTACGTGAGTGAGCGAAACCGAGAAGGCTATAACTAAATGTAAAGTGAGCCGGAATAGAACACTGTCATATTACTCAGTTTACATCACTCAGTTTGGATGCCATTGCCAAGTTATCAGATAACATTGTTGACAGTAACATACCACAGCGTATTGACTGCTTACGTGTCGTATATTAACATAGCCTGGCTATATTACTTCATGTAATAAACGGGGATTATGCTTATCTACAACTATCTTTAATCAGCGAGCAGAGAGTGCATTTTGGCGTAATAGTCACGTTGACAGTTGGTAAAACAATCTAACAATGTTTTTCTTAATTCATATTGAAAACGAAACAAAATTATGTGCCATATTGTTATTTGAAGTACCTTTCTAAACCATTTCAACCTCTCTCTTCGGATGCCTCTTCGAAGGCCAGTAATGTTGGCACCGGGAAATTGTAAATGCTTGAAATGCGGAGATTTCTGTTGCGGGCTCTCTTCCAGGTACCAAGGTACCGTAACAGTCCTTCTCTGGTATCAGAGTCTTTTTTACCAAAAAACAGCAAATTGACATTTTACATTAGTGATCGCTGAAAGATGGTAGGTAACCTGGTTGAGGTTAAGGTTGAACCGATAGACACTGCTGCCCATCCATCAACTGTATGTCCCGTAAATATTCGCCTCTTACTACAATCATGGGAAGATATGGGGTGGTCTATTCTAAGCTGGAGACCACACGACACATATTTATTCTTTTACAAGAGAAATCGAAATCTACGCGGACGAAGTCACGAGCAACAGCTAGTAATATCATAAAATATTCATAATTATCATTAAATTGATTGATAAGGTTGAAAGTTAGATGGAATTGATGAAAATATTAATTCAGTATCTTTAATGCTTACGTCATACAATGTTTACCCTTATCGAGTTCGGGGAAATAGGTGTTTATAGTACACAGCTAAGTAATCGGAGACGAGGGTTATGACAAGGTCATCGGGACATGCGTGACAAATTGAATGAAATGAGCAAAATTTGTTCACACCAGAATTAATGTGGATGATATGTCTTGTCTTAATCAACGTCTTTGTTGCGTTAAACGTGTAGGAAATTGTGTTAATCAAGTTGACCCTTAAGGCGTGTGTGTATTTGACCTGAAACGTACGTAGATTTTACCCTAATAACAATCGGAAATGATCTGTCTTCTATAATTGTATGTTGAAATCAGTTAGTCGGACTTAACTATCTTATGCTACTTCAGTGGGCATAAAGGCGATTAGTTTCCCTAACTTAATAAATGATTTAAAAACTAAGCATATTACGCAAGAGGTCGCCCTGTGGGCTTGGACCTCAGCTCAGGGTAACAGGGCAGCTTGCGGGGTATTGAGAAATTATGGCTTTTAGATTTGTAGGGGTAGTGCATTTGTCGCTATACTTAATAGTTCGTGAAGATGAAGTATAATCAACAGTCATGTATCATATAAGATATGAATCTTTTAATGAATGCTTGTCAATAATATCATTACCTCCCTCCCAAGTCCTAGATGACACTCCAATAAAGGTTAATCGTCCTTGAAAGACCGGTTGATTAAAGATTAACGTCCATCGGAGCCTGCACGAGGCAATTCCTTCCTGTTATGCATGAAAACCAGTAGTGTATTAACACCATTTTAATTATTCATTCATTGTATTCACATAATTACTATACTTGTTATAGCGTGCATACTCTGCATGTGTGTTCCTTATGGCGCTGCGTTGAGGAAATTGTTTACCTATTGCTTGATTGAATAAATGCATTTAATTGCCAATGTTTATCTGTATGTTCTCAATTGAAAATAGATTACGTCACAAGTGCTTGTACAATTTGCAGTACTTTAGAGAAGTTTTACTTTTATATCACACTGCGTATTTTTAACGCGAGTTTTTGATAGCGCGTCCTCTGCGCGTTTTCAACGCGTATTACCAGTTGCGGCTGTACTGATTGCGTTCTACGTATATCGTCAGTGCGTTAATACCGTGTACTATCACTCTTACGTTAAAGATTAAAAATATTATGCTTATCTTAAAATAGCAGGAAATTTCTTAAATAGAAAGCGTAATGGAGGGATAGGGTTAACTTACCAGGTGCTTAACTTAACTTTGAAAGCCCCGTCTAATAAATAGTTACTACCGTTTTGAAGATTAGGCGGAATTTACAGACAAACAAACAGAGAGACAGAATAAATATGTATTCTTTACATATACCTTATTATTGCCTATATTTAATATTATAAAATTGCCCGTTAAAATTAATCTGAGATTGAGCTTAGCCACACACAATTTTTTTAATCGTGTTTTTGTTATTAGTTAGTATCCTATATACTGGGTGATTTTTTTTACCGTCTTTATAATAATAGGGCGTGGTATGTATATGAAATAAATGTCTAAGGCATCGTTATAATTATTAATTTTTTATTACTGATATGGTGTGAAAATCGTAACGGTAAAAATGCGTACCTAAGAAGGTAGTTGTTAGTTACGCTATTTCGCTCACTCTGCTCATTCATGTTCATGTGTGATTGCGGCCTAGTTATTATAGGCGCCTATTTTATTATTATGTTCGCGCTATGTAGGTTGTTTTTCTTTTAAGTAATTTATGTGATGTTCGAAACTCTAATTACCAAAATACTAGTACAAATGTGTGTGGTCTATAGATTCTATTCAACTTACACAACACACCATGTTATTATCAAGACGGTAAAAATTGTCACCCAGCATACATTCCTATGCACGTAGTGAATACCTGTTATGTACTTGTATTATTGTTTATTATGTGGGGTATGTTTCCATTACAAACAGACACTTAAATTTTATTTATTTGTACAGATGAAGGACACTACTTATAATTAATTTTATTGTGTGCATGAATAAAACGTTGTTGGCTTAATTTTTTGCCCCTAAATCATAAGTAGTATTAGTAACTATTATTTGTCATCCATATTTTAAGTAACTACGTTCAATCCTCTATTTGTTTTTTTTTTTTTCGGATTGACATAATATACGTAGTTAGCCACGAGGCTTTTGCTACTTCACGGGGCATAAAGGCGAGCAGAGCTACAGCCTTAATAAATGGTTTAAAAACTACAAACTAAGCAAGTTGCGCAAGAGGGGCTTAGACCTCGGCTCAAGGCAGTTGCTGGCGATGAGATTGAGGGATTATGACTTTTAGTATTTTAGGGGAGTTTTGTGCAACTGTCGCTCTACTTTACGGTTCGCGGGCCTCTCGGACTTCCGGTCTACGGAGCCATCGGATGGTCCTCTATTTGAATATGCAATTTCGAAAAGGGCATATATCTTACATGGCTTGTCTATTGGAGTTGTTCCCTTTTCGGAATTGGTAATTCATTTATTTCTCGCATATTTTTTGTTTGGCGTGCAATCAAGTGGTACGGTTAACATATCTAGCTCTACCTCAGAATAATAAGAACGGGTATACTATTATTACTTTAGACGTTTTCGGCTGTAAGGGCTAGTTTACGATAAAGCAGATAAAGGCACATCCGACGTTGTGCTTCTGAGCTCTAGATATTCATTAAAAGTTTTTTTCATATGTTTATAATTTTAATAACGGTTCCGAAATGTTCAGCTGAATCAGCGTTCTCAATTTAAACAGCATGCGTGGGAGCATTTTGATATTGTTACCCGTTTTATAATTAGCATTCTAATTCTGTATGCTTGCGAATTTTTGAGCGTACCTACCTTATTCAATAAACTATATTTCTCGGGGATTGAATAAAAACTACATTGCAATACATATAGAGCTGGGTTTATTTTAAACTATAGCTAGCAATATAGCTCGAGCACTGCTAGGCGAGTTAACATTGATTGACAGAACAGAAAGGCAGGGAGAAGAAGGGGAAGGAAGAAGGCAGAAGCCTGTCGATTAACGGAATGTTATAAAGGTACATTATCAGTTAGTAAAAAAAATACGAACTGTCATATGATGCTGGATGTGTATGATTGAATACTATATACTATACAGTATTGTTTTTTTTTTCTTTGGACGGACATGTATAGTTTCTCCACGAGCCTTTTGCTACTTCACCGGATATAAAGGTCAGTAGTGCTCCAGCTTTAATTAATGATTTATAAGCTACAAACTAAGGAATCTGCGCACGAGGGTGTCCCCTGTGGCTCTTGGACCTCGGCTCGGTTGTGATGTCGTCCTCCGGGTCGTTTAGGACGCCGACGGTTACGCCGCTTTGTGGACAAAGACCTATATTCGGATGATGGCATGTAATTCGGTGTCTTTACAATAAAATCAATTGCAATACATATAATGCTTGGCTTATTTTAAACCATTTTGTATTGCTTGGTGATATCTGCAATATAGCTGGAGTATTGCTCGCTGTTTTTTTTTTAATCTTCCCCTAAGGAGATATAAAGGCGGGGCAAAGTTTGTTTAGAATAATCTAATAAGACGAAACAGGCAACGGCTTCTTCAATAAAACTAATCTTAGTTGTAAAGATATCGTTGTTTACATCATACTATCGTTTCGTATCTTGGCTTCGACTCAAGATGACATTGGTGTGGACAGCGCGTGTGCTATTCTTAGCAAATTGCTTTTATTTTAGTAGTTAAAAGACGCTATCAACAAATACCAGTTGTTTCTCATTATTACTAACAGAAGTGGATTTTCATGTTTATTGTTAACTACTTTTCAAGGAGTGTCATACCATTTATTTACCCGATTTAGTACTGAACTAATGGGGGAAAATTCCTTTCTAATTTTTAAATTCTCACTTTTGTTTGTCTCGCGCTTGTCCCCAATTAGGTACACCTGTCGATGCATATGAAGATAGAACACGATTGCCTGGTGCGTGGTAAAGTAAATGCCCATTCACTCTGGACTTGAAGACCGCTATATTATATTCGTCAGGGAACACATATGTCGGCAAAGTTCCACATCTTAGCCGTTCAAACCGCTTCTTGGGAATTGCTGGAATTCTAACGACGATGTTTAGATGATCATCATCATCCAATTTAAGAACCATGCTCTTGTGGGTGGAGCTTTCTCCATTCCTCTCGATTTTCAGCGAGCTCAAAGAAGAAGTCAAGCTTCTTTGATCTTCTAATTTGATCCATACAGGTTTTTATTGGTCTTCCTCGTCCTCGTCTCGACTATGGCGCCTGAGTAGCCTGCGGGTAAAGCGAAATGTAACCTTTTTATAACCAAGATGTTATTCATGTATAGATTGCTACTGTGGTCCATAGGGTACCCAATCATTGTTAGATAACTTATAAGTATATTTAACTAATAATATTAATGCTAAAGTTTTAAACTATTTCCCTTTCTCGTTTACTATATTCTACCCACTTATTCCGATGCGGACCCATAATTCAATAATTTATAACATACTACTCTTTAGGCCACGGCAATGATTTTGGCGAAATTGAAATGGCGGCGTGGCGGAAGCGGCGCGGACATTGTTTAATTGCTACGCATCGCTTTTGACAAACAATGCCCGCGCCCGCTACCGCCTTGCAGGACGCAGAGTTCGTGCCCATCGCCTTAGTCAAGCAAATACAAGCTAATATTAGCTCATAATAAGATTTCTTGTCACGTCAACCATTCACTTAGATTAATGGGGTTGTTTTGTTAACACCCACGCTTACACTAAAACTTTAACATGTGACCTTGTCTTGTCTTGTAACTAGTAAAGTAAATAAGTTATAGGGTTTAACAGGGCATTTGTTATTTTGTTTGATGAGAGTTTATGTTTATTGGTTTTTATCGTCTATCGAATCCAGCTTAGACTTTGATTTCCTTTTGGGTCTGGGTGCTTTCTGAGGCACAGAGGGTTGTGAGGCCTCATCCAACCAAAGCCGGAAAGAAATCTTTGATTTGACACAAATCCACTCGCACATCCACTGACACATGTCCACTACTGAACACGGACATTCTTTTAACAGACCTTGACAAGCTAGGGTCATCATCATTATCATCAGCCCGTATAACGTTCGCTGCTGAACATGGGCCTCATCTCGGGGAGGGTATTTGCCATAGTCACCACGCTTGCCAGGCGGATTGGTGACCGCAGTATTATGTTGTGCCACATAAGGAAAAGCTGCTGCCCGTTCCTTGATATAAGATTATTATAGATGATGTTATAACAATCGGGACCAACGTCTGAAGGTGCTTTCCGAGGCACGGAGGGTAGTCCCTCAACCACCCAAACCCGGAAAGAAATCTTAGAATTTACACAAAGATTTCCTGTCCGGTGGGGATCGAACCCACGACCTCCCAGATCTAAAGCGAACCAAATACGGTTACGCTACGGAGGTTGTCAAGCCAGGGTCTTTGAGGAATATTGCCATAAACTCCACTCTTAGCATCCTTCCTCTTGTATTGGTGATCACAGTAAGATGGCAGTTAAGGCGGAAACATATTGTTAAAACGCGTCGCTTGTTGAGTCGTATCAAATGTATTGTTTTCAATAGACCAGAATCACACTATGAACACCCGACACAATGCCACGCGCGCACTAACGCAAAGTGCATATCAGGTGTCGACACGTGGCGTCGCGTCGCGTTTTAATAATGTATTTGCGCCTT
The DNA here is from genome assembly GCA_947037095.2 of Nycteola revayana. Taxonomy (NCBI): domain Eukaryota; kingdom Metazoa; phylum Arthropoda; class Insecta; order Lepidoptera; family Nolidae; genus Nycteola; species Nycteola revayana. Next base: position 4,069,833 of record OX344847.2, read on the forward strand.
TAAGCTCGAGTTGATAGACGCTTCTGCCCATCAGCTAAAAACATTATAAGCAACATATCTAGAACTCGGTAGTATAAGGTCAGATGTGCCATTATACGTCAGAAACATTCGTGGTATGTGCCTTTATCGTAAACTGGCACTTACGACCAAATGCTTCTGAAGTATAATAGTACATCCGTCGTTATGCTTCTGAGGTATGTATATGTATTTGGGTTATATTCTTCTTGTCATTAAGGTCGACGTTTCCATCATCGTGTTATTGATACGCCATTAGGTAATCTACTCACGATATTACATTCTTTGTTTATCCAATATTAACGAAAGTAAAAAACATACTCTATTTTTCTTTTAATCTCTTCTAATATTACAGAGAAAGTCATGTTTCTTATGTAATGTATTGTAGCGACATCTACAGAAAAATGTTCCACAACACCGCCATCTACCACCTAGCATCCTAACTAACCTGTATCGCGCAATACAAATTCGCAACCCAATTCGAATATATGCAAGTTCCGAACAGCAACAGATGGCCAGCGGCCGTCGGGCTTACCACCTCGCCCGGCATAGAAGATCTTCAATTTGTGGAGGAACACCATCAACCGTTCCTCGACAGTAAAAACTCAAAAAGTTTACAAAACTGAATACTTAATTTTACTATGCTAGCTATGATATCCAGGAGTAACAAAAGCTATATCAAAGTCAATGTCAAAAATTCTTTATTCATATAGACACATTTAAAATATTTTAAATCATGTTCTTATGATGCGTCCCATTCTTGTATTACCACCAGTTCTGGACGTAGCAACTCTGAGAAGAACTGGCAAGAAACTCAAGAGGAATCCTTTTTTAAATAAATTTGATGTTACAATTGTTAATAAAGCAGTATTGTTTCAGAGCAACTCACTCCCAAGCTGTTTTGTCATTGATATAATCAGAAATTTTATAATAAGCTTTTTTACATAATTTACGTTTCACATATCGTTTAAACTTGTTTGTAGAAAGATCTCTAACATTATTAGGAAGTTTGTTGTAGAAGCGTATACATTACCCCATAAAAGAATTGCTTATTTTGTGGAGACGTGTAGCATGTAAAACAAGGTTGTGCTTAGTATTAACATTATGAGTGTCGCTTTTTTTCTTAAAACTATCAATATTCTTATGAACATATAAAAGGTTATTATTTTCTGATGATGTTCCCACGGGAACGAGAGGTACTTGTGTGAAACCGCGTGCTGGGACAAGCTCTATATATAATGGGTCTTAGAACGTTAATGAGAGTGTCGTTACCGCGCGGTTACTGTGGGATGAGAAATTAAAAGCGTTTTATGTACTTTTATAACCAAGGCCGCGGCGTAATCTCGTTTGTTTGATGTAATTAAAATCGTGGGGAAAGTAAGGCTTTTTTTTATTGCGGTAAAAGCTTTTTCTTCGTACAAATAGGGTTGCCATTACTAAACTACTATATAATGAGAAATTTGTATCTTTCGGTGATTATTCGGAGTGTGATTGATGATTATAAAGGCAAATGGAATTAAACTTAGTTTTTATGCGATCAATAATTAACTAACTAACTAAAGCTTTTTCATGTTAATAGAGATTGATACTTTCTTAGACATTTAAAAATAATATACGAGAAAGTTTAAGAACAAAAAATGTAAGACATTTTTGTGTGCAACAAGTGCAAGTGCATGTCCCTATAATAGGATAGGTGGTGATGGTAGAAAAAGAAAAGGACGCATCATAAGAACAAGAAGCTTAATAATAATAATAATAAAATTGTTTATTGTACACACACATATATATATATAGAATACAAATTAGGAACATAAAAAACAAATAACAAAAGTAGGTACAATGGGCGGTCTTATCGCATAAAGCGATTTCTTCCAGACAAACTTTGGATGGATAGGAGTAACGTACAGATTAGCAGCAGTAGGTGTGCAACAATCATACATTTACTTGAAAGCTATATTAACTGATACGTACAAAAGAAACAAAATGAAAAATAAAACAATAATAATACATAAGTAATGTAAATCAAAATAATTAATAAATACCTAAATAAATACATACATACCTCATAAAAAGTATTGTGAGCAATTCATACACGCAAAAAGTGTTCTTTTACTAATTTTTTGAACGTAGAATGAGTTTGGGCGCTTCTAATTATTATTGTCACTGGTAAGGTGTTCCACAGACGCGCTGCTCGAACCGAAAAAGAATTGTCATTTGTCTTAATGTAATTTTAATTTTGTTGCTGTGCCCTAGCAGGGTCCATAATTGTTATTTAGCTTTAAGCCTTTTGTAACACCTACTACTCACATTATGGTCCGCAAATAAATGAATATAAATGAATGAATATGAAGATTTAAAATATTTTAAATGTGTCTATATGAATAGAGAATTTTTGACTTTGACTTTGTATAAGCTCTCGCTCCCGTGGGAATTTCCTGAAAATGTTACTCATAGATAACGTAGCTTTCTAATTATGATTCTTTTTTTTTTCCACAAACATACTTACAATCCAATCTTTCCTCTTCATAATATAAGTATAATAATGCTTGTGTTATAGAAATAAGTTTCAACTACAGAATTTATGGAATACTAAATATTTTACATCTGTCACTTGGTCAAATGTTAGATATTATTAATCAGTTCTGTAGATATAGAAGGAATTAATTTCGATTTCTAATTTAAGTATGTTCTAAATGTATCGTTTATATAATTCGATAAGCAGTTGGTCCCGATGACAATCGCATACAATAAACGGGCAGCAGCGTTTACCTGTGTATATGCTGAACAGAATACTATGGTCACCAACCCGCCTGCAAAGCGTGGTGACTATGGCAACAGCCCCTTTGAGGGAGCCACATATCCAACAATGGACTTTATACGGGATGATGATGACAAAATTTAATTACAATAAAAGCGTTTGAAAATGTTCACATTACCTTAATAATGGTATCTACTATTAAAAGTAAAACTGTACTAAAAATAGAAAATCAATTAAATTTCCCAGCGGCTCGCAAAACTGGGTGATGGTCGCAAGTCTACAAGGTCTGCAATCAAATACTTGACTTGGAACTTGGAAAAAGTTTAGCGGTGTTCGTATTTTTCCCAGTACGAAGAAAATGAGGAAACAACTACATAAATAAATTGAATTGCGTTCGTTGGAAGATTGTTCTGGGGGTTTGAAATTAGTAAAGAGAATATTTATTCTTGTTTCTTTTCGAAAATACAACTCTTGAACTCAGAACCATTAGGACCGAAGTAGGTACTATTGTCTGTAGAAGTATTTGGTCGTCAGTGCCAGTTTACGATAAAGGCACACATGTCCGTATGTTTATGACGTGTAATAGCACATCTGACCTTATGCTTCTGAGCTCTAGAACTACCGCACTAGGGAAATAAATCCCTGTGTCGCAGGGGACTTTACAAAGTTGCAAACACACAATTCAAGGAAACACACTACACAAAGTACACCTAGACTCAAAACAAAAATATATGTGGTTCACAGAAATAATTGTCCCGGGTGGGAATCGGACCTAGAACACCACGTCTCAGAATCAGCTACCGTAACCACTGTAGAATGTAAACCAAGTAACATAAAATACATTAACAAAATAAGAGTATGTACCATAAATGGGTGCCTTCTTAAAAATACGGATACGGATTTTTTGAAGAGATACGGTGGGTACGAATATTGTATAAATCTTTACTTTAATACGAATATAATACGAATCAAACTGAACATTCTTCAAGATTTAAATCTCAGGTGATAATGGTCCGATTTGAAAAAATCTTAAAGTGCTACCTACGTAACCCATTGTATCTACGGGAAAGTGAGTAACGTGAGTAAAACGCGTGGAAGCTAGTCACAAAATCTCAAGTTACGTTAGAGCAGAACAGCAATGTAACAAAAATAAACCCAGTAGCAGTTCAATTCATTTCAATGTCTTGGCTTGACCTTAAACTAATATTATTTTCAACTATTATTGCAGACACTCTCTCCTATCACACGAAATTTTCGTATGTTTATATTATTTTCTTGAAAACTGAATTAATTGTTGGATAGTTTCCAAATTCTGGTGCTCAGAATATATAAAGTGTGAATTCAGGAAGTTATTATCGTGAGTGTAAGATAGCATAAAAATACGTGAAAGAAAATTAAATTTAGACTTTCAAGAGAAAATAAACCCAGCTAATTGATCAAAACGTAGGCGATATAAAAATAGGTGAGAGACGCTCTATCAACCATCTGTAGTTCACAAAATTGTCGTACGGCGGGCCAATCACATGAAAGAAGCGACAGCGATAATTTTGCGGATTGATCGCAAAACGTCAAAATATGAAGCATTGTCCTAGCAAAGCGACATTCTTTTCGTTATCATAGCCACTAATGAAACTTCGAGAAGTCCGAGAGGCTCGCGTACTTTAAAGAAGAGCGACAGTTGCATAAAATTGAGTACAGGTCCAAGTCCCACAGAGGTCGCCCTCTTGTGCAGATTGCTTAGTTTGTAGTTTTTAGTCTGGAGCACTGCTCGCCTTTATGCCCGATGGAGTAGCCAAAGCCTCCTGGTGAACTACATAATGTCCGTCCGAAAAACAAAAAAATCACCAACAACAATAAACTGTAGCTATAGATGGCAACAAGCCTTCTATTTTATGGCAACGCGAATTTTTTTTACGTTATCTGCAGAATTATGTTAAAATATTCGCTGTCGCGTTGCTATAATAAGTTACATAATTGATCTGCCGGTTTTTTGGGTTCGATTTTTTCGAACCTCAAACACCACGCTTCAGAAGCAACTACCATAACCGCACAGGTGCAGTGTTTGAGGGTGTCGAACCCACAAATGTCGTTCTTCCAGCTTGGCTGGCCATCTATAATTATTTACACGCTCAATACTATTTTAGTCCAATTACGTAGCTGACATTTTTATGATTTAGTGGTTTGCGTGTGAAACTGAAATCATGGCGTTTCCGTCATGAACTTTATCATTTCATAAAACCGTAAAGAGTCATACAACATTAAAAACTACGGTGATACAACAGACCTTCAGAACGTATGAATTCGCTAATCTTACAAATCTAATTAGCCTTAATTACCAACTAGAATTATGTCCTATCGCATGCGTCCGATTTTATTTCTTTAATAGCTTCCCGCGCGTGGTTTTACCTTCGTTACTCCTGTTCCCGTGGGAACTTCATAATAAAATATAGCGTATAGCATTCCTCGATAAATGGGCTATCAAACACTGAAATAATTTTTTCAAATCGGACTTGTAAATTATGAGATAAGCGCGTTCAAGCATAGAAACAAACAAACAAACTCTTTAGCTTCATATATCAGCATATATAAGCAGATGGCTTCATTCTTGAGGATTGGAGTAAACGCAACTTTAATGGGGAAAATCGTGTCCTGAAAGTCGACTAAACCCAGCATAGTGATTTATCATCATTATTACTATCAAAAAGTAACATTAAAATGTTAACATAGACATGTTTTTTCAGAAATAACATGTCTGTTTTAAACCTGTTGCATTCAAGAGACGGTAATGTTATATGTCTGTCTTGTAATAAAAGTTAATCTAAGTTGTACGAACGGGCGCCCGTAAAACAGGTTCGAAGTCATTGTAATTTGTTATTTTTAATGTATAAATCTATATGTACACTTTTTCTAGTGGTACAATCTGTATTGTATCACTAAAAATAAATCAATTCGCTAAGCATTAGCCACGACGAAAAACCACGATGTATACTTATAAACCGTGATTTTTACTTACGTTCTTTTTTGTTTCTAACGGACGTGTGTGTGGAGGCTTTTGCTACTTCACTTGGCATAAAGACGAGCATGGCAGTTTTATAAAAATGTTTTAAAAACTTCAAACCAAGCAACCTGCGCAAGAGGGTACCACTGAACGGGTCTTACTTATTTTACTGTTTGTATGGAAAATGACAATAGATTTCTTATTTTTAAACACGTCCTAGAAATATCCAGACAACATTTCATAAAGTCCGGATGTGTGTAACAAGCCTAAGCTTGCCTCGGGTGTGTATAATTCACACCAGACAATGCGCGACAAACGCGTGCTATCCATAATTGCATCACACTCTACTGCCACGCAATTTTATACTCTATTTACATGTAAAATGGCTCATTCTCTTACATAGTTTTCCATATGACGCGAAGCCTTGCATGTTAAATAATTTTCCATAAAAGTATGGTGTGTTTATTAAACTTATTCCAATGATATGTATATTGTAATTAATATGTTATAGTGAAATGTGTATCTGCTAAAACGCAATTAATTAACACTTGCCTTAAAAGTTTCGTGTAATGTTTGCAGAAGTCAAATATATTGTGCTGCTGATTGGGTGTATGTTGTGTTAACACAACATCCGCAGCGTACCGTACCATACCGTTATATTTGGCTCGCTTAAGATCTCAGAGGTCGTGGGTTCGATCCCCACGTTTGACAAGAAATCTTGTGAAAATTCTTAGGGTCTGGGTGGTTGAGGGACTACCCTCAGTGCCTCGGAAAGCGCGTTAAGCCGTTGGTCCCGATTGCTATAACATCATATATAACAATCGTATACGTTACCATGTATGTTACAACATAATACTGCGGTCACTAATCAACTCGCCTGCCAAGCGTGGTGTCTATGGCAAAAATCCTCCCTCGGGCGGAGGCTCATGTTTCACTGCACTTTATTCAATAAAACGGGAGAATATTTTTGTATTTTGCTAAGAACTCAAAAACTACTGGACTGTCTTTAAAATAGCTGGGTACTTTATTAAGAAGTGTGGGATGTGGCAGACCAAGGCGGACGTTCCACTTTCAAATCAAGGACGTTCTTATGAAAGGCCAGGTTAAAAGTACCCTTAACCGAAGGACATGTATGAGGAGATAAATGAATGTACGAGAGGCAAAAGTGATATGTCTAGATGATCGTAGCAAGTAGAAGGAAGTGGTCTCTGGTGGTACTAAGGCGTGCAAAACCGGTTTTCCGGCTTTGCTAAAAACCGGAAACCGGACAAAATTTACCGATTTTTGAAAACCGGGGTTGAAAGACAAAACCGGAGTTAACTCCGGTTTTCCCGTTTTTGAATGATATATTTACATTTTGGTTTAAACAACTTTTTTCGAATTGAATGTTGTCAAACTTGCTGTTCTGTCCTTGTGCCGACGTGATGCTACTCTTCACACAGCTGACACAACATTAAAATTCATGATCAAGAAACTTGATGAACAAAACAGTGTTTTGAGCTTCAAACTAGCGATGAACTTGAGAAGTCGTATCAAGCAAAGGCGTCTCCTGTTAGCTGGTGTCTTGCACTATTTACACGATTGGGAAGACTTCTCAACACAAGATGACGATGATACGTTTCCCAAACCCAATGGTGCTGAAATATCTGATACTATTACAAATTTATTGCAGAAGCTAAAATATAAGCCCAAAGACTCTGATACCATCCCCATAGTTGTTTCCGAGCGGTCCGCGCCACCGTTATCATCATCATCTGACGCTGAAATGTAGCTGATGAGCTAACTCTTCAAGAGCAGCTTGATAAGGAATTGGATAAATGCAGGACAGCCCCCAAGAATCGGTCTGATTCCGATTTCGACCTTGCAGGGTTTATAAAGGTAGAGCAAGCCATGTATGAAAGCGGAGGGCATCGGGGCATGTATCTCACAGAAGCTTAAAACTATTTGATGTGTGTACTACCAACAAATGTTGAGAGTGAGAGGGCGTTTTCGAGTGTTGGGTACTTTTGTAACAAAATAAGAAGTACGCTATCCGATAAACTGTTAAATGCACTTCTTTTCTTAAGAACACATTACCAAGAACAGCAGTCTCTTGGAAAAAAATGATTATTGTTTATTTAAATTAGTATAACTACGCAGGTGATTTGATCTCGTTTTATGGTCAATTAAGAATCCTTTAATAATGTTGTTATTAGTTATTAATTAAAGAGAGAAAGAGACGTATAGTAATTAAGGTTGTGTTTAGTGTCTTAAGGTGATGAATGTGTTTCGTATGTTTAAATTTTTTTTTCTATACTTAACAGAATTGTCACTACTAATTGTTACTACCTACTAAAGGTACCACAAACTTACTTCAGTCTATCTTTATGTTATCTTAAGTTCCCGTTATTCAAAGTATTAATGTGGTCTACTTGCTTTTGTTAGGCATAAATGGTTTATTAAAAAGAGGTATATCATACAATTTGTTTTATTTGTAGAGTTTGTGGGTATCTAAGAATATTGTTTTCTTGTTAAAATTATACTATAAAAACAATATAAAATTGTTGCCAAAACCGCTAACACCGGTTTCCAGTTTTGGGGCGTCAAAACCGAAATTCAAACCCGGTTTTGAAGACCTTCCGGTTTTGCACGCCCTAGGTGGTACCCCTATGAGAAAAACCCTCGCGGGATGCGGGAATATATGTATGCAATTTATCGCGCAAGAACAGGCTACTTTACGATGAGGTTCTTACGGGAACGGAAGTCAATGCTTAGTATTTTTCGTTTGTTTTCAATAAAATAGCTGAATGTTTCTAAAGTGTCATCATCATCAGCCCGTACAACGACCACTGCTGAAGATGGGCCTCCTCCCGACGGAGGGTTTTTGCCATAGTCACCCACGGTTGGCAGGCGGGTTGGTGACCGCAGTATTATGTTGTACCAGGAAACGCTGCTGACCGTTTCTTCATAATAATATGCGATTATTATAGATGATGTTATAATAATTGGGTCCAAAGCAACGGCTTACGTGCTTCCCGAGGCACGGAGGGTGGTCCCTCAACCAACCAGACCCGGAAAGAAATGTTAGAATTTACACAAAGATTTGCTGTCCGGCGTGGGGATCGAAACCAAGACCTCCGAAATTTAAAGCGGCCAAATCCCGCTACGGAGGTTGTTTCTAAAGTGTATGCTTCAGTAAATATTGGTTTGGTTTTTGTGACGATGCATATTTTCCGTGTAGTTAACTGGTAGTTTACTTGTTAGTGGAATCAGTCAGCCATGTTGAATATTTACATAGAAAGCGTATGAGATACTTTTTGTTAGCGCTGCGATCCAATTTGTTTAACGGTTATTTATGGAGTTAAGATATAGTTAACAGTATGGCGTTATAAGTATGCGTAAACTAGATTCCCGCGCTCGGTTTTATTCGCATAAATCCCGTTCCCGTGGAAACATTATCGTTGAATATAGCCTATGTTACTCTTTAATAACGTAGTTTTCTAATGGTATAATATTTTTTCAAATCGGTCCATTAGTTTCTGAGATAAGCGCGTTCAAAAAAAAAACAAACAGACTTAACTCTTTAGCTTTATATGTACCGAAGGGGGATGGCAGTTGAGGGTTGTTGATGCCTGCGGAACTCGGATCCAATACCTACTATTGTCTTAGATAAACTTATATGATCCCCTTTGGTTGGCATGTTGGTATTTGGCTCGTCTTGAATCTCGGAGGTCGTGGGTTCGATGCCCACGCCGGACAGGAAATCTTTGTGTAAATTCTAAGATTTCTTTCCGGGTCTGGTTGGTTGAGGGACTACCCTCCGTGCCTCGGAAAGCACGTTAAGCTGTTAGTCCCGATTGTTATAACATCATTTATAATAATCGTACATCAAGGAACGGGCAGCAGCGTTTCCTTGTGTGGTACAAGATATTACTGCGGTCACCAACCCGCCTGCTAAGCGTGGTGTCTATGGCAAATACCGTCCCTCGGGAGGAGGCCCATGTTCAGCAGTGGACGTTATATGGGCTGATGATGATGATGATACGTATGTTATGTAATAGGTTAGCTACTTGTTCAAATTAGTGCATACGTATGTTATGTAATAGGATAGCTACTTGTTGCCAGACTGTCTGTGCGACTCAACAAATATAGTGTTACGTAACTTGAGTATTCAATAAATATACTTAATATATTGATTTTGTTATTATGTTACATACCTATTTTATTTTCTTTACCTTTTTTCGATATGACATGTATTATGCATCTTCTCGCGCTTATGCGCCGCGAGGAGTGTGGCGTGGCGTTTTCACAGAATGCAAAATGCTAATAAATTTTTGGTTATAATCCAAAATAATAAATGTTTTATTATGGTATAATTAAACATTTAGTGTATATGTCTGGTCAAGTAGTAAAAGCCTCGTGGCTAACAACATATAAAAAATAAAAAGTTCAAATAAAAAAACAATATAGTATAGCTATGTATAAGCATATATTTTTAAGATGTCTGTTTTTCAGCTTGTGATGTAAAAATATCGTAATATTATACGCCTTGTTATAAAAACTGTACTTAAATATAGTACTATAATAATATGTATTCTTAAATGATATAGCGTTGGTGATACTGTAATGTTGCTAATAAGGTCTAATTTCATCTGTCTAGAAATATTTTTTAATAGCTTCCCGCGCGCGGTTTCACCCGCGTTTCCGTGGGAAATTCATAATAAAATATAGCCTATGTTCTTTCTCAGGCTCTAGACTATATCTGTACCAAATTTCATTTAAATCGCTTCAGTAGTTAAGGCGTGATTGCGTAACAGACAGACAGACAGAGTTACTTTCGCATTTATAACATTAGTAAGGATTAGTAAGGATACGTGTTGTCAAGGTTAAGAATCAATTTGCTACATTTGATTTTCAACCGTATTAGCTTATATCGTTACTTTCGCGGTATTGCAGTATCACCAACGATGGGGACCTCTACTAATGGGATTGGTGGCCGAAAATACAGATTCTCTCTTTTACTCATCTTAAACTCGTTTATCGGTCAATACTACTTGTGACTGAAGAAAGCAGTCAAATATTTGTGACGAAAGTTTGTGATCAGAACTGATTTTGATGGAATAACACTACGACTGGTTGCAGCATCAAATCCAGTGGGAATATAAAATCTTTTTTTTATCACATCTATTCAAAAAGAGCTAGTTTATTCCTCGTAAACAGGGACCAAAATAGCTCATTAATCCCTTAGGGACCAAAATTGATTTGAATTTGGAATGTGGATATTGTTAATAATTTTTCAATCAGCAAAGAGGTGAATCACAAACCATGCGGGAACAATGTATTGAGTACTTATGTGACTGGCTGAAAAACTGCGAGCGCGCCAAATTTAAAAAAAGTTGATGAAAATTATATTTTATGTCTTATGGTTCTTCATTGTACGTAAATAAATTCTTGTTCATAAGTTGCACTTACTTATTTTCTCATGGAGGGTGATAAAAAGTAGAGTATCCACCTCGGGAGCAACACTATTTTAAGCTCGAGTGACATACTTTTAATCCCTCGCTGCGCTCAGGATTCTAGTTAAGAATCCCTCGCTCCACTTGGGATTCTACTCTAGAATCCTTCGCTCCGCTCTGGATTAAAAAAAACACTCTCGCCTTTAAAATAGTTGTTTGCTCTCTAGATAAACAATCTACTATTTAAGCTGTTGTACGGCTTTTGTTACTAGACCGAACATAAAGGTAAGCAGAGCACCATTTTGGCATCAAAACCATTTGTATTGTTCATTTGGTAGTGCCTCTATATTTAAATAAGTCGTTCAATTTTAGAAGACATTTGAAGGTGTATATTTTTCTAGATGCGCCTCGCGTTTGACTGCTACTCTGCTCCGGTGGGTTGTAGCGTGATTTATTTTGGCCTATAAATTAAACCAGTTTATAAATTTTTCCCTTGTAAGATTTCAACGAAATTTGCCCAGTAGATTTTTTTTTATTTATCACTCGCAGAGTCTTGCATTCTACTAGTATTCTTGTTTACCCCCGTGCTAAGCTTAAATGCTTGTGTTACGAGTGGATTCACGTCTGTACAGCAATGGGTGGGAATCGAACCGGTGACCACAAGATCACAAGTCCAACGCCCTTGCCATACTACTGCCGCTTTTGCGAAAAAGAGTTAAAAACTCACTAACTTTCTTGTTTAAAATATTAGTAAGGATGATTTAAACACTTATTTATGGACTTACGAAACAAGACAAAGAACAATAAACAATATAAAACTTAAGTACTCTTCATCTGCAATATTAATTAAGTGCAGTTCGTTGACCTCATCACCGCGAGGCAAAGTGGTGACTTTCGATAACTGCTGCAGGCGCGGTCTTGCCTTGACATTGATATAGGTGCGTACGTACATAAGATATATACGGGTAGTCGGGTACATAGCCTAAAATGACTAAAGTCGTGAAGTTACACAACCTGGTTGTTAGACACATTATAGAGTTATTCCATTCGGATCATTAAATTATTTCATTATAATATGTATTGAAACACATTTAAATTATTAGTATGATATTATGATTAATAGAATTACTTACTTAGCGGAAATCCATACTAGTCTAAGTTGATAAAACACACAATTTCTAGTCTTAATTCAGCCTGGCTATTTTGTTTTTAATTTAGACATAATGTTCTATATCCACCACCATGAGTAATTTCTATCGCTTTGCTTCTCCGGTCCCCGTGGTAACTTCATAATTAAATATAGCTTATGTTACTCAGGAATAATGTAGCATTCAAATGATGAAAGAATTATCTAAATCCGCTCTGTAGTTTTTGAGTATATTCGTCACAAACATATATTTAAAAAAAATCCTCTTTTTATTATTAACTAGCTTTTACCCGTGATTTCGCTCGCATTGAAGCCAATGTCCCTACGTTACTTCTAATACCTCAAAATTTTGTACACATATTATGTGTACAAACTTTCATAATGATGAGTTAAGTAGTTTCTGCGTGAAAGCGTAACAAACAAACTTACATTCACATGTATAATATTAATAGTAGATTCATCGTTATCATCATCATCATCATCAGCCCGTATAACGTCCACTGCTGAACATGGGCCTCCTCCCGAGGGAGGGTATTTGCCATAGTCACCACGCTTGGCAGACGAGTTTTTGACCGCAGTTTATGTTGTGCCACACAAGAAAACGCTGCTGCCCATTCCTTGATATACGATTATTATAGATGATGTCATAATAATCGGGACCAACGGCTTAGCGTGCTTTCCGAGGCTCGCAGGGTAGTCCCTCAACCAACCAGAAAACGAAACCCGGAAAGAAACCTTAGAATTTACACAAAGATTTCCTGTCCGGAGTGGAGATCGAACCCACGACATCCAAGATTTAAAGCGAGCCAAATACCGCTACGCTACGGAGGTTGTAGAATAGTAGATTAAGATGGTACATTAAGTTCGTACAATCTTTGACATTTATAATATCAAACAGCAATAATAAACTCATTGGGATTCTTTGCAGATGAAATTGTTATTGATCGATGTTTTTCATCGGCTGCTATTGAATTCTAATGGTAATCTGAGGCAGTACAAAGTGTATACTGAATGTCAATATTTATACATATAGTGAATGCCCTGCATTATTCATTAATGAAACAGTAGCGCTATGCCTTTAATAGTTGGCACTTAATTTACATTCTTTGTGAATATCAGCATAACATATTGTTGTTTATTTATATTCTGTTACGTTATTGCAAAGTCACTGTACAATTATTTATTTACTTGTGCAGGCGTTGTCTTAAAAAGAATACTTTAAGAGATCAAATAAACCGCATCAGTGCACCCGTTTAAAACTACAGTGACATGGACAGACATACACAGTACACACACAGAGCGGTGAAACGTATAACTAACCTGTTTTGCGTTGGCGGTAAAAAAAAAATCGTAAAACGAAACGTAGTTTTATCCCCCAAATGTTAAATCTTTTCATTATTACAACGAAATAACAAGACCAGAAAATTTTTGTTTCTTTAGATTTATAAGCATCAGTTTTAGTCATCAACAGCCCGTTTACGTCCACTGCTGAACATGGGCCTCTTAACAGACCTTGGCAAACCAGGATCGTAGAGGGATATTGCCATAATCACCACGCTTGGCAGACGGATTGGTGATCGCAGTAAGATGTAAACCTTGCGCTAATAGATGCTGCTGCCCATCCATCAGCTATATGTCCCTAAGTCGCCTTTTACGACACCCATGGGAAGACATGGGGTGGTCTATTCTAAGCCGGAAACCACACGGCAAACGTCAGTTTTAGTACCTAGTTGTTAATATCGAAATCCTATCCATTTATAATGTAAGATGTTGATCAATCAATTTAATTTGAATTCAATTTCAAACTCGATTATCCAAAACTAAAATTATCTTTAGAATTTCCATTTCAATCTCCTTTGTGTTTGATATCTATCAATTTTTAATCTCTACTAAGAAATGTATAGCTTCAGTCCCTCAGTATATCAAGATTTCATATTCAAACAGTGCATGCCGAAGCAGGTTCTAGTTATACCAGTTTGTGAGTTTGTGTGAGTTTCTTAGCTTGTGAATACGAAATGAGGAGTGAGAGTTTGCACTCGTAAGTTCAATATGCTTAGTTTGTAATATTCATGGGTTCGGGATCTTTGATCCAATTAGGATAGCTTTTTTGTAAAGACAGGCATGTGTAGTAAGCCACAAGGCTTTTGAATGTCACCCGGCATAAAGACAAGTAGTGCTCCAGCCAGATGGTTTAAAATTTATAACTATTAATTAAGCAACCTGCGCATGAGGGCGTTGAGGGTTCTTGGACCCCGGCCCTGGGTGGTAAGTAGGGGAAGGGGGAGGGGGCAATGAGGTTATTGTATAATATAGATGACACCTTTAAGTTTTTTAGCAGATACTTTTTTGGAAAGAAGTATTAAATATTAATTTCCATATCTTAGTCATTAGTTTTTGACGGGAATCTCTTTGCAAAATATTTTTATAGCCCTTGGTACTTTTGGATATTGTAGTTTTCAAAATGTGTTTTTTTAATCGGTAGTTAGTGTACTTATGTTAATGCTTGATTACAGAGAAATAAAAACAAACTTTAGATTAAAAAATACACCACGTCTTCTTATGAAAAAAAAGAAACAGAGCAAAAGAGACAAAAAAAATAATCTCCGAGTTTCTTTCTTCCTTTCTTCTCCGGGTCGTCCACTTAGGTAGCTAGTGAAAGGTTGCAGGTTAGCTAGGGTAGGATCCTCGACGGCATGGCCGAGGACCGCGTTGTTGCTTATTCCCCGAACTGTGATCTCGTGCCAGCGATCATCACCACTGTTCGTAAATCTACTCTTTACTCCAGTGGCACCCTGAGCGTTGGTCCTAACCCCTTAAGGGTGCCCTCAGGTGGATGGCTAATACTGCATTACCACGAGTATCCACCGTTAAAGACCTAGGGACATGGTTCGACAGCCACTTGACGTTCCATGATAACATAAATAAATTATGTAGTAAGGCACGTAAAAATCTTGGTTTCGTAATAAGGCAAACCAAGTGTTTTCACAACAAATTAACACTAATACTTTTATATAATTCTTATGTTCGTAGTGGTCTTGAAACTAATGCAGCAGTTTGGAATCCCCACAATACCAATTATACACAAGAATTAGAAAGAATTCAAAAATCTTTCGTTCGATACCTCTTCAAGAAACTTTACAATTATTATCCGTATTTATACCCAACCCTTTACATTGTCGGTATGGTAGATAATAGAATGTTAGAAGTGCGTCGCAACGTCACTCTCGTCACCTACTTTTTCCGTCTACTTCGCGGTCTAACTTATAACTCGAGTCTTTTAGCACAAATAGCATGGCACGTGCCCCAGCGCTGCGCGGTGCGCGAGCAGTACCAGCGCCTGCTGACGGCGCCGCCCGCGCGCACCAACCTCGCGCAGTACGCGCCCCTGTCGCGTGCTATTAGGTACATCAACGAAATTCTGTTATTTGACAAGATTTTAGACATTTTCATATGCTCAGAATATCAATTCACTAGGACTGCGGGGCGTTACCTAGAGACTCTGACGATCCCTAGTAGTATAACTTAATTAAAATCCATTTCTACCGGCTATTTAGTAAAAGTCTAGCTTTAAGTCTAAGTAATAATATAATATAATACTTACATACTTTGTACCTTATGTCACAGAATATACCAATTTATGTTACCGAGATACTATTGTATAAGGATTGTTATCTGTTAACAATATGTATTTGTACTTGAATAAATAAATAAATAAATAAATAAATGTCGCTTAAACTTTGGCCGGATTCTTTGAAGTTAATTTTAATTTTAGACCTGTTACCTTTAAAGCATCATAATATACCTAATGTGTACATTTGTCATTTATCGCTCGACAGACGGACAGACTGATTAAAAATTCTGTAAGATCAAATAATTATCACAATGTTTTTAGCTACTTAAGTGATACTTTAGTGATTTTGTCTTATACAGTGTAATTTTGACAAGTACAAGTGTATGTAAATACCTAAGTGCTGAATAAATTTCATTATTTCATTATTTATTTAATTATGTTTGAGTTATTGCATCTATCATTCTTCAGTTGTTTCATCTTTGACTGCGCCCTCAGTCTTCACACAAATAATTATCTAAGGTAGAGCACCTTAGATCAGGGGTGGCCAAGTTAATAAGACCTAAGATCGACTTTTGACTGTGTGCGATCGACTATATGGCATACATAACGTTGAATCACGTATCGTATAAGTCAATGAAATGATAAATAGCTATATTTTCAGATTATTATACGACAAACACTAAATTAATTTGTGCTTATGTGGCACGTATTTGTAGACTAAAATATCACTTTTTATTATATGAGTTGATCGACTGTAATAGCTGCCGGGATCGACCGGTTGGCCACCCCTGCCTTAGATAATTATTTGTGTGAAGTAGAAGTAAACAGTTCTTCTAAGCCTGGCCTTGGCTTGTGTTTGTAAAGTACTCTACGACGCAGGAAATACTCCAAGTGCCGAAGTTGAAAAAAGCAGTTAAAATTATCGCACGCCATGTAACTCTTATTTAAAGCCATATTTCATGTCTCAATGACGTCATCCAATATGTAAATATCATTCTATTTGTAAATATAAATTTGCACTTAACGATATAATCAAAGTCATATAAATGTGCCACATATGGCACGAGCTTTATTGATATTAAGTACCAACTATAAGTTTATAATTATTGTGGGTACTTTATAACTTCACGCACGAGGTCAAACACTATGAACTTTCAATTTATTTGGTACACCATGGTACGGAAACTTGTTTACTTATTGACAGATTTGTTTATTTTATTCGCAGCTACCATATATTTATTGTATCCAAAGGTAAGATAAGCTGAATTAAATTACTCATCGTTTCAACAATAGCACTAATGCACAAAAGTGTATATTGCTTAGCACCCATAATATATAATAAAATCCCTAGGTCTCTAATACAGTTACCCCTTATGCAATTTAAAAAACAATTTAAGAAGTTTCTTGTCGCTAAATGTTATTACAGTTTAACCGAATTTTTAAATGATTGAATTTTAAATATTATATGTTAGTCTCTTCAATGTTTATTAAATATAATTTCATAACTAGATTTCGTCTCTGTAGTTTATAAGTAAGTATATAATAATAATTTTTGTACGCCATTATTGGCAAAACATGCTGGTCTTATATTACATTTATTGAACATCTTACATGCGGATATTGTAACAAATCCTGTATTGTATACTCATGTTTTACAAAATAAATGTCTTTGTCTTTGTCTTTGTCTTTGTTTCACAACATGTGGCCCGCCGAACCTTAAGCTGTGACTTTTGTTATGAAAAAATTAATTGCCCAAAGTAATTTTTCTGTATGGCAAAAGCTAGTAATTAATTATAATCTGGTAGGTACTTGATCGCTGGTACTGTTGCCGTGGTAAAAAAGAACGGCGAATAACTACACCATATAATTATGATTTGAAACTATAACTTAGTAGAAACTTCGACTGGAATATTACTTTACTTACACACGAGGCTTTTGATACTTCACTGCTTTAAAAACTTCAAACTAAGCAACTTGCGCAAGAGAACATCCCTTGTGGGACTTGGATCTTAGCTCAGGGCGGTCGCTGGTAGGGGGACCTTATTTGCACCGGTGTGCGGAAATGATACTGTATCATTTTGGAATATCATGACTCACTGTCGTAGTTGCACTTATTGTTTTAGTTATCATCATCATCAGCAGCCTGTTACAACAGGCTGCTGAACAAAGGCCTCTCCCATCGATGTCCAGCGGGAACGATCGCTAGCGGCCTGCAACCACTGACTCCCTGCAACCTTTATGAGGTCGTCGTCGGTCCATCGTGCAGGCATCGTTTTAGTTATAGAAATCATCAAATTAATGTATGACTTTTTTTAAGTGAACTGTATTAATAGCACCAACAATTATTCCTGAATAGGAATAACTGCAAACAAAACAGAAATCCACGATATTTCTGATGTATTTTACCACCTACAGCTCCGTGACTAAAAAAGTTTAGAATCACTGACGTACTTCAATGCACGTAGGGACAAGGTAAAGTACGTCAATGTACGTAAGGGCATGAGGAAGGGCCTCAAGGTTTCGGAACACAAAAGACAAAAAACATTTGGCATTGTTGTTTTATGTGAGTATTCCATTCACTTATAGCTAAACAATGGTGTGGAATTTTTGTATGAAATCGGTAATAAGCTATTGAGAATGATAATTGAAATAGTTAGGCGGAGTCTATGAAAAACAAGAATGTGGCAACATTATAATTATAAAGGTAGCACATACATTTGTCAGTCAAAGTAAGAAATTGGTAGTTTAAATATCAACAGTTTAGCTTGCTTAGTGGGTGCCGACTATGCTGATTTAACAACGTTTATAGCAATCGCGACGGTTTTTTATACTGAATATAGGCTTACGTTTGACCATAATCTTGCTTGATGGAAGGCGAAGATAAGGCCTAAGGTGATACACGCTTGCCTAGAAAGTGTCTGTTCCATATTGTCTTAAAGAGGTCCAGATTATAGTGTTCCGGGAAAACTGACCCCGGCAGAGAATTCCACTCTTTAGCCGTCCGCATTATGAAAGAAGAAGCAAATCGCTTAGTGCGTATTGAACGGTATACGGACGCAGATAGTCAGTTTTGTTTAAATTAGCATAATTAAACCTCTAGTTCATATCCATAGTGCACCATTCCGAATTATTGTCTTTTATAAGTCTTCCCAGAGTTTTTAAAATGCATAGATTTTTTAATAAATTACATATATTCAAAGAAAACAAAATAATATTATTATGCTTAAAATCGATGACCGAGACGAAGTAAAGCAAAATAACGAATTTAAACCACAATTTCCATTTTTATATATACACCTAAATTCTTTTAATTTCATAATGATTATGAACCATATCGAATTAATGCGACTAGTTATAAAAATAATGTATCTAATGTTTTAACTAAATGCAAAATGAACATTATTTAACTTTTAATACAACGCTTGTCTTGTGTTATCTGTATTTTATATATTTACTCTAGGTTCATAACTCCGTAATAGATCAACCGATTTGAATGCAGTTTCTACTTATTGTGCGATGGTACATAGATTCGTCACCCCTGATATTTCACTACATAGTATAAAACAAAGTCTTTCCCGCTGTCTCTCTGTACCTATGTATGCCATCTTTAAAACTACGCAACAGATTCTGATGAGGTTTTTTTTAATAGATAGAGTGATTCAAGAGGCAGGTTTATGTGTATAATACATCAGCATAGTAATTGTGCGAAGCCGGGGTGGGTCGCTAGTATGCTATAAAAAACATTAAGTTACGAGACATACTGGGGCAGGGAAGCCGACTAACCCGTGTAAAACCGTGGGGCATAGCTACTACATATTATTATGTAGTAGGTATGCGTATTGCGTAATAAAATCATGATACATCATTTGAACATCAATTTTATTATTATAAGTATATTACTGTACGTACTATGCTTATTTCTCTATGTCACGACACATTGTAAGGTCATGCGATATTGTGAAACCAGAATACTTCCGTTATTTGCACACGATTCGCCTAAATGTACCTTTTTATGTATAGACATCATTCAGATGTAATAGAACATCGATCATGTGCCATTTAGTCGGTGCTGCTGATAAGGTGTAATTTCAAATGTCAAGAAATATTTAGTTTCTAATTATGTATATGTTTTGAAGGGCAAAAATTTGATTTTCAACCTTATTAGCGATTGTCAGTTGCGCTGTATTGCAAAATCACCAACGATAAGCTCGCATCTCGTGTAAAAACTGCGAATGTTCAATGTTCTGTAAATGCTCTTGTTTATGCTTACATTAAAGAAGGTAGCATTTAAAACCAATTTAAATAAAAAAACTTGACAAAAAATTACAGACAGTACATTCTAAATTTAAATCTGACATTTGAATTTCGAATGTACTGTGTTTTTTTTTTATATTTGGTACTCAGCTATTAACTGTCTGTAGAACTGTCTGATTGTAACAGCTTGTCGATTGTATCAGTAGGTCAGATAGATTATAAAGCATTTTTTTTTGTCCGGGGTAAATTTTTTTTACGCATTCCCACCGCCGCTGCAGCGTATTCGCGCGCTGGCGGTGGGATATGTGGGACTCGCCCTCTCCATAGCGTGGTATGCTAAACTCAAACCACGAGGAGAGGACCCTGCCAACCACTAAAACCTCCCGGACACTCCTTCGATCCGCCGTTGGCGGAGCCGGGTACGCATGAGCAATCCGGCCCCCCGACGGCACCCGCGGCCAATATGGTACCGCGGGATCTCCAGGGCCACACTTACAGTGGCCCATTTGCCCAATTATAGGGACGCCCGGAGTGTAGAGGCGTCCCTACTCCTCATGGGTCAGCCTCGAAGGGAGCGGGGCCCATGTCCCCCACTCCCCGAGGCCGAGCCTATGGTGGTAGGTAGATTATTAAGCCTACCTTTTAGAGAAATTCAGAGAAATAATAGATATTAATTTATAAAAAATGTGAGAGAATTTTACTTATTTTAAACCAATGCAATGAAACTAATATTTTTTTTAAGTGTCATATTTAAATTTATTATAATCCCTTAACAGGCCCTAATTATAAAAAAAAACACTTCAAAAATTAAATACCTTAAATTAATTAATTTTAAAGAAATCTAAATATTATTCAAACATTTTTGCCAAAAAATAATAAAATATTTGAAAGACGTGTTTCTTATTTAATTTCCTAGATCTAAATAATAATAGTTCCATAACACAAGTAAAAATAAAAACGTTTTTTTTTCTCACGCTGTAGGTATTAGTTTCAACTTACTCGTAGGTATCAAGTCTTGCATTCTTTTCTTTGCACAATATTTTTAAAGGGAAAATCCATCAACATTTCCTTTTTTTTTTTTCAAAATTCAGAATTTTTATTTTTTATAATATCGATGTTTTTAAATTGAATTATTTCTCCTTTGAGCGGCCATG
This sequence comes from Nycteola revayana, assembly GCA_947037095.2. Lineage (NCBI taxonomy): Eukaryota > Metazoa > Arthropoda > Insecta > Lepidoptera > Nolidae > Nycteola > Nycteola revayana. The sequence goes on from OX344847.2 coordinate 4,091,165, forward strand.
TTGTTTACCTTATGTCATTAAAATTCGATTAGAATACTTATCATATCATTTTGTTTCATATATTTGTTTGCTAGTAAATACTGAAGGTTGTATTGACGTTCATCATCATTCCGTATAACGTCCTCTGCTGAACATGGGAAGGAAGTTGCTATAGTCACCACACTTTAAATGTGGGTTGGTGACCGCAGTATCGTGTACAGCATATACACAGATAACCGCTATGGCCGTTATTGGATAAACAATTGCAGTAAATGATGCTATGATAATCGGCACAGACTGCTTTAAGGTCTTTCTGAGGCACGGACAGAAGTTCCTCAGATCAGAGAAGAGAAATCTTTGATTTTACACCAGATTTTATGACTAGTAAAATCCTATATAATATTAATTATATAAATAAATATACTTTTAGGTAGGTACATTCTGTTACATAAAATACCAATATTACTTTGTACAACCTATTATTAACACATTAAAATATTTTTGTTTTCAATTAGTCAGACACGGAAATGAAAACGGACATAACTCGAGTGTGATCACCATGCCAACTTTTGGCCCCGGTAATCTTCACCTTGCTATTCAGTACGCCGAGAAACTGAACTTAATGTAGGTGTTAACATTTCAATGTCATTAAGCAACATGTATTAATAACTATATTTAATTTAACAAGCTTATATAACACACGTGGTAAAATAGAAATAGATTGTATGGTAATGATTTATTACTTTTTGAACATTTTTCAACAATGTTTTTAACTAAGTTTAAGAATGTTTCGTTTTAGACATAATATGTTGATAAATAATAAACTTATATTATTTCGAAAACCGGTTGGGAGTTACAATGGCCGAATGGTGCACGCATTAGGGGCTATAACTAAGAAGTAGATTTGAATCCTTCCGGTGGTAAGATAAGATAAGAATTTTATCTTAATCTTTTATCTATCAGACTTAGATCTTAATTTATTAATCTCAACTTTTAAATTTGTAACAAAACTCTCCTTAAACTCGTACAACTCATTTCTTCGCGAACCAGCCCTCCCTAAGCTGATGTTCAAATCCTACAGGGGGTTCTTGCGCCTAATCTTCTTTCGTTAATCCTCTTGCGCCGGTTACTTTGTAGTTTTTAAGCTGTTAAATAAGGCTGGAGCCCTGCTCATTGTTAGAAGTTAGTTAGTATCATTGGTTTTGACTAATCTTATCGATTCGTCAATTAATAAAGTTCCGATCGGTCAATCTTGTCTTAACCGCACATTTGCAAAAATGCAAAAGTAATCATTAGTAAAATCTGACTTTACGCTTCAGTATAAATCAAACGAATTGTTTGATTTATTCTAACGGTTCTCACTTCCATAAAACAATGCATTCTTGAGTGATTAGTAAATATCAAACTATGTAATCTATTATACGGGACATTCTCTGACGGTATGCGTGAGAAATCTAGTAATAAAACAATAATTAATCATTGCTTGCGTACAGTAGCCACAAATACATAACTTGAGTTGTATATAATAACGTTTTATAACGTTTAGTAATTAGGGTTGCCATCCATCCCTTTTCCCCCAGATTTTTGCACTTTAGAAAGCGTTAGGGGAACAATTGTAGGGGAGTTCTAAAGTATTGAAATCACCCGTGCAGGTGTTTGTACCAAGCAGTGGTTAATTTACATTTAAAACCGTGTATTTTACTGAATAGTAATATGTAACAGTAGTAGTAGGAAGTTCCAGAATTCCGAGTTGAGTTGAGTCGGGAGTGATAATTTTAGGGGTAACAACCCTAAGTGCATTTAACGGCACAGTCTTAAGGCAAGGCGACCTCGCTTGTAAAAGGACTTCCCAGAACACTGTTAATAGGGAACTATGATTAGTATTAACTTTAAATTTACTTGTTTTTACAAAATAGCATTGAATTGATAAATTCTTAAAAATAAATACAGTTTTGCTTTGTGTATCATTTAAGTATCAACTAATACTGTCGTAGAATCCCTTATTTTCCATTTGGGTGAAGTCAGCCAACTGAATCTAAGATATTATAATTTTTAAAATAATTCATCACGTTTGCTCAACAAAATCCTATGCCACTAGATATATAATCACATCTGAACGGAAAATGAAAACTTTTTAATTTTTCGTTTAGATGTAATTATTTCTTTATCGCTATATGATAAGACTATCAAAGAGTGGTATATGTCTACTAAAGTATGAACCTACTCGTATGAAAATGAAAACGTTTATTGATAATGTAGACGAATCGATCGTACTTATTATAAGTTAAATACAATGATAATGAGAAAAAAAAACAATCTTAACTAATAAATTAGTTTACATTTCAACAATAATGTTATTAAATTTATTAATATTGTTATGGCATGTTCGTAATTAATCGCTTATTATAAAATATTATTAAGATCAACCAGCGCGGGCTGGGATCGGGTCTGAAGCATAGAACGCGTCGCGAGCCTCGCCTTGCGAGGACGACCGGACCCTATCCTAGCTTCCTACGAGTCTTTCTCTATCTACCTACGGTGTGACACTCGGAGAAGAAAGACTATAACAAACTCCGAGATCATTCTCGTCTCTCGTATCAAAAGTATGAATGATATCTTAATAACAAAACTTTGTTCGTTCATCAGGTGGGAGCAGGCGCGACAGGGCCCGGTGGCCGGCGAGCCCTCGAACTGATCCTCAGCGGGGGGCTCAAGTCTCTCGCTAGGCCCGCCAAGCCGGTCCGTAGGGCTGCGTCAAGGGACTCGGTGCTGTCGCAGCCGCAGCCTCTGTTGGAAGGTGAGTCTTAATGTTAATTATATTAATTTTACCATTTTGACATCGTATCTCGGTGTCATATTTTTACCTAAACCTTACCTTTCAATTTAATAAATAGAATTGAATCGACATAATATATGTACGCGAATAACTTGAGAACGACACGACCAATTTGGCTGATTCTTTTTTTATTGTATTCTTAACTATCAGGACAATGTTTGGGTGAAAGAAAATTTTGGAAAATCCCACGGAACATGTCAGAATTTTCCCGGGCCCCACGGCAAATTACCTAATAGGGTACCTAAAGAATATAGATATATATTCAAAATTTTAGGTTTCTATAACTTAAGGCTGTTACTATATATTATATTAAATCAGTCAATCACGATACGGTTAGTATATAAATAAGATAAACACGGGACTAGTTGATAAGTGGACTAGTACATATAACCACAGAATAAACACTAGTACAAGATTTAACACATTTCTAGACCTCAGAAATATAATTATATAGACGGATGTTCTATTTTCTTCAGAAGCATTTGGTCGTAAGTGCCAGTTTACGATAAAGGCACATACGACGAATGTTTCCGACGTCTAATGGCACATCCAACCTTATGCTTCTAAACTCTAGATTTAAGTTTCCCTATATCGACTGAGAGCTGACGACCGAAACGGCCAGGTAATTTGATCATTCATAAAAATGATTTAGCAGCTTACCTGGAGCATTCTAAGAATAAAAACGTCGACCTGAGAGAATTCGCGTGGTGGATGTGGGTGTTATGGGGTGGGGGAAAAAAAAAAGATAATATGATTAGGATTACTTTAATGCCAAATGGTTTGCCTACCTCCCCAAAGCACACAAAAAAAACTGGCGTCATTTGGTCGGTGGAAAGGTATCGCCAGGCTTAATTATAGTGAGAAAAAAATAGGTAATAAGAACAAAGCTGGCTTTTTTGTGCTTAAAGTTTATTATTCCCAGAGGCTAGGAAAAAAAAGCCAGCCAATAATAGTGGTGGGAACATGTCGAAAAAAATAATTGAAAATTTATATTTTAAATTGTATTTTGCTCGAGAAAGAGCTAAGGGGCATGACAAAGAGCGCGTGAAAGGGGATACACGCGATGACGGTGTCCGTGCTCTCTCGGCGCGTCGTTCATGTTCGGTAAACCGAACGCGCCTGGCTGTCCTCGTCGCACTCGTTGAGCGGAAAGAGCCGAACGTTTCCGGAGCGCCAGCTGGTTCAGTTAACCGTCACCCTGACAAAAAAGTAATCCTGATCATATTAACTTTTTTTTTTTTGCCCACCCCATTACACCCACATCTACCACGCGAATCCTGCCAGGTCGACGTTTTTATTCTTAGAATGCTCCAGGTAAGCTGATAAATCATTTTTATGAATGATCAAATTACCTGGCCGTTTCGGTCGTCAGCTCTCAGTCGAATAGTACCTACAACATATTTTGTTACAGTCACATAATATTTTTGTTTATGACATGTTATAATAATTAATTACTTGTTTTTAATTTACTGACAACAACAACTTAACGGACCAAGACATTGTGTGAAAACAATGAACACAAAAACTGTTGTTCCATTTAATTTAATTAAGAGGTACTTCATCTATATATATAAAAGAAAGTCGTGTTTGTTACAACACTTATAACTCGAGAACGGCTGGACCGATTGCCATGGTTTTTGATTTGTTGGATTTGTTTCCGTCCCGAATAGCAGAATACATTTTAAAAACAAAAGAAAGTCGTGTTAGTTACACTATTTATAACTCAAGAACGGCTGAACCGATTTGGCTGAAAATTGGTAGGGAGGTAGCTAAGAACTGGGAGAAGGACATAGGATTTAGGACTTTTGGGTAGGGGTAGGGTAGGGTAGGGTAGGGGTAGGGTAGGGATTATGGTAGGGGTAGGGTAGGGATTATGGTAGGGGTAGGGTAGGGGTAGGGTAGGGTAGGGGTAGTGTAGGGTAGGTGTAGGGTAGGGGTAGGGTAGGGGTAGGGGTAGGGTAGGGGTACGGTAGGAGTAGGGTAGGGTCAGGGTAGGGGTAGGGTAGGGCAGGGGTAGGGTAGGGCAGGGGTAGGGTATAAAAGTCCACCCGTGCGAAGCCGGGGCGGGCCGCTAGTATTCTTATAAAAAAACTTTAAACGATTTATGGCGTTTTGTTTTTGTTTTTTTTTTTAATGCAAAGCTGATTGTTGTTGGTAGATTAAATTGGTGTTGTAATATTTGAATTTCGCGCCTTTTTTCTTGTGCTGTCATTTATGACAACCGGTCTCGTGAGTTTAGAAATAAAACCGCAGTTCCACGACCACGGCGGGCGCGGGTGCAAACCGCTCCGTGAGTTCTTAGCGTAAGTCCCACAGGGGTCGCCTACTTGCGCAGGTTGCTTAGTTTGTAGTTCTTAACCCACTTAGTAAGGCTCGAGCTCTGCTTGCCTTTTTGTCCGATGAAGTAGCAAAAGCCTCGTGGCTAACTAAATTACACATGTCTGAAAAAAAAACCAGGTAAAATCGCTTCTGTCCATTCCCTGGTATACGGTTGACATAGATGATGTTACGACGATCGGTGCCAATTGCTTAACGAGACCCCAGAGGCACGGTAGTCCTTCTTCAAAAATTAAACTAATATCCGAGTCTAAATGACCCGGAAATGTATCATTTTTCTATATGTACTGTATTTTCGAACCCATGAACCTCCAAGATGTGTAGCGAATCTTATTCCGCGAGGCTATGAGGGCTGCCAATCTTATATTTAGTAATGAATGACTAACTAATTAGTAGTTGACGTAATAATTGATAATTCCGCAATTATTTGTGGACGGACATGTAATATACGATGCGGTTAAGGAAATTGCACCGTGTTTGTAAACATCAATTATAGTTCATATGTCTGTCACATTCCGCGACGGCCGTACAGCTCCGGACGGAGCCGAACGGCCCCCGTGGCATAAATATAAAACTGTTTACATGTTTCGATTTCCTATACCGTGTTGTAAAGTTCCGGCCGGCCTGTGATGATGTAAGCCGGTAGGTCTGTATACCTCACCTCGTTAGTCTAGCTACTGCTAGACTGCTAGATATGTTCAGCCGTAACTTGCGAGGTCCCGGGTCGGGCAAAAAATGGAAGTAAAGATTCTAAGCACCAACCCGAAGTCACGAAGAAGTTGGTGGCGTTTCAGCCGTGCCTCGGAGAACGCGTTTGATTTGTCGGTCTGCGTCTGATCTCTCACCGATCCTGTTTTTAGAACCGCATATTCTTTATTATTATATTCTATTACTAGCTGCGCCCCACGGTTTTACCCGCGTTACTCTGCTCCAGTGGGTCGGAGCGTGATTTTTTGTAGCCTATGTGTTAATCGAGCTTATTAGCTATCCCGTGCAAAGCCAAATCCATTCAGTAGTTTTTGCGTGAAAGAGTAACAAACATCCATCCATCCATACTCACAAACTTCCGCGTTTATAATATAAGTAAGGATATTATACGTTCTTTATGCTGCGAGTACCTACATATCGATGTATGGGGATCACTAACCTAGATACAAAAAATGTTTTTAAAAGATGTACAAATGATTAATCAAAGACTTTAAAAGATGACAAAAAGAATGATCTCGGAGTTTCTTATAGTCTTTCTTCTCCGGGTGTCACAACGTAGTTAGATAGAGAAAGACTCTTAGGAAGCTAGGATAGGGTCCGGTCGTCCTTGCAAGGCGAGGCTCGCGACGCGTTCTATGCTTATGACCGAATCCCAGCCCGCACTGGTTGATTTTAATTATATTTATTATACGCGACTATCACATGCCACATTGGTAAATTTAAATTCTATTTAATAACATGACTGTTGAAATGTATACTAATTAATTAGTCAAGATTTATTTTTTCTTTTTATTTTGTATAATTGTATTTGACTTATAATAAGTACGATCGATTCGTCTACATTATCAATAAACGTTTTCATTTCATTTTCATTTCATATATCGCATCTTGAGAGTTAAGGAAGGGGGTGCATCTGTGTTTGCGCAGACACTGGCACACTATAATATTTTCTGCGTAGATGGCTAATCTCCTTAGAGGTTGCCCGTCCTGGACGAAATCGGTCGGAAGACTATACTATAATACCCTATTCTATCAGTAGATTTGAGTAGACATGACATGACCTCTACATGTCTATAACTTTTTTTCATTATCAAAGTTTGTCAGCATGATGTCACCAATACCTAACCGTCGTTATAAATCAATTATTTGTAGATATATTATGCGAGTCTAATTAACATTGAATGATTTTTAGTAATAATCATATGGCAAAATTCCGTCTCGGGGATTCCTAAGTGCAACTGTGAATAAAAAATACCGGCCAAGTGCGAGTCGGACTCGCGCACGAAAGGTTCTCTACCATTTTTAAGTGCCTACCTGTTGGTGTTATTGACATCGATCAAAAAAGGACAGCAAAAAAGTTGTTTGTATGGGAGCCCCCCATAATATAGAAATACATGATCTGTGAAAATTTCAACTGTCTAGCTACCGCGGTTCTTGAGATAAAGCCTGGTGACAGACATACAAACAGACAGCGAAGTCTTAGTAATAGGGTCCCGTTTTTACCCTTCGGGTACGGAATCCTAAAACCCTTCTTTTCCATACTTACAAACTTTTGCGTTTATAATATTAGTAGGATAAATACAGATTCCAATGTCATGGATGTGCATAGGTACTATACCTATTACTACCTATAGAATTTGTTATAGTCCTTGGTCAGCATCGTTATAATTATTGCCCTCAGCCCTTGGGAAATCTCTCTAATTCCCATAAATACATTAGCCACGGAAATGGGTCAGTCTCTAAGAATTAGGCACAGACCAGGCCGCGTGCTCGTCAGTAAGTAGAGTGACTGTCCGAGATTTTTTTGTGATAGGTTTTAATGGATATAACGAGATTTAAAATTTATATATTCTGAATCCAATAATGGTCGTTACATTTGGAGATATTATATAGTTTCGGTCATATAGAGAAAACGAAATGAAAGGCGACTAATAAATAGAGTTTGTAGGGCGAATGTGAACGGAAGTGTTGGAAAGGGAAGACCAAGGCGATCGTTCCACGTTAAATCCGGGGACGTTCTTAAGAAAAGCCAGATCAAAAGTTCACTAAATCGAAGGACATGCATGACGTGATTAATTAATGTTGAAGAGGCGAAAGTGGTATGTCAAGAGCGTAGCAAGTAGTATGGCGTGGTATCTGCCTATACCTAAAGAAGAAAGAGGCGTGAATGTATAATTATCCATGAGACTGCCACTTTAGCAGGCTATAAAGCCGAGCGCCTTGTTCGTCTTTATGTAGGTTTTTAATATATCTTCTAAATTGCCTAACTCATTATCACGACTTGAAAATTAATTAAACACTTATCTCATTTAATTAACAGCCTTGGGATAAAGTTGGCCTTGATACAAAGAATATATATCGTTTTTTTTGGATTTGTCACACATAGGCACGTGTACGTGCACTGGTATGCGACGGCGATTTCGTGAAATATTTTTTTTGGTTAGCGTCGCGTTGCGGTCGCCGTACCATTGCGGCTGCGGCCTTATGGTGAACTCGATCAGTAAGAATAGTACAGATACAAATGACCTTACCTACCCTTGGTTTGCAAAGAAATATTAAAAGAAAAAGTTTGATTGAAATACTGCCGTGGCATAACTAAAATGCCGTTTTCCGACATCTGGTCGATTTTTAACTTTTAATGCTATTATAATTTTTTTTTTTCTCATTCTAATAGCGTTAAAAGTTAAAAATCGACCAGATATCGGATAACGGCATTTTAGTTATGCCACGGCAGAATATACCCCGTATGTATTTAAATGTTCTAAAACTGCAACCACATTTGGTGGGGTTAGGTATATTGTATCTATAAAACGTATGTTAATAAACTTTTCCCGTAGGAAATGGAAACTATTTTCCGCTCTTATCATATTAATATAGCCTAGTAATACTAATAAATATTAGGTACTAAACTAGGTGTACTAATAAAATCTTATATTCTAGCTTTCCGCGCGCGGTTTCACCCACGTAACTCCCGTAACTCACGTAATTAAATATAGCCCATGTCGTCCGGGGATAGAGCAGCTTTCCAACAGTAAAGGAATTTTTCAAATCGGACCAGTTGTTTCGGAGCCTATTCAATAAAAACAAACAATCAATTCTTTCCTCTTTATAATATTAGAATAGATTTTAGTTTTTTTTTTAACATTGCAATACCTTCTTTGTTCTTTTTTTATCTGTCGGACATAGACTTATGCATTACAGCTACAAAACGCTGGACGCTGGATGTCAGCCCATAAATAGCAATTTTTTTTTCGGACGGTCATCATATAGTCTTTTGCTACTACACCGGGCATAAAGAATTTAAAAAGTAATGTCATCAGCTTTTACGAAAATTTGGTTGCGTCGTTTTGTAACTGAAACACGTGGCCCGTGTACGTACACTCATAACTACGAGAGGACAATAGGAAACGGAAATAATTTTCAGCCCTTATCACGTTGAAATGCCCATAAATGTGAGTAAGTCACGTTCTGTTACTAGCATTGTCTGTAGGTACTGAACGTGTCACTAAATTTATATTGCACGAAGATCTGAGTTTTATATAAATAAATACCGTATATAATAATAAATAAATAATAACTGAATGTTATTCATTCTTTCGCATAATATGGGTATTTATATAATCATTCACTCGTTTCTGAGGATTGTGGTACATTTTGAAGGTACAGTTACACATGCTCATAAAACGGCATGTTTAATACGAGCGTGCTCTTTAAACCGACACAATTGCTTTTATTTGGCAGACTTTTAAATAAGCGTACTCAAAGCAAACAAGCGTTACAGTTAGTGCACCTGCTGCGAACGACTGATTGTTACTAGCATGCTCAATATGTAAACATATTCAGACGCGCTAAAGGCACACTCCCTCTTAGCCGCGCGGGAGGTGGCATGTTCAAAAATCGCACGGCTGTAAATTTTTGAGCAAACTCGAACTAAGTGTACTCATTATTAGCAATAAATCAACACACATGTTACTCTAGATCGCAATTGAGCAATAGTGGCATGCTTTCATGCTAGTAATGAGCATGTGTAACTGTAGCTTAATGTTATCGACTATTTGTCACCTTCGGTTCCGTTATTGGTGGAGTGCAGTGTTGATAGACATTTCTAGCTCATATACCAAAAATACACGGTAACTTATTTTATAAAAAGGACGATTACTTCCTGTACATCCTTGCTATCCTTACTAATATTATAAACGCGAAAGTTTGTAAGTATATGTGGATGGATGGATGTTTATTACTCTTCGTAAAAACTACTGAACGGATTTGACTGAAAATTTGCACCGGGATAGTTTATAAGCTGGCATAGTTATTACTAAACTATGTTATTCTAATTGCACCGCAACACGCGTCCTCGTCTTAAGCATCGGAAATATGGAACAGTACCTAATTCAAAATTTTAAAGTACGATGACTATTTGTTTAGCAATGGTTTTATTAAAGAAAATATCAATATTTATCACTCAAAAGTTTGTTGGACTCTTAACTCGTAAATAAGTTAACTGAGTGACTTTTTATGATTTTAGTCACGTCTGTTAAGTTTATATATTTTTTTCCTTATACCATATTTTTATTAGGCGTCAGGCGAGCCGGTCGTATAACATATTATAGCCAAAACTCCATATGCAATATGTCCAATAGAGTGTAGGATGACATATTGCGCTGACCTCAAATATTGGAAGCACGGCAGGAATATGATGATACAATATTTTAGTCAGTGGGTTACTGTATATTTTTTTATTTCCACATACAATAGTAATAACAGAGACATACAGACCCTCCCGACCCTTAGTTTGCTAAGAACCTTCCGATGCCCTTGTAGACCCGAAGTCCGAGAGGTCCGCGAACTGTAAAGTAGAGCGATAGTTGCACAAAACTCCTCCTCGCTTATAGGCTGGAGCTCTGCTCGCCTTTATGCTCGGTGAAGTAGCAAAAGCCTCAGGGCTAAATAAACATGTCCGTCAGAAAAACAAAAAAAAAAGACGAAGAAAAAAATATGTGGGTAGTTGACGATCAACTATAATAATGAAGGCCCATGTTCAGCAGTGGACGTTGTACGGGATGATGGTAATGATGTTTTTATTATTATCCAGATCAATAGGGATTTTCGTAAATAAATACGGGTTGTATTTATTTCAAAAGTTGATTCGCGAACCTTCTGTTTGGGGTTTAATTGCTGGACCTTTTCGATTGTAAACAATTAATACAAGTATTTCTGATATGAGAAACAGGATGCGAACATTTATTTTTAATTTAATATCTTCTTAATCGTTTTTATTTGAGTATAAAATGGGATTCTCAAGTCGACGTTGTTTACCGTTGTTGTATTTTATAATGCCGGCAAAGATTAGAAGATTCCTTTTGTTTTGGGTTGTTATGTTTAGAGGTTTAAAAGCCCGTCACGCGTCTGTGCGTGTATACTATACTAACTGCATGCTTACGACGCGTACGCGCATCTCTACTTATATTATAGAAAGAAAATATTTGATTGTTTGCATTGTCTCGTCCTCCCGAGCCTTAGTTTGCAAAGAACCATCCGATGCCCTCGTCGACCCGAAGTCTGAGAGGCCCGCGAACTGTAAAGATGAGCGACAGTTGTACAAAACCCCCTTAAATTCTTAGTCATAATCCCTCAATCTCATCGCCAGCGAGCGCCCTGAGCCGAGGTCCAAGCCCCTCAGGGGGCGCCCTCTGGCGCAGGTTGTTTAGTTTGTTGTTTTTAAACCATTTATTAAGGCTGGAGCTCTGCATGCCATAATGCCAAAAACAAAAAAAAAGTTTGAATTGAATAGGCTCCGAAACTACTGGACCCACAGATATAGATATACCTAGATAACACAAGTATCACGATCTGTATGAAAACCAAGCGTGCCATTTTTTGAATACCTATTATGACGCCACAAGCACAATTTAGTGATGGGAAAGATTGAATCGATTTGCGTACTCAATTTTGAATAAAGTTCGCCTTTGTATATACCATTTCTCAATTACTATACGAATACTATTTATTGCACGGATATACATTTATTGAGTAATTGTGTACAGTAAAGAATTATTAAGAATCGTTCAAATCGATGTATGTATCGATTTTATGACAGAGTAATGAGATAGACAGAGGAATGAGATAAACAGAGGAAAATAAAATTCCTGATCGACTTATAAGGCAGTTAGGAAAATATATTTGTTACAAAATTGTTAGTATCGTAATGCTGGTGTATACTTCGACGTACTGACTACTGTCTGTGACTGTTTTTGTTCTTCAACTGTCTATAATAAATTTCTTGAGTTTTAACGTTGGTTGTTTTAAGCATATTAGCTTGTTCATCATTGATTACTTGGGGAAAGCTAAAAAAGTCACGAAACGGTACGATTATTTATTAAAATTGTCTACTAAATCATTCGTCTGTTTCCGAAATCGATTCTCGAAAGTCGATTTGTGTTGCATATGATAAACAGCACTAAACTCTAAAATTGACAAAAGTCCCTGTACTACAAAACCGAAGCGATATACGATAGTATCGCTTGTTTCGATATTCATCACTTATTAAAACATAACCTCTCATCAACCGCTCCAAGTAAAAGCCGCAATGTAATACGAATGTTTTGTTCTTCTCAAATCTAGTATTATCAGGTATTACTGAGGGTATTAGACTAAAAATTGCTTAAATTAATTACACATAATATTAATCTGTTGTTTTCTGTTGTTGGGCAACGTTGCTGTCTGTATTCTACATACAGCTGTCATAGATGATGTTATGACAGTCGGGACCAACGGCGTAATCTGCTTACTTAGGCAGGGAGGTAGTCCCTCAATTAGACCCGAATCATTGCTTTCACACACAGATGTTTTGTTTAGCGATTAAAATATAATAAATAACGCTTAACTCAAGTTCATTTACATGAACCAAGCAAAATAATGCACCTTTGTTGTGTTTTTTTTAATGGATTTTTCCATAACAGTTTTTGATGATTCCGTTACATCCTTTTATTATTCAGAAGAAATCATTTTCATGACCGGATTCTGGACTCCATTTTTGCTACTGGACCTTGCAAGCTTAGTTAAAAAATGGTCACATAAATATTCAAATTTATTTGTCAGAAAGCACGAAGCACAAAGAAAGTTGTATTGTACAAGTTATTCCTATATTACGTAACCAATGGTGGAGGTTTTTTTTTCTAATTGGACCAGTAGTTCCTGAGATAAGTTAAATAGAGTGCACGCAAACAAACAAAAGATTGGTCAGCTTTATAATATTAGAATAAATTGAAATAAAAGAACGTTCCTACTACAGTTCAGGCGTAAACATAATGTCCTTTGGCATGCCCCGTTGGACAACTCGATGATCCCTAAATCGAATTCGAATCCAGGACTGTGTGAAAAATGACATGTGTAAGATAGGTGTGAGTATGAAAGAGACGTCTAATAGGGAAAAAATGGAAGAGGGAGACATATTGCGCCGACCCCAAATAATGGGAGCAGGGCAGGAAGATGATGTGTCGGGTAGATTTCACTAAGCCACAACCACACGTTTTGTAAAATCCAAGGTGAGCATTAATAATCTTCTAACATAAATGGTTTCGCTAATTAAGTCTGAAAATAATGACAATAATTGTTTTTATTCACATTTCGCACGACAGTTTTTTTGGACATCCTCCATTGTGTTTGACCGCTATTTTGATGAATGAACTTAACTGTAAAACATTCTAGATTTATTAAGAATAGCGACCCGCCCCGGCTCCGCACGGGTACAATGCTGATGTACATATAAACCTTCCTCTTGAATCCCTCTATCTATTAAACCGCATCAAAATCCGTTTGCGTAGTTTTAAAGATTTAGGCATATAGGGACAGAGAAAGCGACTTTGTTTTATACTATATAGTGATGGCAAAGAACTCATTATTAGGTATCAATTCTTTGCGTTTTTATACTCGTGATAATTTCTCAACGAAATGTCCGATTGGAATAAAACAAAAAGTATTTTATTTCTACATAAATACCCTTGATGATATAATGCTTAATTTGGATAAGGATTAATATTAAGATACACATTTAACGTAGTTTCTTTCTTCAGACGATTTAATATTTTTTATGAACATTAAAGCGGTTATTGTGACTTAACTATGATAGTTAGATATATGCTCTCGCGGACTTTTTTGTAGATCTTAATAAGACCTACAAACCCGTAGTACATCATTTTGTTCTATTGTCAATAGTTTTTGCAGTGCACGAATAATAGGTTTTCGCTTTTACACCTTGGGTTACAAAATCGCAATTTTCTTACGGATCCCTAATTTTTTTGAAAATAAAATATAGCCTATAACCTTCCTCGATAAATGGACTATCCAACACTGAAAGAATTTTTAGCTGTTTATTCCGCTGTCAAAGAGAAAATAGAAATTCTGAACTAGAATAGGGGTAGAACTGCAGGGTTGTGCCTATAGTGGCGCCACTTACATAATACGTCATGTACTGAAACGTTTTGGTTTAAGTTAGCTCCCACCAGTGACCGGCCTGAGCCGAGGTCTAAGGTTATTAAGGCTGGAGCTCTGCTCGCTGTCATGTCCGCTGAAGTAGCAAAAGCCTCGTGGCTAATTACATATGTCCGTCCAAAAAAAGAATAATAATAGCATACAATAATACATCAATGTGGTTTATTCAAATGTTCGAATGAAACGAATCTTGCACTTTTTTCAAGGCTGGAGCTCTGCTTGCTGTTATGTCCGGTGAAGTAGCAATAGCCTCGTGTCTAAATACATATGTCCGTCCAAAAAAGAATAATAATAGCATACAATAACACATCAATGTGGTTTATTCGGATGTTCGAATGAAACGAATCTTGCACTTTTTTCTTATGGAATGCGGTTTTGTTTTTTGTTTATGGAATGCGGTGGCGCCATCTATGCAACGCTTTGCGTTTTATATCCTATTAAGAAAACCTTTCAGTAAATCCAAAATGGCGTTTGTCATTCTAATAATCAACTTAAAAGTACCTATTCGTCCTCCTTTTGGAGACTCTTTTGAAACTTAACAAAAGTTTTGGCAGCTTATTAATTAATTTCAACTTTCCTTCATGCCATGCCATCCTTTGTTTAACTGAGTCAGTACCTATGTATTTTCATCATCATCAGCCCGTATAACGTCCACTGCTGAACATGGGGGGTGACCGCAGTATTTTGTTGTAAAACACAAGGAAACTCTGCTGCCGTTCCCTGCTAAAACATTATTATAGATTAAATATATTGTAAAATCAGGACTAAATGCTTAGCGCGCTTTCCGATGCACGGTGGGTGCTCCTCAAACCACCAGACCCGGAGAGAAATCTTAAAATTTTCACAAAGATTTCGGCATCAGCGTGGGGATTGAATCCACAATCTCCGACACTGAACGCGAGACTTATAATAAGCCACGGAAGTGTTTTATTTAGTGCATATAACTTTTTACTTACACCATTTAGTTTTGAAAGTGACCCGCCTCATTCTGTACGTCAAAGTAATGATAGTATTCCTTTCACTGATTGGAAAGTTCGAAAGCGTTTCATTGGATATCCTTTATGTCTACTTGTATTGTCTTCGTTAAAAGGTGATAAATGATTTTTAAAATAAATGGTTTTAGTACCTACTCTTGACTGATATTTAATTGAATTCTCTACCAATTTATGATATACCTAGGATTCGGTCACAGCTACCAATGGAAATTAAAAGAAAGAAAATACATTTATGCTTAACACAACACAAAATATAATATAAAATACTTCCTTGCGGTGGTGTCCTATTAACCCAATTTTGTACTTATTGTACACACACTTTTGCACTTTGCACGCACTTGTTCACTATGCACTTTGTACGCACCTGTACACTATGTACGCACTTCCGCAAAATGTATTCACGTTCTCGTGCTCCGTGCATATTTGTGTAACACATTTTCGATAAATTATATTTTATCGCTTCCATAACCAAAAGACATCAATTCGATCGCAAAGATAACAGGCGGACGACCTACCACTTTATACTATATGCTCTCCAATGTAAGGGTTGGAACGCTGCCAACTTTCAGACTTTCCTTATATCATGAAATTCAATACACTCAGTTGGTTTGACCTTCGAGCAACTAGAGAACTCGCTTGATTCAATCGAAACTTTATTCTTTACTGTTCAAAATATAGCTATATATTATGTGTTATGCACCAAGTGTAGTTCTGTAGTCAAGATCTTGACTACAGAACGCGGCTAGGGTAAAAAAATGAGTTTTTTTTACTACGTAGTGCCGGCACGAAGTAAAATTTAGGGTGGAACTATATCAAATGTTGGTATGCCTTACTACTTCAGGTTTTTACGCACACTTGGGGACCCTTGGCGCCTGGCGGTCGCTCCTTTCGTTGTATAGACGAACAGGAAATACAATTCGAAATCTGCAGTTTTGCCTTGTATATAAGTAATCACTTATGTATATATAACTCGCAATGCGCTTCTTTCTATTGAATACTCGTAAATATAAATTCAATATAGTTACATTTCATTGAAACATAGTTTGCGAAATGTGGAAACATGCACCTCTGTATATTCTCTTTTGAAAAGATAAGTTGTGTTCATGGTATTAATATTAAGAACTTATTTTTTGACTCAAGACTGACAGACTTCTAGCACACCTAAAATAAATTTAAACATAATTTAATAGTAAATGTTACCTATTTGTAATTAATTTTATATGCATTGTGAATTTTCTCGACAAGTAAAATTGTATGTAAATATCTTAGTGCTGAAAAAATATCGATCGTTTTTGTTTGTTCTATCATTTGTTACTGAATCGTATATCCCAAACATCTATCATTTATAGTACAAATGGAGATCACAAATAGAGTTGAGAGATATTGCCATAACAAAAGGCAGCCAAGTTCTTATCTGAATAGATTTACACTCGAGTAACTAACAATGGGAACAAAATCGTTTGCTCCGTTACAAATCAATTTATTGAACGTTAATGTATTGTATTAAGCTGTAAATTTTAAGAGATTTATATTGGTTTGTTGAGAGTTTGTAAAGATTTTGGTGTTTGATAAGTGGTTTTGAAAAGGTTTACCATGATGGAAATCTTGTAAATGATTTATATATATAATTATTTTGTTACATATCTTACTTTGCTCGCTCTGCAACTCGATATTGACCTCCGAGACCAGAATCATCCATCTCTTCCTGTCTAGGCGTCACTTCACTCCGATTGGATTTTGAGGTCATTCTGGACGTCATCACTCTTTCTCTTTTGGATTTCCATCGTATACTAATAATAAAGGGGAGACATTCATTGATAATCGTTGTCTCATAGTCGTCGTAATTGAAAGATTCTGTCGATGAACAACTCATAATCGAATCATAATGTGGAAAGCTTTTCAATTTTTTTTTAAATCTTTGAAAATTTAGCGCAAGTATGGGCTGAAGACCACGAAACGACGTTGAATTTTGTATTATACACTACGCCCCACAGCAATAGAGTTGAGCCGCTGTTAAGGTATAGGTCAGATTTGTGGCCCGTCTCTCATTCCCCGTCACTTGGGATAAGAGATCCATAAAAACTAGTTTGCTAAATTAAAAACACCTGTGTTGTTGAACTTGAAGAGAAACACATATTTATTTATACTGCACATCAAAAATATTAACAAAATAGTACAGTTGTTTACCATGAATGCGTGCCAGCTTCAGCAAAATAATGATGGATGGACAGTTAACGTGATTTCCATGAAACAAGGCCATGGAAGTAAATACTTTATAAGGCGCCATAATTCCTAACACGAGTGTTTGCGCGCGAAGGAAAGATGGCGCCTCGGAGGGAATTATGGCGCCTCACAGCTGTCGATTCTACTTATCGAAGACTGTGATTTTGCATATTTTAGAATATTGATTAAAAGTTTTATCAGATGTTGTCTTTCTCTTGTGTATCCATAGTTGTTGTTATGTACTTCGAATAGCAGATAAGCGTTGCCATCCAATACTGGCAGCATTAGCCGTGCTTCCAGTCTTTTTTTGTTTTTTAAAGATTACTAGCAGTGTCTCAAAATTGAGATTAATAAAATTCGACCACCGGTAGGTTTCGAACCTGCATCTTACGTGAAGCCCCTAATACCTTAAACTTACCTTAACTTAACTTTTCCGTAAATTATTGAAAAACATTAAAAAAAATTCTAGCAGTATAATTATTGCGCACTACTAGGAGTTAACCCCTCATTCTAAGCTAAAACGTTGGTGTTACGATTGAGCTCTCGTCGGTAATGCAATGGGTGGGAATCAAACAGGCGGCCACATGATCGCAAGTCTGACGCCCTAGCCATTGGGCTACGGCCGCCTAAGCATTGGGAACCTTGCCAAGTTTGAGCTGTGGCAATTTTACACTAAACCACTAATCAGGCGGTAACGGTTGACTTTTAAGTATATAGATTACCATCCAACTAATAAATGTTTCTTTCTCCAGGTCTTCGGAAGTGCTCCACGGTCCTCGCGCTGACGGACCGCGAGAAGAGCTCGGAGCCGTTAAGGGCACACAACAGATTGCGGGCGCCCTCCGTCTGCTCCCGGTGCTCATCGCTTCTGTCCCTCGCCGGCGCCGGAGGATCTAGGTAATTTACCCTATTTTTATAAATTTACATACGGGTCTCTTCCATGTTCTTAGGTTGGGTGGGTGGGTATGGGTATATTGACTATTTTTCGGGGGACAATGAATTAGTCGTTGCCACCGCCGCGGGGCAAGAATACACTGCATGATATGCTAATCATACCACGAAGAGAGAGGGTGTATTTTACTAAAACCCTGCGGATGCTTCTCTGGACACAAATTACACAGTATACGGCTAGGATGATATCATCACTAAAAAACATATTTTTTATCAGGTATTCCCTGGACGGCGCCGGTGGTGGATTCGTCCCCGCGGCTCCCATCAACTGTAAGCTCTGCCTGGAAGACGCCACGGCAGATAAGGTCACCCTCATATCAGGATGTGGCTGCCAGTTCTGCACAAAGGTTAGTGAATATTAAATACTCCTAACACGATAAGCAGTAGCTCTGCACACTCATGGCACTGATTAAGTCCATGAGCAGCGGTAAACGTGTACCATCGTATGCGCGACTTTCTCGACTGTCTCTTAAAAAGATGCGTTTTTTTATGTCACATCAGGTTAAAAACGACTCAACTGAAAATTCAAAACGTTTCGATAAATTTGCGTTGGTCATGGTCTTGATATTTTTGATAGAGCTTTGACTCCTTATCTTTTAATAAGTTGAAGTTGACTTTACGACCATTCCAATATTTAGACAGATGTTTGAGTGGAACTAATATATATTTTATTAAGTTAGATTCGTTTCTTTTTCAATTTTAGTTCATTGACATACATAATTTTTATAATTTAGCAATAGCGTAAATTGGCGGTGCGGCATAGCTGATAGCGTTAATAAATCGAGGATACAAAGTAAGCCGTATAATTAACTGTTTTAAATAACATTTACCTCAACAGTTTTGCATAATATTTACACGTGTTTCATTGCAAAATTTGCATAAATCTGCAATGCTAAGATATAATGCATTTATACCATTACAAAAAATGAGATGTTTTTTCCCACCATAGCCATTATTCGAAATAAACACTATTCACAAAAAAATACAAAAATAAATAACTCTTATATGAATTTTACGCTTATTTCGGATGGTCAATAAATACACACACACAAACTCCGTAGCACAGCTCCGTTGTGCTGCTGTTGGCTGATGATGATGATGATAAATTCAAATTAAAGATCATTAATTAGGGAGACCATATTTATCTTCTTCTGTCTGAATTATTAAATTAGAAAATGTTATAAAAAACGAAAGAATCCTTACTAATATTATAAATGTGAAAGTAACTCTGTCTGTCTGTCTGTCTGTCTGTTACGCAATCACGCCTTAACTACTGAAGCGATTTAATTGAAATTTGGTACAGATATAGTCTAGAGTCTGAGAAAGAACATAGGCTCTATTTTATTATGAATTTCCCACGGGAACGGGAGTTACGCGGGTGAAACCGCGCGCGGGAAGCTAGTTTTAAATAAATATAAGATCAATTTCAATAAAAATGTGCACATTTTGCAAAGTGCTCTTTATGAGACCTTGCACCTTTTTATCCTGTGCTCGCGAACTTCCAATGAGGTCCGCCTAAGATACTAAAACTGGAATATTATTCAAAATACGCTGTTTCGTAACAGATTAGATGTAGAATAATCTAGTTCAGTATTACAGGAAACTTATTGAATTAACATTCCCGTAATAGGATTTTGAAATAACCTATTACGGGAATTGTGGTAATGGGCCACAGTATTGTGGCCCAGGAGAGCCTGCGGCGCCAATATGGCAGCGGGTGCCGTCGCAGGGTGATATTGTCTCATGTACCCGCCCCCTTACCAATGGCGGACGGAGGAGTGTCCGGGGGGTTTTAGTGGTGTAGGGTCCTCTCCTCGTGGTATGACTATAGCATACCACGCTATGGATAGGGCGAGTCCTAAATACCCCTTCGCCGACGCGGAAACGCTGCAGCGGCGTAGGGGATGTGAATGCATTTTCCCCGGACAACGAAAAAAAAGAAATCTTTGAAATGTTAAAAGAAATACAAGTAGAGAACCATTGGTCTCTACTAGTATTTATTTTACCATAAAATATAGGAAATAATAATTTCTGATCTAAAGCTATGATAGTTAAAAATATAATTAACTTTCAAGTTCGTATAGGAAATTTACACCGTTTTTTCATACATCGCGGTTTCCTGTTTTTGTGATTAAACAAAGTCATTACTGGCGTAAAATATGATGATATATATTATCAAGTTGATTGTTGCGTCCATAAATTTTATAATTATATATAAAGCCGAAGAGTAAGAAGAAGAGTTTGCTTGAACGCGCTTATCTCAGGAACGACTGGACCGATTTGAAAAATTCTTTCAGTGTTAGATGAGATGAGATTTACGCGCGTGCAAGAAGTCATTTTATAAATTTTCACATAATTATTATAATTGTGCCGTGTGGTTTCCGGCTTAGAATAGACCACCCCATGTCCTCCCATTGGTGTCGTAAAAGGCGACTAAGGGACATATGGCTGATGGATGGGCAGCAGCATCTATTAGCTCAAGTTTAACATCTTACTGCGATCACCAATCCGTCTGCCAAGCGTGGTGATTATGGCAATATCCCTCAACGATCCTGGCTTGCCAGGTTCTGTTAAGAGGAGGCCCATGTTCAGCAGTGGACGTGAGCGGGCTGTTGATGATGATTATGATGATTATAATTGTGTAGACCGCTTCCCCTGAACGATTATTTAATTAATAATCCATTATAATTATCTTACAAGGGGAATGGACGGGTAACCAAGTGTAGTTGCCTGCCAGTCGAGAGGTTCAAAGATTAATTAATGTTCGCAATGAGTAATGTCTAAGGCTTATTTAGCGAACTATTATTAGCGCGACAAGAATAACATGATTTATTTTTAAACTCGTGTGAAGTCGGTATATGATTCAACTTTACGTAATTTCAATGATGTATGAGATGTATTCCGAAATTATAGTAATTATTTAAAAAAACGTAAAATATCCCATATTTATTCTTGGTGTCTTTTTTACCGTCTTGAAAATAATAGGGTGTGTAATTAGCTACGGAGGTTGTCGACAAGTACGGAGACAACCTCCGTCGCGTTGCGGTATTTGGCTCGCTTTAAATCTCGGAGGTCGTGGGTTCGATCCCCACGCCGGACAAGAAATCTTTGTGTAGATTCTCAGATTTCTTTCCGGGTCTGGTTGGCTGAGGGACTACCCTCCGTGCCTCGGAAAGCACGTAAAGCCGTTGGTCCCGATTGTTATAACATCATTTAAAACAATTGTATACCAGGGAACGGGCAGCAGCGTTTCCTTGTATGTTACAACATAATACTGCGGTCACCAACCCGCCTGCCAAGCGTGGTGACTATGGCAAAACCCTCTCTCGGGAGGAGGCCCATGTTCAGCAGTGGACGTTGTACGGGCTGATGATGATGATGATGTACTTAGCTTGAAAGCGCTATTTTCAGGACCTTCTGGTCCGATATGAAAAAAAAAACAATTTCAGTGTTTGATAGATAGATTGAGGAAGGCTATCTAGCATTGAAATATTTTACCATAGTTCCTCGCAATTGAAATTAGATCAAACAAATCAATTCTTCAACTTTATATATTAGTACAAGCTTCCCTCGCGCGGTTTCACCCGCGTAACTCCCGTTCCCGTGGGAACTGCATAATTAAGTATAGCCTATGTCACTCAGGGTGAATGTAGATTTACAGTGGTGAAAGAATTTTTGAAATCGGCTCAGTAGTTTTTGAGTTTATTCATTACAAACATACATACAAAAATACAAATCTTTCCTCTTTATAATATTAGTATTCGTATAGATAAATAGATTGTTTATTGCCGTACTTTCCGCGAGTCTGTCCTCTCTTGTTATTAAATAGGAATTACAGTTCATATTTCTACCTTTTATGTCGAAATTGGAGTCGACAAAAACTTTTGAAAAATGTAGGTACATAATAAACGATTAATTCCTGTTGACAGCAGTTGTCATTGCTCGTTTACATTCTTGGCTTGTGGCCATTAATCTTGTCACACATTATTGCCGGCTTATGTCAAATTGATAAATAAAAAATATTGTTCCGTAATAACAATATACTGACTGTTAAGAACAAAAAAGTCACGTGACAAGATAGCGTGTCAATTTTTATTACTCTATCAGCTCTTGTACTTCCAAAGCTGAACATGGACCTCCTCTTTAAGAGACCTTGGTAAGCCAGGGTCGTTGAGAGATATTGCTAATATCACCACTCTTCATCGCAGTAAGATGGGAGTATCGTTGAACTGATAGATGATGATACCCATCCATCATATTTTATGGCGATACTATGCATACTAGCATACTATGCTGAGGTGGGGACTTTTTTGGCAGAACATGCAAGGCGTCTTATTGTTTTGTACATTTAACTAAAGCGCGCGGTTGTGTTATGCGGAGATCGCAGTGTCAGACGCATGCGATCAACGAATGCACTTAACTCACGCTGCGCCTGGCGCTGCGTCAACCGCGTAAAACAATGGTTTGTAATTATACTACCTGATATGAAATGATGTGCGTTAATCGCATTGCGTGTAACGCAGCGTTTATCGCATAAAACAACCGCGCGCTTAAATGTTTGACGGGATGATTTTGACGAGAATTTCACTGGTAGATAGCTTAATTTATATGGTTTAATATAGGTGACTTTTTATTTCGTCTGTCTGTTTGTTGGTCCGTGTATTCGGCCTAATCTAAAAAACTCAAGTACTTATTTAGACCTGATTGTTAGATAACTTATAAAATCCTTATTTAACGCAAAATATTGTTCCTTACCTATAACAATAGAGTGTCAATGACATAAACCAGAAGAAGGAACTTTTGCGCCATCATTCAAGGTCAGCAAAATGTATAAAATTAATGATTTGCACAAATTTGATCCGCGTCCTTGCAAAATGTAAAACGAAACGTCCGGATTATTATTTAGTTAATTTATTGCCTTCTCGACAAATAATTATTACAGACAAACCGTTTCCGATAACATAAGCGTAGGCGGTATTCACGCATAATATGGTAATTTTAGGGTTACGTACCAATAAATCGAACTAGAGCTCAGAACTATAATGTCTGATGTGCCATTACTCTTCAAAAACATAAGCCGTAGTATATGCCTTTATCGTTAACTGGCACTTAAGACCAAACGTTTCTGAAGTGTATTAGTACCTCCGTGTCCGAAAACGGAATGCAAAGATTTCTTTCCGGGTTAGTTTGACTTTTCGTGGCTCTCCTCAGCTAGCACGTTAAACTGTGCGTTCCGATCGGCAAACCATCATCTATGAGAAAGGTATCTGAAACCATTCAGAAAAAAATCCAAGAAACATGGGAAACAGTGATAGTGCAGTGGCCAACCTTTAACAGGCATATACCAGAACAGGCAGCAGCGTTACAACGTAAGCACCAACCCACCTGTCAAGCGTTCTGTCTATGGCACCCCCCCTCGGGAGGAGGCTTATTTTCAATGGTGGACGTTATACGGGCTGATGATGCGATAGAGTACCTATAGACTCCTGTTACATAAATATTAACCTATATCATTTTATGATAGGGTTACAGTAAAATTTGTTTTCACACGTCACACGCACCGAAATTCACCGAATGTGATGTGTGAAAACAAAGTTTGCGGATATGGAAGGATACTCTCGGCTTACTTAAATTAACCTTTTTAAAGCTACGAATAAGATTCTTTAGTACATAATAGTTGATAATATTTGTACTGTGACGTAGACCAAATATATATTAATATTTAACGAATGCGTATTTGTTTCGCACCGGTTCTGCGGCAGGTGTGTCAGTGACCTTAATATTATAAATTACTGTCGAATTATAATTCTAATAGCTGTACACTTGGTTTCGCACGTGTAATGGTGATTACATATTAGTGTGCAAACATAATACAGTTTTCAACTCATAATAATACATTTCGACCATCGCAGGAGTGGAATCTGCTTTTTTAGGCGAAATCCCTAATTCTTCCTGTCAAAATCGATCAAGCTCCTGCAGTTCTGATTACCAAATAAAACAAACCGACGGACGGAAGGAGTCGGATTTTTATTTTTAAGATTTTTGTTACCTGTAGGTATACATTTAACATCAAAATGCTATGATTATGTTTAATATTACAATCGAAAACTTTTATTTTATTTATTAGTATGTAGATATATATTTTAAGCGTATGTGTTTGGGACATATATACACTTAGGTCGGGGCCGCTCTGGTACGCCTATTCGGACGCGACGACGATTTCGTAAAAACAAACTTATACAAACACGTGGGTCGGCGGCCACACAGCTGGAATGACCAACGAAATTTATTTGTTCATAGTATATAGCAGTCGCCGAACCAATGCGTCTCCGGCCTTAACATAAAATGAAATTTTGATGTTACAAACAAACACTTTCATTTTATTTAGTAGTATGTATGTAAATATAGATTTTAAACTTGTATTTTTGCTTTATTAATTCCGGATATTCGTATCCGTAGAATGATGACATGCTGGCGTTATTGACGCAGGGCTACAATTTGAAACGTGTGTCAAAATCTATAACCTTCAGATGCCCTCGTAGACTCGAAGTCTGAGAGGCCCGCGTACTGTAAAGTGGAGCGGCAGTTGCACAAAATTCCTGAAAAAAATCAAAGTCATGATTTCACAATCCCCCAGTGATCGCGTTGAGACGAGGTCAAAGTCTCACAGGGAGCGAGCAGCGAGCACTCCCTTGTACAGGTTGCTGAGTTTATAGTTTTAAAACCATTTAATAAGCTAAGGCTGGAGCCCCGCTGGTCTGTTTGTCCGGTGAAGTAACAAAAGCCTTATAGCCAGTATAATAGTACATTTCATTTTGCCGTCCCAAAACAATAAAACGAAATTTACAAAATTAATTACGTTATATTTTCTTTTGCCTTCGTTTCTTGATTTTTTAATTTCTTAAGAAAAAAAATCCACGTGTAACTAAAAATAACTTGATTAGCGGTAGAAAAAAATTAGTCGCGTGTACTACTTAGTTGGCACATAGTTATTTGAATTTCGATCTTATTTATTGCGGAGTAAGATTCAGGTTTGTTCTTGCAGCTTACGGTGAGCGGACTTTCTATTTGTTTAAATTAATTTAATGTTGTTGTTTGTTTACTATAATGTTTTTAACTTTAGAGCATTCAATATACTACCTCTGGGGCACCGGTATGAGTCTCGCTTTAAGCATTGGAGGTCGTGGGCTCAATTCCGCGCCGGAAAAGTATTCAATGTGTGAAATTGTAAGATTTTTTCTAGACCCGCAAACTGTAAAGTAGCGACAGTTTTTGCCGAGTTGCAAAAAACTTCCCCTAAAAACAAAATGGTAATTCACCAATCCCCGCCAGCGACCGCCCTGAGCCGAGGTTCAAATTCCTCTTGCGCAGCTTTATTTAGGTTGGAACTCTGCTCGCTTTTATGCCCGGTGAAGTAGATTCGGGATAAGTCCCCTTGCCTTGTCTATACGTTCCGTACCATAAAGACCTAGTATGTCACCTCTAATAGCTTTTCTAAACCAGTTGCCGTTTACCTACACTTAGTTATAGCTATGTCGCAGTGAGATTCATTAGCTTTAGTTCTTACTGAGATGTGCCTTTTCCAGAATTCCGAGTAAGTAATCCAAAAATATCAAGGAGTTTGTTTACAAAACAACCTACCTTTAGAGAAACTGAGGAATATTAACCAATAGGATTGCACAAAATCTCCGCTCCGAGATTAAAATTGGTGGCTGTTTTGTAAATTAGGCTGTGACGTATTTTTGCTTGTAACGGCGCGTTCTCACTATGTAGTATCTGGCTGGAGTTCTGCTCGCCTTTTTGAACGGTGATGTAGCAAAAGCCTCGTGGCTAAATAAATTAGTCCGTTCGAAAAAAGACCTATGTTGTGACGACATATCGTGACGTACCTATAAAGCGTCGTGGCATGTGCATATACAAGTAGTCTAGCTATACTAATATTATAAAGAAGAAAGATTTAATTGTTTGTTTGTATTGAATAGGCTCCGTAACCACATGATCGATTTGAAAAATTCTTTCACCGCTGGGAAGTTACTTTTTTTTTTCGGACGGACTTATATACTTAGTGGGCTTTTGCTACTTCACCGGGCATAAAGGTGGGAAGCTACACTATCCCCTCATGACATAGGCTATATTTAATTATGAAGATCTTACAGGAACGGGAGCTACGCGGGTGAAACCGCGCGCGGGATATAAGATGACAAGATTAACTGTAGCCTTCAAACAAAACTCGTGTCTTTTTTGCAGTTAAGTCAGATTTGATGTACAGATGATATAATGGAAACAGCTAGATACGGCAGTCGTCCAACGATAAATTAAACCCTAATACCTACGTTACCCTATAAATTTACGGGAGGAAAGTAAAATTAAATGTTAATGCTTTCAAAGTCCCAGGTGAAGATCCTTAGGTTAGATTCTTTTAGAGTACGTCTTAAGTTAATCGTTATTTACGATTGTACTAACATTGTATGTGCGATGTTTTATGGAAGTGTTGGAAAGAACAAGGCGATTCCACGATCAAATCGAGGACGTTCTTAGGAAAGACCAGGTTAAAAGTACCCTAAACCGAAGACATGCATGAGAAGATTAATTAATGTGAAAGGGGTATGTCAAGATCGAAGCAAGTGGACGGAAGTGGTCTCTGCCTACCTCTATGGGAAAGGGGCGTGAATGTATGTATGTATGTTTTATGTTACTGTATAAAGAACTAGCTGTCCCGCGCTGTTTTACCCGCGTTACCCTCCTTCCCGTAGGAACATCATTATTAAATATAACCGATAGCTTATACGGTAAAGGGGCAATCTTACACTGAAAGATTTTCTCAAATCGGACCAGTAGTTTCTGAGATTAGCGCGTTTTAGCAAACAAAGAAACTGTTCAGCTTTATATCTTGTTGCATAAGAAAATAAAGTTTAATTTTCTACATTAACTAGTTGTTATTTTTTCTTATTTAATAATATTACATATTAATAATGAAAATTTTCAAATACTACGTTTAATTATAATGTTAATATATACAATTAAAGACTTGATGATTTATTCTTGTATTTTATAATCGTACCTACTTATTTAATTGGAGCACCGACATTTTGTTGCGCAATTATTAACAAAACAGAAATATTCAGTCATTGTACGATTCTAGATTCTAGGTCCTGTTTCCAAGTTTTTTTTACACAATTTAAATTTTGTTGTTTTATATTGAGAATGTTCTGAATACGTAATTCAAAATGCATATTGAGCCATCATTGCATTGTATGTTGTATATTAATTTATATATATTGTATTTTATTGGAACTTTTAAGACGTTTTCAAATCTAAGGTTTTAGTTTTATATGTTATTCCAGAATATAAACTCTATCTCAACAAATAGACATTCATTAAATACTTTTTAAAATCTATATTATTATTTTTATTAAATATTTAGTTTCTAAATGATTAAACGTCTACATTCGTTACCCTTCAGTTGAAGCAAGGAATTGAATTGATTTGATTTCATAGCAAAAGGGTCCCAGTATTACTTAACCAAGATACTCCTGAAACCAATTAACATTTTTGGACATAGAGCTGTCGAAAAACTGAAAAAAAAATTCAGTTAGCGCGAAAAAAATCATCTATCTAAATATTGAAAATAATCGTGTTCATCTGGAAAAATTCGAACACCATGGGTGTTATAACGGCCCGTAGGAAAAAGCCCTACTGTCACTAATTGGTATGGAAATGGTATTGTAAAAAATTGGTTATGTATATGAAGTAATATGTATTTCGTGGCGTTATAACATCCGGTAGAAGTAAATGGGTTACGGCTTCAAAATCGTTATATTTGCCATTAATTAAATAAAACCACTACAAAACATTACTGCTGGAGCACTGTTCATCGTTATGCCCGGTGAAGTAGCAAAAGGCTCGTGGCTC
The DNA here is from genome assembly GCA_947037095.2 of Nycteola revayana. Lineage (NCBI taxonomy): Eukaryota > Metazoa > Arthropoda > Insecta > Lepidoptera > Nolidae > Nycteola > Nycteola revayana. The sequence goes on from OX344847.2 coordinate 4,119,596, forward strand.
GAGATGCAATTTTTTTTTTTACATTCTTTTTTCAACTACACAACATACATGAAGCCATAAAAATAATACTCAAGTATGAATTAGATGCAGTTTAGTATCTCAGTAATGCAAAACAAACAGTGGCAGTTAACCTTCTGTAAACATGTCATCGACACGCTTACCATCCGCTTGGCAGGCGGAGCATCGACTCATTTGCATTCGCTAGAACGTACTGGCAAAGCGTAGGTGATACAGGGCTTCGTCACACTTAAACAAACGTTTTTATTGTTGTACTAGATGCTGCTTCCGCATAAAATAAGGAGATTTACAAAAATAGCCTGACTTCCATATCGCGTTTCTAAATCGGGGAAATATTTTTGGAGTTAAGGCGGGCATACAAGGACAAACAAAATGTAAAGTAGCCTATACTGGAGTGTAGAGAATATAAAAAAGCCTTATATAATTAGCTATTTACCAGTGAAAGTTCCGTAATTATTGGTCCAGTCGTAACTTAAATTAGTCGGAACTAACAGACAGATAGACTATTTCTTTTTGACAGCTTTTGGTCTAGGGTGAGGCAAAACTGTACTATAAGATCCAGAAGCGACAAAACGGAGATTGAGAAAGCTAGGTACAAAGTTTTTAACAAAGATTTCTTGTCCGGCGTGGGGATCGAACCCATGACCTCCGAGATTTAAAGCGAGCAAAATATCGCTACGCTACGAAGCTATAACAAAAAAATGCTCTCAATGACTCACAATGGTACCAAGTTGTGCTCGGTACACCCTGTACGGACGGCGAGTGAATTATTCAATGTCTGAGCAATGAATATTGCATTAGCCCCGAGTGTGAGACCATCTTGTACCTACTTCTTGGATGCTGCATTACTACGAGAGTGCTACTAGCTATGTGTTCTATATATCTGTATGTGTAGTTTGTTCAGTTTCAGATTGGCTACTTTAGAATTAATATTATTCTTTGTAGAATGAGTAGTTTTGTTTTATGTAGTACGCCACGTGGCATTTCGTTAATAAGGTGTAATTTCATCTGTCAAGAAATATTTAATTTATTTGTGTTGTAAAAGGCAATATATCATTTTGTGATATTTGATCTTCAACCTTATTAGCTATTGATAGTAACGCGGTATTGCAGTATCACCAACGTTTTGCTTCTTCATCGATTATGAAGGCGAGCAGGCTTTAGCCTTATTTAATCGTTTATAGAGGTAAAATATGAACTAAGGCACCTGCGCAAGACGGCGCCGGCGTAAAGTCACATCGATTTTGATGAAATTTAAAGATATTTTATATAAAGTCAGACCTGTCCGGTTTGACTCACGTTTGTAGATTTTAATAAAAATCTACAAACTATAATGGCGAGTCACACCGGACTTTATATAAAATATGAACAATACTCACGAAAGTTATTTAGAAAGATGTTTACGGCGTCGTCGTAGAAGTCAGACAGTCTTAGGTCTAGGGTATATCAGTTTTACCCTAGACATGAGACTTTGCTCAGGTGCTCAGACAAAACAGGATAGAGTAAGCAAAACACGTGAGCGAGGATTATAGTTTTTTTTATGATTACTAGCAGAGTTTTGCAGTCTAGTAGTATTCTTGTTAACCCCTTGTACTAAGCTAAAATGCTTGTGTTACGAGTGGGTTCACGTCGGTAGTGCAATGGGAGGGGATCGAACCGACGACCACAAGAGCACAGCTCCGACGCCCCATCCATTAGGCTACGGCCGCTTTAAAAGTTTAGTTAGTGCTACTCTATCTGCTCCTTTAAGTAAAATGTTTGTTTACGTACATCTTATGTTAGCTTAGTACTTCCTTCAAAACCTATTACACTATGTTCACAAAATGCATACATAAGGGCGAAAGGGGCAGGTAATGTAGGTCGGCACGTAGCGCTCATCCCAGTTATCCCTGATATAGGTCAGGTCTGGAGCTAGGCCGTGTGCCTGATACGTGCCCTACATTCGGGACCTAGATGTTGTACGGTTATTTAACTGGAAACATTCACTTTTTACTGAACGTGATTACATTTTTTTTTTCACTTTTCACTGGAAAGTTTTTGCCATTTTATCCGAAGTCACGAACAGAAAGGATGCTGTAATTTTGAAGGATTGATTTTTAGAAAGATTCGATGAAGCTTTTAACAAAATCTGATCAGTATTTTTTTTTTAGATTAGCGTACATACCTATTTAGTTTTAAAATAGTAATCAGAATACGTAACTTATACATTATAATCAAGTGTCTATCAATTTAAATATATTATGATATAATAAAGAGGAAAGATTTGTATTTTTGTGTGTATATTTGTTCTGATGAATCAACTCAAAAACTACTGTTCTGATTTCAAAAATTCTTTCACCATTGTAAAGCTCCTTTCACCCTGAGTGACATAGGCTATATTTAATTATGAAGTTCCCACGGAAACCGGAGTTAAGCGGGTGAAACCGTGCGCGGTAAGTTAGTTTAAATATATATATTTTAATTTATGAAATAGCTTAAAATTAACGTCCCGCATTTGTTCATCACATAGAACAAGCTTTCCATAGGCATGTGATATAACCTAATGCTCTTGCTTATAAACCTATTTGCTTAGTTTATAATTGATAAACCATTTAATAAGGCCTGCTCGCCTTTATGCCTGGTGAAGGAGCATTAGCCCCGTGGCTGTGTACATAAATCTCCAACAAAATATACATTTCTTCTTTTGTAGCTCTCTAATAATTTTTATTACTTTATAATAGTACCCTTAGTAGTAAAGATACAAAAATCTTTTGTCTTTTTATTATTAGTAGGTGTACACTATTGTTAGTAAAACTAATAATAAAATTAATAATATAGTTGTTTTGTTAGCTCTACTCAATAAAAGTATGCCATTAATACAATATAGATACACATAGTAAATACAATTGTAAAAATATGACACATAATAAATATAGTCGAGTAAGTACGTATGGTCCATAGAAGTAAAATATAAAAATAGCGATGTTATTATAACAAAGCTATAATTATGACAAATGTGTTCTTTTGGCTTATGACTCATTGTACAGTGAACAAAAGAGAGAGGTTTACACTCAGTGAAACGCATTTTAAATCTATATGTACACGTTCATGAGAAGAGTTTAATATTATGTGCATGCTAATAATCTAGTACTAATAAACACTTCTAGTAATCTTTTTCTATCCGACCCGCCGGAGAAGAGTGTGCCCGCGAACGCGACGCGTTCCCCCTCGCCCTCCCGACCCTTAGTTTGCAAAAAACCTTCCGATGTCATCTTAGACTCGAAGTCCGAGGGGCTCGCGAACTGTAAAGTTGCACAAAGCTCCCCTAAAAAACTTAAAGGCGTTATACCTTAATCTGCCCGCCAACCACCACCCTGAGCCGAGGTCCAAGTCCCACGGGAAACGCCCTCTTGCGCAGGTTGCTTAGTTTGTAATTTTTAAACCATTTATCTAGGCTTGAGCTCTGCTCGCCTTTATGCCCGGTGAAGTAGCTAGTGGGACTCGTGACTACCTATACAGGGTTATTTGTAAAACACCGGTAACCTCTCAGGACTACGTTACTAACATCATAATCAACAACTTTTGTTCTATGACTTTTAAAAAATCATCATATTTTAATTCATCAGATTTACACACAAAATAAAAATATTTAAATTCAACGCTCTAAATGTTACGAAGTCTATGCGAAGCAAAAGACAGACGATAGTACCGACAATAGCGAAGGAGCGGGGAATACAGAGTTGAATTGTGTTAGATAGGACAACGAAATATTGAAGGTTTGTTTTTGGTAAATGTATTATGTTATGTAAAAAGTCGTAGAACAAAAGTTGTTGTTTATGATGTTAGTAATATAGTCCTGAGAGGTTATCGGTGTTTTACAAATAACCCTGTATATGCCCGTCAGAAATAAATAAAAAAAAGTAAAATGAAGTTGCAATACATACAAATCTCAAAGCTGTATATAGCAAGCAGCGAACTCTTCACCCATAAAGAATTACCGGCTGTCTTAGTGACATAAACATATTTATGTTCATAATTTGATACTGACGGTGTAAACCTATCTTTTTTGTTGACTGTACCCTCGGAAAAACAAAGTAGATTTGCGGTTAACAAACAAAAGTTTTTATGGTTTTTAGCTTTACTTAGTTACGTGTGAAAATACTCGTTTGAATATTGCGCACAATTTAACAGAACATCTTGACTTTTTATGATGTATCAAAACTGAAGAGTTTGTTTGTGTATTTCATCGCCATCATAATCATATCAGCCTGTGGTCGTCAACTGCTGAACAGAGGCATCGATTTTCAGCGGGATCGATTGCTAGCGACCTGCATCCACCGACTCCCTGCGACCTTATGAGGTCCAGCATGCATTTCCCCCCAGCAAAATGCATAGCTTACAATTAGGGTCGCCACCTTCTTTTTACAAAAAGTTGCAAAATATAGCACTTTTGGGAAATTCAGGAAAAAAAATAGTACACATTTATTTTTAATAATTATTTATGTTTCCATGTGTATTTGTTTGCTTTGGCCATTTCCATGTGTATTTGTTTGCTTTGTATACTCTTTGCTTTGGCCATCAAAGTATTTTAACTTTTAGTTATAAGAATATTTAAAAAAATCGACAATTCATTTTTTTCATATGCCGCGCTGAATTCAAAATTTTAAAACGGGGTGAAATTTGGATTACCAACAAAATATAGTACTTTTTGTACTTAATTTTTTTTATAGCATATAGTACAATTGACTGAAATATAGTAGGACTAGCGACCCGCCCCGGCTCCGCACGGGCGCAAAGCTGATGTATTATACACATAAACCTTCCTTTTAAATCATCTATCAATTAAAAAAAACCGCATCAAAATCCGTTGCGTAGTTTTAAAGATTTAAGCATACATAGGGATATAGGGACAGAGAAAGCGACTTTGTTTTATACTATGTAGTGATAGTGATACTATATAATAAAGTACGGGTGGCAACCCTAATTACAATCTTAAATAGCTGGTAAAATGTATTTGTTATCACATCAAAAAAAGAAGCTATTCAGCTTTCTAGATAATAAGTCATGATGTTAAATTGTGCGCAATATTCATTTATGAGTTTCTAATACTATAGTGATACTAATATATTTTGCGTATGTTCATTGTAGTACAGACGCACGTGATGACAACTAGAATTATTAATGTTAATTAAAAAACATAATAATATTAGCGGTGTTAGAAACTGGTTTTAATGTCTGTAAGCGATGACATAAACGTTTGCGATTCAAGCAATGTCATTATTACTACAACCAAATTCAATTTTATCTTATAAGGGGCCATTTAAAAAATTACAAGCAGACATTAGAAATAGTCCCTGTTTTTATTTAAAGTAAACTTGATATTTTTATAATCTGCTTATGATTAATTTACCACTTTTAAAGGGGGTTTCTCTACGAGATCGAATCAAATATGAAAAGATTCGTAGAAGAACGCGGGATACCGACATAGCCCAACGGATTAGTTCGTTGAAGTGGCAATGTGCAGGCCGTTTGAGGCCGAAAAGTTCTCGAATGGAGACCGCGGATCGGCAAGCGTAGCGTAGGACGTCCATCTGCTAGATGGACGGATGATCTGGTTAAGGCCGCGGGATCACGGTGGTGTATGCAGGCCGCTTCTAACCGTAACAACTGGAGATCTATGAGAGAGGCATATGTCTAGCAGTGGTACGTCCTACGGCTGAAATGATGATGCTGATCTGATTAATTGTCCCGGGTGGAAATCGAACACAGAACACCAGTGTTAAAAGCAATAGAATATTGATATAGTCATCATCCAATGTAGTTCGAATTCTTGATAGTAACGCAGGACGAAGGTGCAGGTAATAGAAACCGTATCCTTTTTTCACCTTGGTAATTTGTTTTCCAGGTGAACAGATTGCACCAAATGAATCTCTTCGTTTCATAATAGCTGGGTGAAAGAAGAGACTAATGATTCCATTTTGTTCCGATATCACCCAGGTGAATAAGGTGGAATTAACCAACTCAGCTATTCGATTGGCAAAAACCTTGGTGTAATCATACATTTCGCGTATCACTACGTTTAATCTCAATCTAAGAGAGAGATAAAAAATAAATAAAATTGAAGTGTCTATTTGTAATGGCAAAATTATAGGTTTTTACTAAATGCATATAGGTATATTACCTCTATGATGACAAAAACAATAATAAAAAAATATTTGTCGCGGTTAATCTCAATAGCGGCTCAACCGATTTTGAGGGGACTTTCACTGATACCTATCAATTTTTATAAGGTGTAATATAGATTACTATTTTACTTTTATTTAGTCTGTCTGTTTGTTTGTCCTTGTAAATACCCTCAAACAGTAAAGTGATTTATACGGGACTTTAATTGTTACGAAGAATGTTATTAATTATTTTATAGGCTATATTTATATATATTTTTTTTTTAATATTTTGAACACTTTACGGATAAGTTTACAATACACTATGTTTCAAAATTGAGATTAATACAATTCGACCAACGGCGGGACTCGAACCCGCATCTTAGTATTTATATTGTATTAATCTCAAATTTGAAACATAGTATATGGTAAACATTTCCGTAAAGTATTCAAAAACATTTAAAAATATATTTATATACTTAGCCTATAAAATACTTATTTTAAGAAGACGAAGTCGCGGGCATCACTTTAATGCTATCGATGGCTATCACACACTTTCTACCATCAACGAACAATAGACTATACAGACTTAAAACATTGAAAGCAAGGGAAATCACCGTAACCACATTTAACCACACCTGTGCAAAATTCAATAGGTATTATATACCTACCAACCTTGTTTTCTATTCTACTTGGCTAGCAAACCTGGCTGATCTGGTGCCAAATTGCTGACATTCGATTCAGCTGGCCCCGAAGGCTGTATTTTATATTGCCAACAACGTCGCTGCCTAAATTGTTTTATATTTACGTAACACGTGAAATTCTTTTTCTATCTTGCCTTAGTTTTAGTAAAGGCTTTATGTAGATATATTTTTTTGTTGTTGTTTCAGGAAATTGAATTTACTTTTCTTTGTCCGTTCTTAGGATTCTGTCTGTTTTCTTTCAGTGTTTTTACTAACTTTCATACTTTTAAAGGCTTTTTATTTTTTTAACCGACCTTGAACTAAAGTTTAATGTTCAATTGAAGCGTCTGTAGCCAATGGCTAGGACGTCGGACTTGAGGTCGCCGGTTCGATCTCCACCCATTGCACTACCGACGTGAACCCACTCGTAACACAAGCATTTTAGCTTAGCACAAGCGGTTAACAAGAGTACTAGTAGAATGCAAAATTGTGCTAGTAATCTATAAAAAAAAAATAAAAAAAAATTTAACAACACTTGTACGAACATATTATTATAAAGTAGGTACTAGCTTCCCGTCCGCGGTCCGATGCCCTCGTAGACCCGAAGTCCGAGAGGCCCGCGAACTGTTAAGTAGAGCGACAGTTGCACAAAACTCCCCTAAAATACTAAAAGTCATAATCCCTCAATCTCATCGCCAGCGACCGCCCTGAACCGAGGTTCAAGCCCCACAGGGGGCGCCCTCTTGTGCAGGTTGCTTAGTTTGTAGTTTTTAAACCATTTATTGAGGCTGGAGCGCTGCTCGCCTGTATGCCCGGTGAAGTAGCAAAAGCCTCGTGTAAGTAAGTCCATCCGAAAAAAAGAAATCTCCGTTCCCGTGGGTGCGTCATAATAAAATATAGCTTATGTTACTCCTGGATAACGTATCTTTCTAATGATGGTAGAGTTTTTTGAAATCGGTCCCTTAGTTTCAGAGCCTATTTGATGCAAACAATCAAATGTTTCCTCTTTATTATATGGGTATAGATTGGTAAATAAATCTAGTCTAGCATAGCGTCCGTAACTGAAGAGGCCATAGGCTCAATTCCCGCGAATTTATTTATTCATAGAACAATATACATTGTGTTTGAATATTATAACATATATATATATACATTGGATAAGGCATTTAATTTAATAAGTAATATAATAAAATACAATTCGATTTTGATATAGGTACTCGTACTAGCAACTGCTAACATGCTATTAGTTAATTCCCGTAACTTAGGGCATAGGCTCAATTCCCGCGGACAATGTCTGGCTTCCCGCTGTCTGTCCCTGTATGCTTAGATCTTAAAAACTAAGCTACGAATGTAATGCGGTTTGTTTTTAATAGATAGAGTGATTCAAGAGGAAGGTTTTTTATCCTACTAATATTAGGTATAAACGCGAAACTTTGTAAGAATGTATGGATGTATGTTTGTTACTCTATCACATAAAAATTACTGAATGGATTTGGCTGAAAGTTTGCACGCGGATAGTTTAAAAGCTGAATTAACATATAGGCTACAAAACATCTCGCTCCGAGCTTCTGGAGCAGAGTAACGTGGATAAAACCGTAGGGCGCAAATAAGTTTATAATAACGGAAGCTACGCGTATAAAAAAATGTATAAAATAAATTTAATAATTAATAAAAACAACCTCCGTAGCGTAGCGGTATTTGCCTTGCTTTAAATCTCGGAGGTCGTTGGTTCGATCCCCACGCCGGAAACAAAATCTTTGTGTAAATTCTAAGATTTATATCCGGGCCTGGTTGGTTGAGGGACTACCCTCCGTGCTACGGAAAGCACGTTAAGCTTTTGGTCCCAATTATTATAACATCATCTATAATAATCGTATATCAAGGAATGGGCAGCAGCGTTTCCTTGTGTGTTACAACATAATAATGCAGTCACTGCAAAGCGTGGTGAATATGGCAACTACCCTCTCTCGTGAGGAGGCCCATGTTCAGCAGTGGACGTTATACGGGCTGATGATGATGATGATGATGAATATCATGCGTTTTATATAAATTAGTTTATATATAACGCCACATCAGTATTTATATCTTACTCGTTTCCTGGCATACCATTGTTATTTAAAAACAACTATAATCAATGTTTCTAAGTCAAGGTGCGATTATCCGTGATTCGTATGATTTATATCCGACATGGTCTTATATTCACTTATTACACTTATTAGTACAAACTGTTCAAATATATGTATTGAATTTGTTTTTAACCTAGTTATTGTGCGTTCTGATTTGTAAAATTATTGTTATTATCAGTAATATAAATGAGAAAACAGATCTATTTGCTGTAATTGCGTTTTAGCTTTTATTACAAGGTTTTATTTTATTTGGTGTTTTCCCAATAATAGTTGTCTCTGTCAGTAAAACAACTATATGTTGAACCCAGAACAACAGATCTCTGGCAACTACCGTAAGTAACCACTGAGTCACCGGTGAAATAATTACTTTGGCCTAACCGTGATTTTGAAACATTCTTCGTTGGTGCCAGCTCCCATTACTCTTCAGTCTTATCGTGATTAAAATGAAATGAAAACAATTATTGATAATGTTAGACGAATCGTTACTACTTATTTAAAGTCAAATAGAATAATAATGTTAAAAAAATTTTTTAGCTAATTAGTTTGTCATGTGATACTTATGATAGTCGCGTATTATTAAGGATTAAAATCAACCAACGCGGGCTAGGATCGGGTCTGAAGCATAAAACGCGTTAGCGCGCCTCGCCTGGCGAGGATGAGCAGACAACATGCTTTTTTTTGTATGTCCTGGTTGAAATGCTTTTACGCATTCCCACCGCCGCGCGCCGCGCCGCTGCAGCGTATTCGCGCGCTGGCGGTGAGATATGTGGGACTCGCCCTCTTCTTAGCGTGGTATGCTAACTCATACCACGAGGAGAGGACCCTACATCACTAAAACGTACGATCGATTCGTCTACATTATCAATAAACGTTTTCATTTCATTTTCACTCTGCTCCAGTGGGTCAGAGCGTGATATTTTGTAGCCTATATGTTAATCCAGCTTATAAACTATCCGCGTGCAAACTTTCCGCCAAATCCATTCAATCGTTTTGGCGTGAAAAATTAACAAACATCCATCCATACTTACAAACTTTCGCGTTTATAATATTAGAAGGATTAGTATAGTTTTTGCAGTAAACATTAATTTCTTGATTGCTTAATGTGACCCCGAAATGTGTGACCTTCAAAATTGGAATTTCAGTGTGATCGTTCTTGCTCCTTGGCCTAAACAGTTATATTGCATGCAATATATTTGAATTAAATTTAGCGCATACCTACTTTATATTAATTATTGTAACTAATTAAAATTAAAACATGGAGAACATAAGACTAGTATTATTGCCCTGTTCCGCTCTGTTTGCGATTCACAATCAAATGTTACACATTGTTACTGGAATTTTTCATAAGTTAGTAATTAAATCTAAAAATTTCAAAGTGTTGTTGTATTACATTACGTTACTCGCGTAATTTTAGGATTATTAATGTTAGCGTATTTTGTGATTGCATTTTATACTGTGTTTCGGTAATATTGCGAAGAAGCGATGTGCATAAAAATAACAATGAAATCCATACCTACTAATAATTATAAAGGTAAAGAGTTTGTTTGTTGGAACGCGCTAATCTCAGAAACTACTGGTCCGATTTGATAAGTTCTTTCACCATTAGAAAGCTACGTTATCCCGGAGTAACAAAGGCTATATTTATTGATGAAGTTCCCACGGGAACGGTAGTTAAGCGGGTGAAACCACGCGCGGGAATGTATCTCAGTATAAAGTCGGTGTTTGAAAATATAGGTGCATGTACGATCAATTTTCAACATTATTCAAAGAGTGCATTATGAAACAGCTTGAAAGTGTATTTCAAGGTGAAAGGGTTTAACCTTAAGTTCAGCTTCTAAGTTATTCAGCACAAACAACGGTGAAGCTACGATAAACGGCATTTAATCGATTAACTTTATGGGGTTAGGGCAGTTGCAGGTGTTAGTGAGTTGTCGCATTTTCCTTTAAAGAGTTTTGACACACACCTGGTATTCGCGTTAACCCCTCGTGTGTTATGTATATGTTACGGCTAAAGGTAGGTGTGAACATAAACTTAAGATTAGCCAGCTAAACTTAGGTTTAGCCGACCACATGCGGTTAAACTTAGATCAACCTGAATAATAATATAATAATAAATTTTATTTATTTTCTCCCACAAGATACATACACGCGATAAAATTTTACAATGCTTATATATGGAAGGGAGACAGGAGCCCAAACTAAGTAAAAAACTTGTATCATGGGTCTCCTAGCCTCCTTAACCCGGACAGTTATACGTACAAGAGCTGAATGAGTAGTTTGTTGCTGAGGGAGTGAGAATGTGCATGCATAATAAAAAGTAATCATGCATGTGTATAGGTGTGTGTGGGTGTGTTAATGAGTGTTTGAGTGTTTGTGCATGTGTTTATGAGTGTTTGTGCGTGTGTGTGTGTGCGCTCGCGCTCGCGCGGGTGTGTTTATGTGTTAGATGTTTCGGTGTCTACAAAGAAGTTTCTCTGTCTCCTCGTACTTAAGTGTCAGAAGCCGTTTTATGACCTTTTTCTTGCAATCTTGTCTTGAATTAGCGTAAACAGAAAGTTTTTATTAATAATGTTATAGAGATGCGGACCTTGTGAAACGAAAAATTTGTCGCTAAAAGCTGTTCTGGCTGGTTCTGTAGGGCAAATTTGAAAATTACGACGCCTAGATAATGTTGGGTTATTTGGGTTGAATTTTAGAAGCCTATGTTGCCTAAGTACGACATCAAGAATGTAAAGTTGCCTTACCGTTAGTACCTCAGCTAGTTGATATAATTCCGACGTAGAGAATAATCTTGCTTTGAATAGACTCACCTTGAGTATCAATCTTTGAGCTCTCTCTAATTCTATAATGTAGCACTTAGCTGCTCCACCCCAGGAAGAAATACAGTAGGCAAGGACAGATTGACAGAGGGCCAAATAGACCATTTTCATAGCTTTGGAGTCTGCCACATGTCTGAGCTGCTTAAATATATATGTCAATTTACGAACTCTCTGAGCAACATTGCTTATGTGTTCAGAAAAACTTAGATTTTCATCAATGGTTACCCCCAAATATTTTGCAGATTGGACTTTCTGAATATTTGGACAGCTACATTTTGAGTTGACAGATAAATTACAAGAATGTGCTATGAGTTGGTGTGGTGAGGAAACGAATTTTCGTAAGGAAAACGTTATATAATTTGTTTTATTTGCGTTTAATGTAAGTGAGTTGTTAGTTAACCAATGACATACTCTGTTGAGGCCTTCTTGAGCATATTTATATACTTTTGTCCAAGACTCCCCAAAAAAGGTGAGAGTTGTGTCATCAGCGTATGAAATTATTTTACAATTTATAAGATCGAGTTTACACAGTTCGTTGATGTAGCATAAAAATAGGGTAGGGCCCAATATACTGCCCTGGGGCACTCCAAAGTCAACAAGACACTCCGCGCTCAATGTGTCGCCTATCCTTACCCGCTGCGTACGACCTGACAAGTAGCTTCTAAATAACAAAAGTTGTTTGTCTCTGATACCGAGGCCTTCAAGCTTTACCAGAAGCTTGGAAAGAGAGACCGTGTCAAAGGCCTTAGCAAGGTCTAAAAATATAGTAAGGCATTTGTTTTTGTCGTCAAGCTTTCTCGTGACAAAATCGGTAAATGTGTGTACCGCATCATCGGTTGATCTACCCTGTCTAAAACCATATTGTGCATCAGAAAGTAAATTTTTAGATTCTAAAAATTTAACGAGCCTCTTGTTGATAATCGTCTCTAATACCTTTTAAAGCGAGGGTAGTAGAGATATCGGACGGTAATTATTGACACAGTCTCTCTCGCCACTCTTATGAATGGGTACCACAATCGATTGCTTGAAAGCATCGGGAAATACGCCAAGGTCAAAGCAGTTGTTGAAGATATTAGTCAGAGGTGGTACAATGTACTCTTGGATCAATTTTAGCAGTTGGCTAGAGATACCGTCAAGTCCAGTACTACTGTTTAACTTTAAGTTGGCAATGACACTCCTCACCTCATCACAATCTGTCTCAAGCAAAACAAAGGTCGCCGAAGATGTACCAACACAGTTTATATCCGATGTCAGCGAAATAGGAATTATTTTACCAGCCAGGTTTGCACCAACACTAGCAAAAAACTCATTGACTACATTTACAGCGCCAGCCGAAGTTTCCTGAATAGATAGTAGTTCACAACTTGTACGTTTAGTTTTGTGTGAGTTAGTAATATTTTTAATACTATTCCAAAGCATCTTACTATTATTTTTTGCCTTTTCTAATTCAATTTGTTCGTATTTTATTTTACACTTTTTAATTATGCCGTTACATAAATTTCTGTATCTCTTATAGGTTGAGACAAGTATGGTATTATTTGGATCACTTTTAAGTTTTTGATGCATTCGATCCCTATTTCTTATACATCTTAATAAGCCTACCGTAATCCAAGGCTTAAGTGTTAATTTATTTCGCGGAATTTTTATTTTTAACGTGTTACGAATTACTAAATTTTGTAGATAATTCACAAGAATATTGGTTGCTGAGTTTGGATCTCAGTTGCACAAAAGTTCATAAAAGTTATTATTTTTGCACTCTAAAACAATATTTTCATGATTGATTTTATCCACAGTTATATTGTTAGTGAAGTTAACTCTTTTATTTTTAAGGCAAAATAATGTCGATGCATGATCGGTGATAGTTGTGTTAAGTACAAATGACAATGACGATTGATTTGTTTTTAAAATTACGTGATCAATACAACTTTTTCCCCTGGTTGCAAAGTTGTACGCTGGAATAAGGCCATGAAATGATAACAATTCTAAGTAGCGTGATGTGTGAGAGTTCGAGTCGAGAATATTTAGATTAATATCTCCAATTATAAAGATATTTCTAAAGGTGGATAGGTCGTTTAGAATGTTACTCAATGAATTCAGAAAGTCATCAATATTATTAAAGCTAGGGGGTCTATAGATAGAAATAATTACTGTGTTAGTACCGTTCTTAATAAGTAGACAATTTGCATCGTGGAATGTGGGCTCTTCCACGTTATGTGTCAAAGATTTATTAATGAATAACACTACTCCATCATTCTGATTGTAATGTGCCGAACTGCTGTATGAGTAGTAGCCATTCAGGGCAGGCAAGTTTGAAACATGGGACAGCCAGCATTCCGTCAGAATTAAAACGTCACATTCTATCTTTAATTGTTGTAACAGAATACAGAAGTTGTTGTAATTTTTATTGATGCTACGAATGTTCTGGTGAAGAATTTTGAGATAAGACTGTGGATTGGTAATAGCATGTTTACAGTACTCGGGATCACAGCTGAATGATTCACTAACGTTGTATCTGTCTAGTTGATTAATTAGATTGTTAATATCTGAGAATTTTATTATTTGACCAATTAGAGAATAAATAAACATGGGATAATAACATAACTGAGATTATTGAAGAGTATAGAGATAGATTGAAATTATAAATTAAGGGAAACGAGAAGGCAATTGCAAGATTATTCCACAGTCGAACAGACTGACAATCTAGTAGAGGTTTTGTGGTTGTGGTTGAAGTGTTTGTGATATTATGGGGGTGAGTGGGTATTGCATATGTGTGTGCGATAGTACTTACACTAAATAACATGCAGACAATATTTCTAATTATCGGTTTAACAAAAATAATTGTATTGACTATTTTTAAAAATAATTTCAGATAACTGACTATACGTAGTCACATTTGGCTTTTTAAACTGAGTAAATCTTGTTCATTTTTAAGTTTAATAGATTGGTCACCTTCGGTTTTTTTAAGATATATTGTCCCGGGCGTCGACCAGCAATATTTAAATGCGTATGTAGAGGCAAAATCTCTTGCAAGAAAATGTAGTCGCTTCATTTTGGGTGAGAGGTAGTCGGACACGTATATTACTGCAGATGGTCCATCCAGTTGAATGTTAGTTGTGTTGAGCCTCTCAGTGCTGTGTTCCTTATTATAAACCTTGAAGTAGGAGATTAATTTATTCTTTAACATGACCGAGGCGAAGTCAATGATTATTGGTTTTTTCGAGACGTTTTTTGAGTAACCCCTGTAAATGTTTCTAATGTCTGCAGGCCCTATATGGACATTCAGAGTCTTACATAAGTTGGATACTAAGGTCTGCAGATTATCCATATTATCGTTCTTAGATAGCGGAACGTTTCTCAATTCAACACTGGAGCTTTTAGTGATCCTATCCAGGTATTCAGTCCTACGTTCAAGGGTTTGAATGTAAGACAGATCAGACTTTTTCTCTTTCTCCAATTTTTCAATTTTTCAATAAGTCCCTGTTCAACTCCATTGGTTTTTTTTTAACCACCCCAACTTCTTTTTGTGCCATGCATAGGTATTGTTTAATTTAGAGTTGAACAGGGACTTATTGAGACCTAAACCTAAGTTTAACCGCATGTGGTCGGCTAAACCTAAGTTTAGCCGGCTAATCTTAAGTTTATGTTCACACCTATCTTCTGCCGTAACATATATAATGAGGACATGTTTCTCATATATAAACTTATTATTATCATGAGTTAATAGATCTTCTTCCGACTGATTTTGGTCATGGCGGCCAATCTCTTAGAACATTGACCAACTGTATGGGGTGGGAAAGTACACCCGTGTTTGTGCAATAGTGTGTGCACTCTCAATTCATTAAGTCTAAAATCCTGTTATCGTCCTGTTTATATACATTTATAGGTACTCTACTTCCAAACAAACAAACTTAACTATATTTTACTAATATCATACATTTCATCAAAATCATCTCAGTGGTTTTGGCGTTTAGCCGTTCCGCACAAACAGAATTTTTCTTTATTTAAACTACATTATCCCATTTACTCCTATTGGCTGTTATAACACCCATGGTTTTTGAATTATTCCATATGAATAGGTTTTGTTTTTCAACATTTTTTTTTTTGTTCATTGCAGCGTTCTGAAATGTTAAATAGTATCAGCCCGGCTAGCATAGGCAACGCGACTCGAGTCTATTCTACGGACGCCGACCAATCACATTGCAGAAACGCACTGTCACGTGATACTTTCTGCAATGTGATTGGTCGGCGTCCGTAGAGCAGACTCGAGTCGCGCTGCCTATGCTAGCCGGGCAGGAGTATCAGGGTTATTTACATGTGAGGGATGCATACAATTATTTAAACGGTAGCCAACAAGAAACCCATAACTTTTATTACTTGATAACATGAATGTCAAACAATGCGTTTTGTTTTTATATACTAAGCTTCGTCATAATTAACCGATCGGCTGTAATTAACGTTTACATAAACACTGCTTAACACTATAGCATTAATAATATAATTAAGTAATCCAGATAAACTTAAACAACAATGGCAGGTAATTGGAAATTGACGATCGTAATATTACATTGTGTCGTTAATATGGCGCCTACTGAATGGTACATAGCAGTAATGCTCCTGAGCAAAGCTCTATGGAGATTGGCCAGTTTTATTTGGGTCGAACATATGTAGTTAGCCACGAGGCTTTTGTTACTTCACCGAGCATAAAGGCGAGCTTCTATAAATGGTTTAAAAACTACAAACTAATCAACCTGCACATTAGGGTGCTCCCAGTGGGACTTGTACAGCTCAGGGCAGATTGGCCATGTACGCAGTATGTATTTCTAGTTTAGACAATAACAAAAATATTGTTCGTGCATACTTGACTTTACAACCTCCGTAGCGTAGCGGTAATTAGCTCGCTTTAAATCTCGGAGGTCGTGGGTTCGATCCCCACACCGGACAAGAAATCTTTGTGTAAATTCTAAAATTTCTTTTCGGGTCTGGTTGGCTGAGGGACTACCCTCCGTGCCTCGGAGAGCACGTTAAGCCGTTGGTCCCGATTGTTATAACATCATCTATAAAAAACGAACCAGGGAACGGGCAGCAGTGTTTCCCCTGTGTATTACAACATAAAACTGCGGTCACTAATCCGCCTGCCAAGCGTGGTGACTATGGCAAATACCCTCCCTCGGGAGGAGGCCCATGTTCAGCAGTGGACGTTATACGGGCTGATGATGATGATGATGATACTTTACTTTAAGTAATCATCAAAGTAGCACCTGACATTATGTAGTAAACTTATATAGTCTCAAGTGTTATTCTTACGAGGGTGAGTCTCTGTGGAAACACTTGTGCACTATCCTGTTACTATCCAAATTTGATTTACGCATACGCGGCGCGTGACGAGTGGCGTTGGGCGGCATAACTCGTACTTAATTCAAACATATGGCGTTGTATGAGTGCGTTTACAGAGAAGAGATCTCGGGAAGCAGCGGCGTCTCCGTAATTGAGACTGTAGCCTGCTCTCCGAGGCACCGGCAAAGCACCACCAACTTTATTACTTCGGACTGACACTTTTTTTCGAGAGAAAATTGGTAGTAACACAATTTTTTCCAGGAACGGGTTTCAAACCACCAATATTTTAGATTCCTAATTTACAAATTTTGTTAGCAAATTTGTAACCGACCTTGTACCGGAGATTACAAAGTATTTTTTATGACCCTTAATTGCGCCATGAATAAAATCACATAGTTTTCTTTAACATTAACAACTGTATTTTGATAAGTAACTACTCGGCATGTACGATTTATGTGCAGTTCAAGTTTATAATATATTTTATGTTACTTCCGTGGCCTCAGAGGTTGTGGGTTCGACCCTAAATCCAAATTTCTAAGATTCTGGTTGGTTGAAGAACTACCCTTCTCGCTTCGGAAAGAATATTAAAAAGGCCATTTGTGCCGATTTTTTAGCAATCTTCTGGACATGTATTCTAGGCATTATACTGCGATTATCAACCTGCCTGCCATGCGTGGTGACTATGGAAAAAACTCCCATTGTTGATTAGGAATGTACGTGTGCATTCGCACTCTCCGTAACAGTCCAGTTCCGTCAAGATTCCATACTCCTCTGTCCGCAAAGTTTCCGTAAAAAGGGTACCTACTGTGTTTTTGTTTCACGTATAAATATGTAGATTCTTCAATAAGAAGTTTCTAGAATAAAGTAAGCTAGGAAAGCCTATATGACAGGGTTAGCTAAGTAAGCAGCTAGTATATACGTTCGTCGATTGACGAGACTTGACGAATGCCACCGTGAAGGTCTCGAGTGACGCGCGCGGCAAATTATATACTATCACTAATTGTACAGTTTGCAAAGTTGTCACTGACTATTTATCTAACATTCATCGGAAAATTGGATCGTTTGTTTCGTTTTTTGTAGTGTTAGTTCCCGGGGTAGAAAACCCCCGAAAGCAGTAGAAGTATCTAGAAGAAGGGGATTCTGGCCTTTACGGTCTCGTTCTCGTAAGTGCCTGGCCAGGAAGTATCCAAAAGTTGAAAATAGACACTTAAGATACTAGGTGCATATTAAAATGTGATCGTGATAACGAAGGGATCCGAATGCATTGTTTAAAAACCAAAAATGAATGGCTAAGAGAAAATTTCCGCAATAGAACTTTCCTACTGTTGTTTTTATATGGTTCAAACTTGCATATAGAGTACGTGCCATTCATGAATTTGAAATAGCATCACTCACGGAAAGTATTCAGACAGAGATTACACGGCACGGCACGCTATTGTGAATGATTTTCAATTATTAGTGCCTCTTAAAATTCAAGGATTTACACGCCAGCCCCACTTTGAGTCCCGAAAAGATGGAACTCGGCCGGCGCAAGATTATTAACACACCTAAAGCTAATACCTCCGGCAACTTCCGTAGCGGTATTTGACTCGCTTTAAGTCTCGGAGGTCGTGGGTTTGATACCCACACCGGACAGGAAATCTTTGTGTTTAGAAATTCTAAGATTTCTTTTTCGTGTCTCTTTGGTTGAGGGACTACCCTCCGTGCCTCGGAAAGCACGTTAGCCGGTGGTCCCGATTATTATAACGTCATCTATAACAATC
This sequence comes from Nycteola revayana, assembly GCA_947037095.2. Classification (NCBI taxonomy): domain Eukaryota; kingdom Metazoa; phylum Arthropoda; class Insecta; order Lepidoptera; family Nolidae; genus Nycteola; species Nycteola revayana. The sequence goes on from OX344847.2 coordinate 4,138,479, forward strand.
GTATATCAAGGAACGGGTGGCAACGTTTCCTTGTGTGGTACAACATAATACAGCGGTCACGAACCCGCTTGCCAAGCGTGGTGACTATGGCAAATACCGTCCCTCGGGAGGAGGCCCATGTTCGGCAGAGGACGTTATACGGGCGGATGATGAAAGCTGTAAAGAAAATCAAAATATTATTAAGGAAGTAAGGATAATAAGTGTGGGTAATTTCATACTCCGTCCGCACAAATTTCTTAAAAGGAGTTACGTTTTTGCTTCATGTAAGTAGATGTAGATGACCTGAAAAATTACATTTCATAAATGTTGCAGCTCTATTTTAAATTACCGGTAGTTGAAAAGCAATTTCGTATTAAACTTGTAACTCTCATGCAAATTACAACCTACTGCAAAACTAGAGTGAAGCTCAGAATTGCAAATGACCTTAATTTCCTGGATGTAGCAATCTTATTACCTTATTCAATAAGCGGGGGAGGGTAGTTACATATTATGTAGATTAGTTTTGGATTGAATTTTATAACAACGGTTATGATTTGTGACAGTATTGACTATTGGTACCTATGCACAGTCAACAAATGAGATAGGTTTACACCTTATCTATGAAATAATTTAAAAAAGATGTTTTTGTCTGCACGACAGCCGGTAATTCTTTATGGGTGAACAGTCCGCTGCTAACTGTGTACTTACTTATACCAGTGAACACTCATAAACGTGGACTTATAAATTTAAAATGCGTTTCACAACGTGTAAACCTGTCTCTTTTGTTGACTGAACATCAGCGGTTTACTAACTTTTTTAAGCAACGGAACGTCTTTTGAAGTTTAATTATTCTTTTTTGTTTTTTTTATGGAAGTTCCTGTTCATAAATTTTTGAATACTTTTTATTGTTCTATTAAAAAATTGTATACACAATTCTTTTTATTCTGTCCGCTGCTATTCTAAGCCATACTTAAAGTCGCTATAAACTATGCATTATAGTATTATAGTAACTACTAAAAATTGTTAAATTGTGCAACAAGAATCCAAAAAATATAAGATTTGAAAACGTAAAAAAAATAACTCATATTTCACTTTGATTTAAGTTGATTAGATCTACTGTTGAGTGACTAGTTCGATCATGTGACTAAACGCCGCTGGATATTTTGAGAGGTTAAGTTAAAGTCATCGTTTATACGGAGCCAATCGAATGAATTGCAGTATCAAAACTCAAAATTCATTAACTAAATAGATCCACAATTCTTGAAGTAATTAACGAAATACATCCACCATTTTATCAAAATTTGATGAAAGAAAAACGATGTTTAAACTAATTAATACCCAAGGGGCGCTGCTTGCCCTTATACCCGGTGAAGTAACAATAGCCACATAGCTAAGTTCATAATGCCAGCCTGAACACAACGTACCAATTTAGGTATAACGGTCGGAATAAGTTTTATAGTGAAACTCAAATTAACCTTTCCATAACATGCAACGAAGCAATTGTAGAGGTTTTTTAAAAGCGTACTTAATTAAGTTGCCTTGAGTTCTAGGAAAAACGAATTACGCATTCAGGCCTGAAATTGAAAAGTGTCGTATTTTTGTAATGAGATCTGAAAATGAGTTGCATGTTTTAACGACGACAAGTGCACGATTATGTTAACGTAAGATTTTGTATCTTTAAATGAGAATTATCATCTGCCCGTATAACGTCCACTGCTGAACATAGGCCTCATCATCATGGGCTAGAATTTTGATATAGTCACCTCGCATGTCCAAGGCTGGAACCATTTTTTTTTTGTCCGGTGTGAAATGCCTTGACGCATTCCCGCCGCCGCTGCAGCGTATTCGCGCGCTGGTGGTGGGATATGTGGGACTCGCCCTCTCCATAGCGTGGTATGCTTAACTCATACCACGAGGAGAGGACCCTACACCACTAAAACCTCCCGGACACTCCTTCGATCCGCCGTTGGCGGGAGCCGGGTACGCATGAGCAATCCGGCTGGAATGGCAGCCAAGGCTGGAACCCTGCTCGCCTGGTGAAGCAGCAAAAGCTACGTGGCTGACTTCATGCCCTACCGACTTTTCCAACTACTAACTGATCCGATTTTAAGTTTTAGTTTAAGATCTAATAGAGCATTTATTGAGGAAGGACTATATTTAACCAGGCTAAGACCAATAGCAGTGGAGCACGAATATAGAATCATTCAAAATCGGGGTTAGCCCAAAGTGACTATTCCGCGCGTCCCAAGTCGCGGACACAATAGTCTAGGCTAGTTTTAAATAAAATCACATGTTACATTGTAACTTATCGACTATTACAAAGTTAAAAATACGTATATAATATGTTCATGGTCGAATTTCTATTCGTACGTGATCTTGAGAGGTATAGCGAATCGTTAACAACTATGTTGCAATGATCGATAATACTAGGTATACTATAAATCGGTTATTTTGATTACGTGCTGCAAATACACAGTGGCGTGTATACCCATGATAATAAAATAATATTCCGTGGGTTCAATCGAGGGTTGCCAGCTTTTTTTTGTTTTATATATATATGGTACTTTGTAGAAAAAGTTGCTACTGTTGTACAACTTGTACTGTTGTAGTTGTACTTTTGGGAAATTCACAAAAAAACATAGAACACATTTACTTTTTAATCATTTTTTCACGTGTATTTGTTATTATTACTCTTTGCTTCGGCCATCAAGGTAAAAACAATTTAAATAGGTAATTATAAGAGTCTGAGCATGATAGATCCATATTAAAAATAAATCAACAATTCATTGTTTTCAAATGCCGCGCTGAGGGTGCGGTCTTAATTTTAAAATGGAGTGAATTTTGGATAAGCAAAAAAATATAGATCTTTTTGTACTAAGTATATTATGTTTTTATAACATATTATGACTGAAATATAGTACGATACTATATAATATAGTACGGGTAGCAACCCTAATCATATTCTATCACAATTGTATACCAGAAAACGGTTAGCAGAACGCTGCTGCTCGTTCTCTAGTATACAACTGTTATAGATCAAGGATTGCCAACCGATAGCAATCGACCTGTCGATCCCGGCAGCTATTACAGTCGGATCAACTTATATAATAAAAGGTGATATTTAAATCCATTGGATTTAGTGTTTATTATTTTATTAACTTATACGAAACGTGATGAATCACGTTTCACATAACGCTGAAGCGTTGAAGCTATGCCATGGGTCGATCGCACACAGTAAACGTCCAATGTTAGGTCTTATTAAGTTGGCTACCCCCCGCCATAGATGATGTCCAAAGAAACGTCTTTGTGTATGTTATTACACAATACTGCAGTCACCAGCCCGCCTGCTAATCGTAGTAACTATAGCAATCACCCTCCATTGGGAGCAGGCCCATGTTATACGGGCTGATGATGAACCAAAAAATTAAATAACAAAATTGTGAAGACCTTAAGAAAGTAAAGACCAATTAAGGCATAGTGTGAAATGCTGGTTTTATAAAAGTATTTTTTTTGGTTCCTTTAAGAACTACAAAAAATATGGTAAAGCCTTTGTTGGATGTGCTGTACTATAAAGGAAAGCCTGTACGGTCCCTCGTGGGATTTAAGCTGACCGTACGTTACGGTTGCTCGAGTGTAAACCACTACGCCCGCTGTCGTCCACATGTAACGCAACTCGAGGAACGCGCACACGGGTCAGCCTTAGGAAGTAGACTATAATGTTTCTACAAAAGACCTTAAAACTTTTCACAGGGTTGTTTGCTGTTAGGGTGGCAATTTACTTCGAACTAAGCAAACCTCCATGTTGTTAAAGCTGTCTGTCTGTTGTCCCTTCTCGATTGTTCTCGAATTTCTTAACACTCATCGAGGTTTGTCACGGTTCACGCTATAGGTAATTCCAAAGGTTTCTAACTATAATACTAACATGCATATTATAATCAAATATCTAGTAAAACACTAGCAAATACCTATGAAATCTTATTCAACAATACTATGAATTAATTTACATAATCAGATGATGATAGCAGTAAAATATTATTTGTATGCAAAGCAAATTATTACTGACTCCCACGCGACATGTTAGTATGCACTGACAAGATGGCGGCGCGTTGACAAACACGCGGCAAAGTTATAAGCTGTCGCACCAGACTATTGTTTATTCTTAGAATATAAGTAGTTTGCAGAGTATGTAACATAATTTTAAGTATCTATAAAATATACAGTATACAAGCAGTTGGTATAATATTATTTGTAAAAACCAAACTACAACGCGCGCATTTTAGTATGCACTTACAAGATGGCGGCGCTTCGAAACACGCGGCAAAGTTACAAGCTGTCACACCAGATTATTGTTTTTATTAGAGTCTAAGTAATATGTAGAGTAAGCATGTTACATAACTTTATGTAGGTATGGAATATATAAATATGAAAGCTGTAAAATATTATTTGTATGCAAAGCAAACTATTATTGACTCCCACGTTAGTGACCAGTGCAACGATAAAATGGCGCACACGCGGTAACACCAGATTATTTTTTATTTTATTGGTCGTTAATGTAAGTGATTTATTTATTGGTATAGTATTTTGAACCGGCTAAGTGCGAGTCGGACTCGCGCACTACAAATTCCGTACCATTATTTATACAACATAGTATAGACATTATATTGTTTTATGGTTTTGAAATAAGGAACCATATCAAGCGTGTACCTGTAGCTATTATTTAAATTAATTATTACCTTAAATATTTATTCGATTCTGTTAATAGTATTTGTTGTGATACCGGCAACAGAAATACATCATCTGTGAAAATGTTAACTTTTTAGGTATCACGGTTTATGTTTTTTTTTATATAAGCTAGTTGTATTTTAAATTAACTACTTTAGTTTTATATTAGTAATATAAAACTAAAAGTAGCTAATTTAAAATATAAAAATATAAAATATATTTTAACTGCTTATTTTAATTTTAATTATTAAAAAAAAGTTTATGAAATATTCAGCCTGATGACAAACAGGCGGAAAGACACACAGATAGATTGACGGCAAAGTCATCGTAGCAGGTTCCCGTTTTTACCTTTTGGTTACGGAACCCTAAAAGAAGAATACTCCTCACAAATCATCTTTTTAAATCGGAAATGCAAATAAATTTAGTGTAATTAAGTGTCGGCACCATTTTATAATCTGTCTACATTTGATAACCTGTTTATTGAGGAAGGAACGTCATGTTGCGACCATAAATAATATTTTAAGCTTATTATCTATACTACCTTTAATATTGTGGCTTTTTTTTTCGTACGGACTCAATGTAGTTAGCCCCGAGGCTTTTGCTACGTCACCGGGCATAAAGGCGAGCAGAGCTCCAGCCGAGATAAATGGTTTAAACACCACAAACTAAGCAACCTGCGCAAGAGGACGTCCCCTGTCGGACTTGGACCTCGGCTCAGGGCGGTCGCTGACGGGGAGATTGAGGGATTATGCCTTTTAGTTTTTTTAAGGGGAGTTTTGTGCAACTGTCGCTTACTTTACAATTCGCGGGCCTCTCGGACTTCGGGTCTGCGAGGGCATCGGAAGGTTCTTAGCTAACTAAGGGTTGGGAGAGTTTGTGAATTGTTTGGGAGGCTTTAGGGGGTAATCTTTGGATCTACTGAACCGATTTTGCAAATTCTTAGCCTTTACCAATAGAAAGCCACATTGTCTTAGCCTATATTTTAAGTCAAGGTTTCCACGGGAACGGGTTCTAAGCGGCTAAAACCGCACGGGATAGCTATAGTTTTATATAAAAACCGGATAAATTTCTAGAAAGTCTAGACGTTCACTACTCGAACACAAAGTAAGTACCTACATTGTAAAAACATCGATGTAAAAAGGTCGCAGTATGTTCTACACGGGTTGTGTTAGGATAAAATAAATACCACCGTGACCTTTATAAAAAACTTTTTACATATACCTAGTCGACGATACTGCGATATCGCGTAAGTCGCAATACCTACCTAATAAGGTTCAAAATCAAATGTAGCTAAATTGATATTTTGCCTCTAAAACATGTATAACAAACATATTTCTTGACAGATTAAATTAGACCTTATTAGCAACTGTCACTTATGCGGTATTACAATATTTCTTCTCGATTTTAAGGTTACGCGAATCTGAAACGTTACTTAGTAATGTATTAAGATTAATAAATATGATCATCATCATCAGCCTGTATATCGTCAACTAACGTCTAACTAAAGGCCTCTCTCGAAAAGGGTGGAGTCACCACGCTTGGCAGGCGGGTTGGTGACCGCAGTATTATTTTGCAAAACACAAAGAAACGCTGCATCATCAATGACAATCGTATACCGTGGGCAGCAGCCCACGGTATACGATTGTCATTGATGATGTTAATCGAGACCAACGGTTTAACATGCTTTCCGAGGCACGGAGGATAGTCCTTCAACCAACCAGACCCTAAAAGAAATCTTAGAATCTACAGAAAGACTTTTTTCTCCGGCGTGGGGATCGAACCCACGACCTCTGAAATTATAAGCGAGCCTATTACCGCTATAATAATCGCGTTCCTCCTTCCTTTAATGTTATAAAATAGCGTTTCTTTAATAAACTTTAAAAAAAACATATAATTTTGTTGAAAGAACTTTGAATTACAGAAGCTATATAAGTTCCTTAGAATTCTATTCAGAGTAAAGGTCAGGACTGAAACTACTTCCCGACGCGATATTAAAATATAACTTTAATTTGTTCTGTATAGAAAAAAGCGTAGCACTCTGGTAATAGGGTGCCTTTATACCCTTTGGGTTCTGTACTTTACTTTACCAGCCCGCTAACGTCTTTTGCCGTACCAGGATTGGTGATCTCAGTAAGATGGTGAGAATCCTTGAACTGATACATGCTTCTGTCCATTCATCAGCTGTATGTATGTCCCATGGGCAGACATGATGTGGTCTGTTCGATGCCGGAAACCACACGGCACAATGTGTATACTTTGTCCAAATAATTAAACAAAGTACACACACAGTATTTCGCATATTCTTTAAACGAAATCCCGCTCTAGGACTCAAATCGCGGGACTGACTACAAATACATAATTTATGGAAATAAACCACACTTGGATTCAGAACATCTTTCCGTGGTTCACACAAATAATTGTCGAATTGAATCTAAAACACTAGGTCTCAGAAGAAACTTCTAAACTACTCCTAACTGAACCACACACTTCGCCGAACCACATCTTATTGAACAACACCTTACTGAACGACGCCTCACTGAACCATATCTCACTGAACCACACCCAACTTAACCACACCTCACTCAACCATACCTCACTGAACTACATCTCACTGAACCACACCTCACTGAACTACATCTCACTGAACCACACCTCACTGAACCACACCTCACTGAACCACACCTCACTGAACTACACCTCACTGAACTACACCTCACTGAACCAACACAATCAAACACATAATTTAAGTTCGTTCTCTTGTCTTATTACAATCGAGGTTGACCTAATTCTCTAAAATTCTATCCACATAAACTCACTTAACGTTACGAGACCACCTCGAAATCGGCCATTTATATTCTAATCTAGTATTGAGTGAGTTTACTTCATGTGTGTGCTGTTGTAATTTTTATGGTGCCACTTTGGTGGTTTCGCGATAATAATACATTAATATCACCCGGTTTCTCAAAAGTCAATCAACTGACAAAGGTGTTAACTAAACTAGGCTGTGAAATCAAGATCAGTTTCTGAATCATAAATGAAGAAATACTTTTCGAAGAAATAAAAACAAATATGATTCTGAATAAAAACCAAAATGCAACATACTAACGGCCCGCCCCGGCTTCGCACGGGTGGACTTTTAAAGCCTATATTACTCAGGGTAGAATTCTCATGGTGAAAAAAAATTCGAAATGAGTTCAGTTGTTTTTGAGTTTATTCGAGACAAACATACGAAAATATAAAAATACAAACTTTTATGTAGATAATTATATGTTCAGCAAAGTCGTAGTACATTATTTTGCTCTATAATCGAAAGTATCGCGCACGCGATATACGGAATTTTGTAGGTTATTTTTGGGTTTATCTTGGGTTACATTATTGGCGTTTTATCAAGAATCGCTAACTTTTTTGAAAATATAATATAACCTTTGTTAACCGGATATAGTGTCGCTTCCCAACGGTGAAAGAATTTTCCAAATTCGTCAAGTAGTTTCGGAGCCTATTCAATTCAAACAAACAAACAATCAAATCTTTCCTCTTTATAATACAGAGAAGAATAAGAAGAAGATATAGAAGACAGAAGATGTAGTAGAAATGAAGAATAGATGGACGAACAAGACAATTTTGTAATTATTGCTTTTTTTTACGGAAATTTATATAGTTTAGCCATGAGGATTTTGCTTCTTCATCGGGAATAAAGGCAATCAGAGCTCCAGCCTTATTAAATAGGATCAAAAACGTGTCGTCAGTAACTCTATTAACATTTAATAAGAGTTTAATTAGCTAATAAGTTACTGTTGACCTTTCAATAATACTATTAATGTTTGAGACATATGATGATATCAGAAAAGTATGAATTCTATGACATATAAAACATAATTGTAATGTCTATTTGTCTTCCATCAACCCATAAATTGTGCTCCAGTTACTTCAGTCCTGATTCGATAACCTGGTCAGGATAAAAGGTTTTATCTTGTGGCCCAGTTGTGGTTAATGTTTCAAGTCATAAAAGTTCCTTTAAGAATTCGCCCTCAATTGCTTTGTTAACGATAACATAGAGAGACGAGAGACTGAGTGCGTCACCACCTCAAAACACTTACCAAATACCAAATGCGATCTCGAATAACCAAAACAACACGAATAATTTAACAAAGATTGCACACGCCGAAACCACGTTACCTCAAATAGCCAAACCTTTAGTGAAAACACACGATTATATGTATTTTTACAATATACATACATATTTTACTTCATAATATAGATCACTAGCATCCCGCGCGCTGTTTCACCCGCATATCTCCTGTTTCCATAGGAACTTTCAACTCTTATTTTGCATCCGTAGGGGGTGAGTGCAAAATACCATGAAACACGTATTCAATCTTATGTTTTAGGACTGTCAATCTTAGGTTTATCTAAATCGTTGCTAATTTAAAGATTTCTCCATACAAACTTGCAACCCCTGTTTCTTTTTTTTTAATCCCTTCTTAGTGTCCTAATTTCACGTTTCTACGATTAGCAGTAACGGCTGTGTGTGCGTCTTCATGTCAGTCAGTGGGAACTTCTCCTTTTATGTATACAGATGTAGTATAAAAACATCGCAAACCAATTGAATATGCTATTGCTAAAAAGGCTCATATCCTTTGACTAGTTTGCCTTTTCGAAACTGGCCATTCCATGATTGTATGCCAAAGAATATAAGCATGAGCAAAAAACGAATAAACAAAGAAATAACTGTTGTCATACTAAAAGTAAAGTATTTCCGTGACGACAACAGATTACGTGATAAATTGGGATAAGGACTTGAACATTATAATAATGTTTATAAATGGGGCTTCACAACCAACATAGTCGTAACAAACAGGTATAATTTGCATTATTTACTGTAATTTACCATAATGCCGTACCTAGTTGAGTGTAATCCAATACTATCATCTCATTACAATTGGCATGCAATTGACGTCAAATGTAAATGCTCTCACGAGGCCCGTAATGATATCGCGTACTCCATACTCCGAGCGAACTGTTTGATTTAATAAAAATGCTGGTGAGTTTCGCGAGTGTTTTATTTTTCAAATCTTTGAGCCCAACGGGATACAGTACCACTTCTGAACATGAACATAGGCCTTTCCCAAGTGGCGTTTTTGCCAGTTACCAAAGTTTTTACCATAATTACCAAAGTGCCATACTACTTATAATGCCATAGTGATTCGTAGGCCAGATGGTGACTGCAGTATCTTGTGGGATACAATTTAAATGCTTCTTCTACTCTATGAACGTTCCGTACCCTCGTAGACCCGAAGTCCGAGAGGCCCGCGAAGTGTAAAGTAGAGCGACACTTGCACAAAATTCCCCTATAAAACTAAAAGTCATAATCCCTCAATGTCATCGCCAGTGACCGCCCTGAGCTGAGGTCTAAGTCCTACTAGAAGATGTGTGGTTCTTATTGGTGAAATAATCTGTATTCCGATTTTAAATCAAATGGCATTAAAATATCAAAGCCGCCAAAAATGACTTACGTGATCTTAAAACTTAAACGACGATTTGCATTTTGATGACTTTATTTTTTTATGTTTTGATGACTTCGATCAATTGGAAGCCGATTGCAATTTACTTTACACTGCGCCAGCGGACCGGTTTGTTAAGAACGTAGTTGTCTGGTCTAATAATTGTAGTTGAATGTCATGTAATCAATGCAGCGACTTCACAAAATAACTGGGTGTCCCAAGTATTGTAGGCATAATGCGCGGGATTCACAGAGGTTCTTGGGTTTCGTTGTCTTTTGTTTCATAACGACAGTTATTGGATGTATGTTAATTTCTTTGGATGGATGGATGGATGGATAGGAATTTTATGTATCTAAGACTGATGTCTTAGATCTTGTTAGAAGGGTCAGGCAAACATATTCAACGTTTAATATTTCTTCTATTTGAAACTCTGTATTACTGTAGGTGCTTAATCAGCAAAAAAAATATGTACACAATCGTGATATATTACTTATCATCATTACATTCACTTGTCTCTCGTTTCCGTGTTGAGAGTACTCATCGCGCTGAAAGATTTTATTCTTGAATGTGAATGTTCTACGAAACCATAACAAGGATAAATGAAAGACTTTTGAGTCAGGTACTACAGACAGTTCCTTCTAGATTGTGTACCGTAGGATTATGTACTCGTATTATTAGAGAGGTAATTTGATTGTAAACTTCCTTGAAAAGGTTGTGATTAATTGATTATTTACGTAGTTTCGACGTCCATTACAGGGAAATGTGTAGACGTGCGAGATAGCGTTTCCGGGCTAACTATAACTAGCAAAATTTACGCTTCCTCCATTTATTACTATCAAGCTACATCCCCATTTACCTTGTCCTTATCAACGAAAAGATTACTTTTGTGGAGGTCGTTGTAAAATCCAGGCAATGGTTTTTAAACCTTCCGCAAGATTATACATGTAGGTATCTGCGATAATCTCACGCGTTTATGTAAATAATCACCTTAAAATTTGCACTCGCCCCTGCTTTATACATTCGGTGGTACCAGGAGTCAATAAAAGCCAAGAGGTTGAATGCAAACTCGTTGCACACTTGCACAACCGGTCGTGCCGCACACAGCATTGAAAATTACGTCATGTATTTTATTTAGCCTTATGTAGAGCTATACCTGTACTTACGCACGTTCGGTAAGCCACGACGCAACTCCTACACGAATCTGGCCGCCTGGTACTTCTAAAGGCAGGAAGGATCAAAAGGACCTTTATTGCGCCTCTTTTCGCAATTACAAAGTGTTGCTAATGAGGAAGTAAATACACAAAAGGATATTGAACGTTCGTTTATTGAACTGTTGTTTTGTGTATTTTGGTTCTCTTTGTTGCTGTTTGGTAGCCAATTTAGAAACTAAATCGGTACCTAAATTTTATCTTTGATTGGTATCCTTAAAGGAACTGGTATTATTAATATTAATGACGTTAATCAAAATGTAATACTAAGTGAATGATTTGAGTTAAGGCTGAATGTTGTTACACTAAAATGGACTTTATTGCATTATGTAGGTTGTTAGGTTATTGTCTATTGATATTGGGATTTTTATTCATGCTAGCTCAGTTTCTATTGCGTTGTTTGATTCTAACTAGTACTCTTCTACGTACCTACAAGTTTTATAACCTACAAGTTTAAGTGAAGTTTTATAGCATGATTATAAGATAAATTGTGTTCAAGTGTCATATGTAGTTTTTTTATTATGTCATGGATTCACAAACAAGACATTTTTAGGCAGGGGTCGGATGCGGGCTTAAGTTAAAAGTTATGTTTTATTTCTTGATTACTTATAATTATGTTTGAGTAAAAACCAGCTGAGGATTTACACATTTTCTAGTTTACGAGCTCTGTCCATTACTGTATAATAAAGTATCTAGTGTTGGTAATTTGATCAGATGACATGCGATGTTGTGTGAGACTGGAAAACTACATAGAAATGTTTATAGGTGTGACGTCACTGGGTTACTTCTGTGAAAACACCGTAGATTTAGGTGTTGCTTTCTCCCTGGATAAAATTAAGTCGCGGAACTCGAATAACTTGTAACTTATTTATGTCTAGCTACTCGTGCGCGATTTGACCCGCGTAGCTTCCGTTCTCATGAAAACTTATTATTATATATAGCTTATGTTACTTCTAGATAACATAGCATTCTAATGGTGATACATATACCTACATCCTCCCGACCCTTGGATTGCAAAGAATGTCCGATGCCCTCGTAGACCCGAAGTCCGAGAGGCCCGCAAACTATAAAGTAGAGCGACAGTTGCACAAAACCCCCTAAAATACTAAAAGTCATTATTCCTGAATCTCATCGCCAGCGACCGCCCTGAGCCGAGGTTCTAGCTCCACAGGGGGTGCCCTAGAAGTAGCAAAAGCCTCAAGGCTAACAACGTAAGTCCGTCTGAAAAAAAAAACCCTTTCAGTAGTTTTTGAGTTTATTATACATACAAAAATACAAATCTTGCCTCTTTATAGTAGTCGAGCGTAAAATCAATATACTTAATAGTTAACTCAAGGTATCCATTCAAAAAGGAAAGTCTAGTAGAGCAACTGGACGGATTTAAATAGCGTTTTCTCTTTGAAACTGGTTTATTTGTTGGCTTTATTTTTACTATCAGAATATATGTGTGTTGTAGTAGCTACTGCGCCTGCCCATAATTGATAGTAAATATTACAAAGCCTTTTTTTTTTTTTTTTGTTTACCGGGGTAAAAATGCGCAACCGCACTTCCTCCCTGGCGCAGGGATCACTATATACGTGATCCCTGCGCCAGTGAGGGGCATGTGGGGCTCATACTCTATAGAACGTGGTGCGCTATCGCACCACAGAGAGTATGTACCCACTAAAAAAGCCCCCGGGTGTTCCTCCTTCTGTCGTTGGTAGTGAGAGACCCAAGTACCGGTATAGGCCTTTGGTTATCTCTCCGACAGAGTACAACTATAACTCTCGCCCCGGTGAAGGGACTAGAGTTGCCTCCCCCTAAGGCTCGATCGCGAGTGTTAAGCACGCGCGATGGATACCTTCCTACTCCTACAGGGATTGCCAGAACACAGTGGCATCCCCGACCTACTACATGAATGTGACCCTAGGGAGCAGATTCATGTTATCTGCTCCCCAGGGTCACCCCTTATGGCGGGAGGCGGCGGATTTCGGCCCTCCGCCTCCGGCCAACGCGACGTCTACGAAGCGGGTGAGAGCTGGAATCAAAATATTACAAAGCCTAGTAGATTTTGATTTAATTTACTGAATTCATCCTCTTTTTTGACGTGAACAAATCCTTTTGAATACCGGCTCAGCATTAAGAGGGACGTGATTTTTAGGGTTCCTGTGTCTGTCTGTCTGTCCGTCCGTATGTCACAGCCACTTTTTTCCGAAACTATATGAACTATAATGGTGAAACTTGGTAAGTAGATGTATTTTGTGAACCGCATTAAGATTTTCACACAAAAATAGAAAAAAAAACAATAAATTTTGGGGTTCCCCATACATAAAACTGAAACTCAAAAAAAATTTTTTCATCGAACCCATTCTTGTGGGGTATCTATGAATAGGTCTTCAAAAATGATGTTGAGGTTTCTAATGTCATTTTTTTCTAAACTAAATAGTTTGCGCGAGAGACACTTCCAAAGTGGTAAAATGTGTGTCCCCCCCCCCCTGTATCTTCTAAAATAAGAGAATGATAAATCTAAAAAAAATATATGATGTACATAACCATGCAAACTTCCACTGAAAATTGGTTTGAACGAGATCAAGTAAGTAGTTTTTTTTTAATACGTCATAAACCGTAAACCGCAATTTACCCTTCATTCAATCAACTATTATTTACATCGATCAGAGTTACAACGAGCTACAAGAACGTTTATACTATGTTACTTGTTGTATTCTTGATATCAAAAATAGGTAGGCACTTGCAACTAGTAGGTACGGAACCCTTCGTGCGAGAGTCCGACTCGCACTTGGCCGGTTTTTTTATCATTTTATATTCGTCTGTGTGGAGAAACGATTGCTGGTTATCCTCCAAAGAAAATGAAATTCTTTGCCGGACGAGGTAGTGTGCCATTTGTCACCGTTCAGAACTTATGTAATGAACGTAAATGAATTATGTATGAAAATTTTGGAAAAATATAATTAAATCCGTAAGATGACGCGGTTATCGTGATCCAGAAAGATAGACTTTCTAGTAGTCCGTAGTAGTTAGTACTACGATATATAAGCTAACGGGCACGGGAATGCCAGGGACTATCCTGGCATCGCTGTTACACTAGACCGTGCCCGCTTGTAATATCTAGGCATCTGCTGACCCTACCTGCCGACTGCAGGTTGCTTCTAAGACCTGGTAATCTGGGTTTGTTTCCTACCCGTGACAACGATTTCCGAAACAGAGATTGTTATTATACAGGGTATCCCAAAAGGTTAAGTAGCTGGGAAAGGGGGTGACAGGGGTGGACACAATGGTCACTAGAAAAAAAAAATCCGCTCTGGGTATTTAAAAAAAAAATGGCATTTTTTTTAAAACTTAAAATTTTACGCCTATTTATTTTTGATGTTGAGGTTGATGACCTTGTTGTTATTGAAGATTACATAACAGCATTTTTTTTAAATACAGCCATATTTGTAGGTACAGTTAGCACAAGGTGTAAAATTTTTAGTCTTTTAAAAAATGCCATTTATTTTTTTAAACACCCAGAGGTAATTTTTTATATTTTTCTGGTGACCCTTGTGACCATCCCTATCACCCCCCTTCCCAGCTACGTAATCTTTTGGGACACCCTGTATATCTAGGTGTTCTTTGTATTAGTGTCCGTGTGTTATTTCACTTTTTTTGTCGGATGGATATACGTAGTTAGCCACGAGGCTTTTGCTACTTCACCGGGCATAAAGGCGAGCAGAGCTCCAGCCTCAATAAATGGTTTAAAAACTACAAACTGCACGATCGATGATCGTTTGAAAGACATGCGAAAATTGATTCAAATGAATCTAGTTCATAAGCTGAACTAGTGAAATAAATGAATTCGATGATCGTTTGAAGGACATGCGAAAACTGATTCAAATGAATCTTGTTCAAAGCTGAACTAGTGAAGTAAATGAGTGATATAGTTCACTTAGTTCAAATGAAGTATATCACTCTTTTCACTTCAATGACACATATTGCGCATGTCTAGTGCAACTGTCGTTCTACTTTACAGTTCGCGGGCTTCTCGGATTTTGGGTTTGTGAGGGCATCGGATGGTTGTTATTTTCCTAATGCGGGTAAATCTTAAAGGACTAATCGTATTTTAAAGGACACATCTATATATATAAAAGAAAGTGGTGTTAGTTACACTATTTATAACTCAATAACGGCTGAACCGATTTGGCTGAAAATTGGTAGGGAGGTAGCTAAGAACTGGGAGAAGGACATAGGATACTTTAGGGTAGGGGTAGGGTAAGGGTACGAAGTTTGCCGGGCCAGCTAGTTCCTTTAAAAAAACAAAACAATATTGTATACAACAATAAAAGCCGTATTAAATTTCGCACCTAAGTTAATTACATAACAAAGATGATTGTTAGAGAAACTGTTATTGTGACACCCTGACATCAAACAGTACATAAACAATAAGCTTATTTATAGTCGACCGTAACCTTATATTGTATTATGATTTACATAACTATTATATAATATAATAACATAAATGTTCTATCTTACAACCTCCATAGCGTAGCGGTATTTGGCTCGCTTTAAATCTCGGAGGTCGTGGGTTCGATCCCCACTCCGGACAGGAAATCTTTGTGTAAATTCTTAGATTTTTTTCCGGGTCTGGTTGGTTGAGGGATTACCCTCCGTGCCTCGGAAAGCACGTTAAGCCGTTGGTACGGCAGTGATATTTTTATCTTTTTCGTCGGCCTAATAAAAATTTAATGATTCGTCTTGAATTTTGTCGTGTCTACTATAAATGATATGGTATGTGATGTTATGCCACATAGAACAAGTTATATTCAATCCATCAGCTTTTCTTGTCCACTGCTGGATATTATTATATTATCATTGGATCCTAGTGTCGACTTCTTTTTCGAAGTTGTTTCTAACTAATTTTGACTTACCTGAACAAATTCGAGCATTGATCCTTCGACATAAATTGGTCTCGTCGTGACATATTCATTAAACATAATTTTGGTCTTGTCATTAAATACCTCTTTTTTTCAAAGATCATACCGCCGGTTATTGTTTGAGGAAATCTTAGAGAATATTTTCTTTTGATAAAAAAAAATCTTAACAAAATGAGTAGGTACATAAGTCGATTATAATATGTTGATAGTTAACGAAGACGTGAGTGAATTAAGGTGACACGATACAAAAAATATATTCTACTGCGGTCACTGCCAATGTCAAGTGTGGTGAATATGGAAATGCCCCTCTCCGGGGCTCCCATGTTCAGCAGGGACGTTATACGGGCTGATGATAATGATAATTTTACATGTTACCAATTTTCTGAAGGTTCTATACCTTATAGCAGGGGTGGCCAACTTAATAAGACCTAAGATCGACTTTTTACTGTGTGCGATCGACTTTATGGCATACATAGCTTTGATTCACGTATCGTATAAGTCAATCAAATGATAAATAGCTATATTTTCAGATTATTATACGATAAACACTAACTTTGTGCGTCTGTGGCACGTAGTTGTAGACTAAAATATCACTTTTTATAATATAAGTTGATCGACTGTAATAGCTGCCGGGATCGACTAGTCGATCGCGATCGA
Organism: Nycteola revayana; assembly: GCA_947037095.2. Lineage (NCBI taxonomy): Eukaryota > Metazoa > Arthropoda > Insecta > Lepidoptera > Nolidae > Nycteola > Nycteola revayana. The sequence continues at coordinate 4,155,453 of OX344847.2, forward strand.
CCGGTTGGCCACCCCTGCCTTATAGGTATTGTTTAAACCAGCTAGTCTCGCTATGTCCTAATTTATAATATCATACCTTCTGATTTTTTTTAATTTTACCACGACGTTTTTGATTCTTAACCAGGCATAAAGACGAGTTCGAGGGCTCCAGCCATATTAAAAGGTTCTGTGGGGACGAATTTCATAATGTTATCAAGTATTTTGCTACGGTTCATCCATAAATTGATAATGACAATGTGTTTTTGTTAAACACACAGTTTTATTAACTGTTCAAATAGATGAGATCATTATTTCGATCACAATTTTTTTTTTTTTTTTTTATATTTTAATAGTTTTTATTTTAACAATAAACATTTATAAGCATGTTGTGTGCAAAACTTTTCAATGAGTAAAATTACTTTAAACGGCTGACGTCAAAGCCTCATTAACGATAAGAATAATTAGATAATACTCAGATAACAAATACATACAAACATTTTTTTTTACGTAACTTGTTTGTTATTTTATCTGTATCTGTCAAGTGCAAACTATTTATTGAGAATATGCATTCTAGTAGAAACATGTGACTTATTGTTTATGATATACCTACCTAGTCAGGTCATAAATTCTGTCACATGTTTAATATAAAATAATTGAAACAAGTTTATTCATTATGTAACCATTTATATACCAAAATGAACTTAACAAAACATAGATTCTTATGACACTAAAGTTTATTCAAAATGACCTCCGTGATTTTGAATACAGGCCTTCAATCTGCGCGGCCAGTCGTCTATCGCAGCACGAACGAGGTTCATGTCAATATCGGCGGCTGCCTTAATCGAGGATGTCTTGAGTGACTCCAAATTGGGATGAGGCTCTGAGCACGCATTTTCCTCCAAGTGTTGCCATATCTTGTAATCTAACGGATTCAAATCTGGACTGGAGGAGGGCCAGTCTTCGTGCCGGATGAAGTCGATTTCACGCGCCGCCAACCAGTCTTGTGTGCTCTTCGCTCTATGAGCTGGCGCCGAATCTTGTTGGAATACCCAGTGCCTGTTATTGAACATAGTATGAGAAACAGGTTCCACAAGGTTCGTCAGGACTGTATTTTGATACACAACTGCATTCGTTTTTACACCTTTCTCACAAAAATGTATACCATGTAATACCATGAGCGAGGATGGAAAATGACCTCGTTGGACACGCGGAATACGGTTGCTCGCTTCTTCACTACTGTGTGCGTACACCTTATCATTTTGTTTTTTGTAGTTTCTACGGTAAAATTTTTTTCATCCGAAAAAAGAATTTCCCGATATTTTTTCCCGCGTACCGCTTCAACAAAGCGCGGCATCTCTTCAGTCTCAGGTTCATTAGACGAGCATTCAAACGATGTCCTGTTTTTCTTCGATATCCCCGAAGCCCTAAGTCTTCATTTAACACCCTTTTCACCGTGGTTCTGCTTAACCCCATCTGAAGGGCCAACAGTTTCTGCGTACGTTTGGGATTTCTTTGAATTCGCGCCTTCACAGCTTTTATCATTGTTGGAGTCCTAACAGACCGAGGGCGACCACTTCTTGACCTGTCATCTACATTAGAGTCTTCATTGTATCGTTTGATGGTGCGATAAACGAATCTTTTGGTTATATTCAAATTTTCAGTATGTCACAAATTTTAATTGCCGCGTAACCGCAACGATGCAACGCAATAATTGCAACACGGGCTTCTTTAAGCGTCCACTCCATATTTAAAAATGAGTAAAATTCTAAAAAGTATACATTTTTATTTTCATAAACAATTCGAAATTCGAATTCTATAAAAAAAATTGTGGCCAGCATTCTAAAAGAAAAGTTTTTACTGTGTGACAATACTTATGACCTGACTAGGTATATAATAATATGATAACATTATGTACATAACGTTTTGAAACATAGTATATGGTAAACTTTTCCGTAAAGTGTTCAAAAACATTAAAAATGTTATATACGGGCGGTGTCATCGTTTAATATTTAATACCAAATGTTACTTTGGAGATATTAGTCGAAGTAATGCGGCTCATTACCGATAGATGGCACTAACGTCCCCGTTAGAGCAGTGTTATAAAAGAGATTGATAAATTTCGATGACCGGTAGGATTCCACCGTAGCCTAATTGGTTAAGGCATTAGGGGCTTAATCTAACATGCGGGTTCGAGTCCCGCCGGTGGTCGAATATGGTAAACTTTTCCGTAAAGTGTTTAAAAACATTAAAAATGTAACATTATGTACAATTTTACTAATAAATGTATGTAGGTACAATCGAAAGGCAAATTTTAAACAATTTTTTATTACCAAACAAGTAAATAGTAGTTCAAATAAATTGCTCTAAGGTAACCTAGCGGACCGCCACTTAAGATCAACAGCCATAATACGAGAGTACCATCAGTTAAAACATCAACACCATAAGACCAACGATTCAAAATCTAGATACTTCAGAATGTCAGCAGCATAGTACCAGGCAGCAGAAACGATAATCGTTGAGGGACATTGCCATAATCACCTCGCTTGGCAGGCGGATTGGTGATCCCAGTAAGATGTTTAGGAAATGTATTGCTCTCGTAATAAACCGTCCTCTTAGCTACTTCTAAACTAAGTTGTTCTTTTCATATTTCTTCTCTACTTAATTACTTATAATTAGTTATGTTTTATTGTTCCTTTATAATCATTTAATCTAACATACTAATATCTTAACAAGAATACCTTACATTGTTTCTTGATAATTCATTAATTAATTATTAAACAAAACAATTGCTATAATTAACTTTAATTCAAATGTGTTAATTAACTATAATAAAACACATACCTATGTAGTCCTTTACCTTAAAAGGCTAACATGTAATCCTATTGGTATAATAAATAAATATATATGAAAATGTGTAATGGGGTAGTATGTTTGCTTCGCATTCTTCATTACTGAAGGTCGTATCTACTTTGCAAGTTATCCATTCCTTTTTTTATTATGGTCCTCTACTTTGTTCCATCCTCGGCATTCTTTAGGGCAGAGGTCTCCAAACTACGGCCCGCGGCCTAGTGATAACAATCCGGCCCGCGACAACTGTCATCGATCTAGCCCGCGCATCTAATGTCTTATTGTTGTTACTATTGCTGTGATTAGTTAAAAAAGACAATACAATAATAACTCGGTCGCGCACTTTGCCACTAATCTATAAATAAGAGTATAGTTAAGGATAGAAAAATTAAAACAGTTTTGGCCCTTCGAACATATTGAAAAAATCATTATGGTGAGGTGTCCTAAGGTGTCTAAAGTTTGGGGACCCCTGCTTTATGGCATAGTGTGGCTTCATTAACACTACGCTGTCAACATCGTCAACATCCATGCCTGCCATTATAGTATACAATGTAACAAGACAATCGTTTGAGCAATAAATGTGTATGCCTACTAAAAAATAATAGAAAATAACTGAACCAACACTCCGCGTATTTATCCATTTGAGTATGTTTCGTGGGACCGTCTCATGTCGGCCGTGTTAAAACTGAAAACTGGTGACCCTATAATAACCCACTGAGTTTGTTACGCTAGATATTCTCAGTTGGGACGCATTGGATCCGGTAGTAACATTTAAGTGCGTTTGTCGTTATATGTTGCCCGGTGAAGTAGCAAAAGCCTCATGGCTAATAAAGTATGTCAAGGCGAAAAAAAAAAACGTTATATGCTTATGGTCCACCCAAATAATGACAATTGTTTTGGCACAATATAGGCAGAATAAGCATTTTACGTCGCGAACTACAAAATAAATAATTATAACAATTAATTTCATTAAAAATAATCACTATTATAATATATATATGAATAAATAAAATTTAACAAGAAAATAACAAATGTAATTTAAGACTTATGATAAATGAATTTTCCAATTAATGTTTGACTATTTGCAAGTGCCTGTAATTGATTAACCTAAATAAAAAATATATTTTTATTTATTTTATATACTTATACTAATAAAACTATTGTAGTTTCATACAACATTTGCCAGCTCGTTATATCTCTTTAGGGGTTGAATTATGTTCATATACATAATTCAACCCCTAAATGTCCAGTTCTGAGGATGGAACTCACCACGCTAGGGGGTAGAAGCAACAAAAATTACCGCTGCGCTACCAGTGCTATCTATTCATTGACAGCTATGCGTCTGCGTGCGTTTGTGTATTTTTTCTAACAAACGAACGTCATAAATAAAACATTAAAACGTGTTTCCTCTGACAAATGTTCAATAAGATATGGACATAATAGTTATTATTAACTCGTCAAGTTATATCATTTAAATGTCAAGTATGTTAAATTGTTAATGACATTCGAGATTTGTCTTTAGGTAACAAGTAGGTCGTACTTCATCTGTACTATGGTTCTCAAACTGCGACCCGCAGGCCCATGTGGCCCGTAACATGACACACAACTTTAGTAAAGAGAGTTGCACAAAATTCCCCGAAAAATCTAAGCCTTTTTTAAAAGACAACTCCCGCATTAGGGAAATAAATCCCTGTGTCGCGGGGGACTTTACTGTGTCCAAGCTCCACAGGGTTCTCTTGGCAGGGTTGTTTAGTTTGTAGTTTTAAGTTGTGTCTGCACCGGGGGCTCAGTGATTACGGAAGTTGCTTCTGAGACCTGGTGTTCTGGGTTCGATTCCCACCCGGGGCAATTATTTGTGTGAACCACAAATAGTTGTTCTGAGTCTGGGTGTTCTGTGTGTCCGTGAAATGAATGTTTGTAAAGTCCCCCGCGACACAGGGATTTATTTTCCTAGTGCGGCCTAAAAGCCAAAAGCCAAGTCCTGCTCGCCTTTATGCCCGGAAAATTCACTAGTGACGCAAAATGGTGACCTGGACACCTCACTGACTCCATATACTGCGTGTGTTTCGGGCGGGAGTAGCGGGTGACGAGAGCTGTGCGCTCGATTCGAAAGCGCACGCCCAATGTAGGGTCAGCCTTAAATGTGACGCTTATCTTTATTATTGAATGCCTTAAACTTTGGATTCCTTTATAAGTACTGATAATGATTATATTAAGACGACGCATTGAAATTTTGATATTTATCGGATAATATGTTTTAACTTAATATTAGTCTTAACTGTAGATTGAATTTTGTTTTTTTTTTGTTCATATCATTGCAACACCTTTAAAATAGGTTCGTAGTGTTTCCGACACCGGAGGTAAATCAACTTTAACATGGGGTTAACAAAGAATCTAATAATTTGTATATCTGCTTGTATTGTTAGTTTTACGGTTTTACCAATTTAAGGTCAGGTTAAAATCGGTTTTCCTAATAGGCCATAGAGGTAACAATATTGAAAAGGTTATGAACCAGTGTTCTATAGTGCGTTCCAAAATGTCTATTATAAATGAACGCCAACTCTATAGGTAAATGGATAGCGGGAACTTATATATACATTCATGAATGCTGACTTAATTTAATTGTAAAAGCTGAGTTAAATTAATTATGTTAGCTCTCGAGCTAAATCGTTTGAGCAATTTTCTAATACGAGTACATATAAAAAGGCTTTTCATAACCGAGACCTCTAACTCAGGGCATATATATCAATACTTGAAGCAAACACTTTGTACCCCTTTTTACAAAAATCGCACATTTAGTTGTTAGTAGTATTCAGTGTACTAGCTGCCACGCCCGGTTTCACCCGCGTAGAGCCCGTTCCCGTTTGTATCTCGTTTTAAAATACAGCCTGTCTTAAAATGCACACTCAAAAATAATGTGTCAAACGTTGGCAGTTATTACGAACAACTGACAGTAGGTAATATCAATTTCATTAAAAAACTAATATTGCAGTTAAGTTTTCTTAAAATTGCTAATGTTCGGCTTACCTTTATTATTTTTTTCTTTGTTAACCTTCTGCTAACAATAATAAACACAACAAAAAATGAATTAAGGAAATTCGTGTATCCGTTTACACGTGATAAGATGACCACGGCAAATAGGGTTACATTTTATATCTGTATGTATAAAAGCGAAAGCGATCTCAAATTTTGCAAAATTCTACCCCAAAGGGGTTAAAAAGGGGTGTTTGAATTAAAATGTCTATAGTTTTAATAGTAGGGCTTCTAAATTACTAGATAATACTTCTTATTTAAATAAATAAAAATGTAGTTAATTATTTTTCTGAACAACCCTTTCAGTGATGTGAAATAAGGGGTGCAAGTTTCTATGGAAAAAAACTTTATTTTTAAAGTAACATAATATACACTTTAATTAAAGTTATGACGGATTATTTTTCTTTTTAATAATATATTTATAGGGAGTTACGCGGTTGTAAGTAAAGTGTTTTTTTTTTTTTTTTTAAATATCGGCTGACCACTCTTTATAAGTTTTTTCATAAGGTTGTCAAAATTAGAACTCCTCCATTAAATGTGTTATCAAGGTCAAAGGTTCAGTATTCTGACATAGTACCATCGTACGTAAACTACGTAGGTAAGTCGGTAATATTCCGTAATGACGCCCATTATGTACCGGCACGCAATGTCGACTGTCAATGTTCGCGATGTGGCACACTCGCAGGGTTGCCAGCCGGCAGGAGAGCCCGCGGCACCATATTGGCCGCGGGTGCCGTCGGGGGGCCGGATTGCGCCAACGACGGATCGAAGGAGTGTCCGGGGGGTTTTAATGGTGTAGGGTCCTCTCCTCGTGGTATGAGTAAGCATACCACCGCTATGGAGAGAGCAAGTCCCACATATCCCGCCGCTAGCGCGCGGATACGCTGCAGCAGCGGTGGGAATGCGTAAATGCATTTCACAAGAATGAAAAGGAAATATTGATGAGCGGGTTAGTATTGCCACTTAAGAAAAAATTGTTACATAGCTTTTGCCCGCAACTTTAGCCGCGGTTAATATGTAGTTCCTTTTCGCGGTAAAAGGGGTGGTCTATGACCTTTTCCAAGGAGTTTTTTTGTTGACTGGTCAGGAAAAAAAAAAATCCAAATTTGCGGTTCTAACTGTGTTTTTGTTGTTTTTAAGACATTTCCCGCAATAAGGAAATTAATTAATCTATAGACACTCAATTAACGGACCCAGACTCAAACCAATTTACTTCACACAAATAATTGTCCCGCGTGAGAATCGAACCCAGAACACCAGGTCTCAGAAGAAAATTCAGTAACCAATGAGCCGCCGGTACACTCATATAGATAATATATTATCTCTTTGTGTCGACTGTACCTAAGTGCCAGCTATTTGATATCATGATGTTTGAATTTTCCACTTTCTAGTTCTTGTACTATCTCGTCATACTCATGTTACTTATAAACAAACAACAGGTTTCTATAAAGTTGTTATAGTTTCTCCTTCTTAGTTCGACTATAGTTTCACTAAGTACCTACATAATTATAAAACAAAGTTCTGCGCCGCGTGTATCTATCTGTCTGTGTGTTCACGATAACCTCAAAAACGATATAAGGGATGTTCATGCAGTTTTTACCAATAGATATTATATATTCATAAGGGTTGAATGTAAATTAATGTCTTCGTTCGTGTAAAATAAGAAAAAAATTATTAAAAAAAAAATGCTACTAAGATTAAAAAAAAGTTAAACCTCATAATATCAGCTTCCCGCGAACCCACGACTTGTTTTTTTTTTCTTGGGCGAAATCCATTTACGCTTTCCCACCGCCGCGCCGCTGCAGCGTATTCGCGCGCTGGCGGTGGGATATGTGGGACTCGCCCCCTCCATAGCGTGGTATGCTAACTCATCCCACGAGGAGAGGACCCTACACCACTACAACCCCTGAGACTAAAGCAAGCCAAAAACGCTACGCTACGGAGGTTGTGTTATAAGTTGTTAATTTCCCATAATGAGCTAGCAGGTAAAACCTACTGTTTGTTTTTGAGAATTATTTATAGAATGTTTACAAAAACAGAAAATAATTAGTTCTTGTTACAAATTTATCGTCCGATGTTTTTATATCGCATCTTGTAGTAATTGCCTAACCTTTCAAAATTATCACGATAAAAAATTGTATTTTCCTATGACTTCAAAAATAACATCGCAAGCTTTATGTCTTTTCTAATAAATTGTAAAAAAAACCTACGCAGTGGTTTATATCCCTAGTAAAATAATTGTCTATTTAATCAAAAATCAAAAGCATAAAAAAAACTTATCCGATGTTCTTACGTCGCTTTTTTGTTTTTTACCATATACAGGGTTATTTGTAAAACACCGGTAACCTCTCAGGACTATATTACTAACATCATAAACAACAACTTTTGTCCTACGACTTTTTACAAAACAATACATTTACCAAAAACAAACCATCAATATTTCGTTGTCCTATCTAACACATTTCAACTCTGTATTCCACGCTCCTCTCGCTTTTGTCGGTACTATCGCTTCCTTTTGCTTCGCATAGACTTCGTAACATTTAGAGCGTTGAATTTAAATATTTTTATTTTTATGTGTAAATCTGATGAATTAAAATATGATGAATTTTTAAAAGTCATAGAACAAACGTTGTTGATTATGATGTTAGTAACGTAGTCCTGGAGGTTACCGGTGTTTTACAAATAACCCTGTATATAACGGAGCGAAAGAAAGAAAACACTTTATTTCGTAGTAAAGACGGAAGGTGCAGTTAAGGACACGGAAAATTACCAAAATTTGTTTTGTACGTTCAAATATTTTTTTGGCAATTTTTTGCAAAGAAAATAAGTATATCAACACATGACAATGAATATTTGTTCAATTAACTAATTGTAACTTTGCACGGGGCTAGTTAATAAGCTCTTTTAACATATAGGCAACAAAACGCAGTAACGCAGGTAAAACCGCGGGGCGCAGCTATTATCATATTATATACATAATTTACAGTAAAGTTCAACTTAGTTGGCGTTTTGTATGCAAAACTGAACAAATATTTTCTAGAACTAACCGTCAAAAGCTGTGCGCTTCGCTACCAAGATTGGCATAACGGATTTAGTAATATTTAATTTTAATTTTGAGACAGAGCCAACGAACGGAAGGTAAGAGCCCTGATTCTGATAATATAAAAACGGCCGGTAGACAGTTATTTAGCAGTAGCTTTCCGCGCGCGGTTTCACCCGCATCGCTTCCATTCCTGTGGGAACTTCATAATTAAATGGCCCACCTCATCCGGGGATAGCGTAGCATCCCAATATTTTTTTAAATCGGTTATGTAGTTTCGGAGCCTATTCAACACAAATCTTTCCTCTTGAATTAATATTATTTGATATTAGTATATAAGTATAGATTTAATATACCGTTTATCGGCCACGGCGGCCAATCTCTATGGAAATTTTGCCATTTGCTTAGAACATAATATAATAGTCTACAAGTGTGTGCATAAAAACAGGTGCTTTCTCTATTCCTTTACTCTCAAAATTTAGAAATTAAATCAATAAATGTGTGTCTGGTTTTATAAGTTCTTTCTTCGCTCCCGTAAAACAAATCTAGCATTATATTTTACTGATTTTCCGCAAGCGGTTACACCCGCGTTACTCCCGTTCTCTTAGTAACTTCATAATTAAATATATCCCGAAGCCTTTCTCGAGCAATATCCTATCTAACACTGAAATATTTTTTTAATGGGACAAATAGCGCATTCAAGCAAACCAACACAACTCTTCAGCTTTATATATGAGTTAAGATATTAGAATACTTATTTTTTTATTTGTACGTTATGTTTTTTATACATTATTTTTCCTAAATTAGCAGAATTGAATCCAAGGTCGGTCTGTTGTAGCTTGAATCAATCCTTGTAGATTTCGAATAAGTATTTACGATTTTTAGGGCCTGATTCTTATCTGAACGGCTAAATCGGTACAAATCGATAGCCTTCTTGTGTACCTTTCTGTAAAACTTCGTGGAAACTCTGTTACTAGACTTTTCTTTTAAGGAAACTACTTGACTATTATGGTAGGAATCTACCTTTGAATATAATTCTAAATTATTATGAACTGTCTCAGTCAACCTACACAACAGTTATATTGCAATAATTATAAGCGCTACCTATCAATCCTACCTATCAATTTTATGGTATTATAAACGCGAAAGTTTGTGAGAATAGATAGATGGATGTTTGTTACTCTTTGACGTCAAAACTACTGAATGGATTAAGCTGAAAGTTTGGACGCGGGTAGTTTATAAGCTGAATTAACATACATTCTTCAAAACATCACGCTCCGACCCATTGGAGCAGAGTAACGCGGAGATAACCGCGGGGTATATTTGTCCTTAATAAGACTTTGTTAAATACGGTTACTGCAAACTTTATTACAAATGTTTTATGGATTCAGATTCCAAATTAACTTGAATAATCAATTTAATGAATAATGCCATTTCTAAAACAAAGCGTGGCTATTGAAGGGTTAAGTATTAGTAATTGACAAACTAGGGAAAACCCACCTATCAACCATCTAACCCAAACCTTTGTAAAAAATGTATGAAAATGAAAAACAATGATATGTGGTACTGATAGTCTTACTGGGTTTTTACATAATCCGATGTATTACATTATCCAATTACGAAATAAAATTACATTTTAAAATTTGACTTTTCTTTTAATATTGTACTTTCTTAAGAATTTTTTTTCGGAAGGACTTACGTAGTTTTCTACGAGGCTTTTGCTACTTCACCGGGCATAAAGGCGAGCAGAGCTCCAGCCTTAATAAATGGTTTAAAAACTACAAACCAAGCAACCTGCGCAAGAGGGCGCGCCCTGTGGGACTTGGTTGCTCGGCTCCGGGCGGTCGTTGGCGATGAGATTGTGGGATTATGACTTTTAGTATTTAAGGGGGATGAGTGCAACTGTCGCTCTACTTTACAGTTCGTGGGCCTCTCGGACTTTGGGTCTACGGGGGCATCGGATCGTCCTTGCTTAAGAGTTCATTAACGATACTATGAATATGCTGAGTATTACAGAACATTTCAAAAGGACGATTCCGGCACTAGGGAAATAATTCCCTATTATTATTTATATATTTTTATTCCAAAAAGGTAAATAACTTATAAGCTAAGCCTCACAAAACCGTTGCAATGGTTTGACTGTTGGCGTTGACGAGGGACTTCACATACACACTCATCTCAAAACAACTATCCATGGTTCACTTAAATGCGTGTCCTGGGTGAGAAACGAACTTTTTTTTTTTATTTGTCCGGGCGTATGTGCTTTTACGCATTCGCCGCCAGCGCGCGAATACGCTGCAGCGGCGGTGGGATATGTGGGACTCGCCCTCTCCATAGCGAATGCTAACTCATACCACGAGGAGAGGACCCTACACCACTAAAACCTCCCCGGACACTCCTTCGATCCGCCGTTGGCGGGGTCCGGGCACGCATAAGCAATCCGGCCCGTGAGAAACGAACCTAGAACACCAGAATTCAGATACAACTACCGTAACTACTGAGCCACTGGTGCATTCTGACGTGAAGTATCTTCTATTAACCATATATTTTTTTGTTATAGTGTATGAAGGCGTACGTGGAGTTCGAAGTGTGTAACGGCGCGTACGAGGTGTCATGTCCGGACGCGCGGTGCCGTGTGGGGGCGGCGCTGGCGCTGGACGAGATTGCCGCGCTGGTGGAGACGTCTGTCATGGACAAACATCTCAAGTTTAGGCTCAATCATGGTGAGTGCGAATGTGTAATATACCTTTTTCATAATATATTTTTTTATAAGTGGCCGTATTCCAATGGCTGAGGCGTCGGAATTGTGATTTTGTGGTCCCCGCGTCGCGCCGGTTCGAACCCCACCCATTGCACTACCGACGTGAACCCACTCGTATCACAAGCAACTCTGCTAGTAATCATTTTACAAAAAAAAAAAAACAAAAAACATTTTTTTAATTACGACCCTGGCGTTTTTAAATCAAAAGTGCTTAGCCAAATGCGCAATAAACGTCGTGATTTTCAGTCATTACTACCACATTACTACCGATCTATGTCCACCAACCCACCTGCCAAGCGTGGTGACTATGGCAAAAACCCTTCTCTCGGGCGGAGGCCCATGTACAGCAGTGGATATTATAAGGACTGATGATGAATGTATATACTTTTGCAATACCATTAAAAATTACAGATTAAAATTACCTACATCGAATCTTAAGGGCGCCCGTTCATACTGACAAAAAAGTGTCCTTCAAAAAGACGGCAATGATGAATGTACAGTCGGCAAAAGAGATAGGTTTACACCCTGTGAAACGCATTTTCAATTTATATGTACACGTTTATGAGCAGAGTTCACTATTATGTATATTTGTAAACAGCTAGCAGCGAACTCTTCGCCCAAAAAGAATTACGGGCTGTTGTACTGACAAAAAAATATTTATTTGCATTATTTGATACTGATGGTGTAAACCTATCTCGTTTGTTGTCTGTACATGGCAATATTAGCTCTAGTGCCTTGCAGTTTATAAGATAATCTTACTTAGATTATTGTAAATTACATTTAACATAACATCTTCTTGAGGGAAACTTTTTTGTGCAAAGCATATCGTCGGTGACACTGCAATACCGCGTTAGTTTAAGTTGCTAATAAGGTGTAATTTCATCTGTTCTTAATAGGTGTTGTCAAGAGCACAAAATCAATTTACTAAATTAGATTTTCAACCTTATTAGATATTGTCTGTTACGCGGCTTTTCACTATCAACGACGATTTGCCTATTTGAAAATTTTAATTTTCCGTTTCCATAGTAACGTTGGCAAATCATCGTTCCAATTATTAGCAAGGATTAACGACAAAAGCAATAAAATCTATACTTCTATACTTATATATAAAGCTGTAATGCTTGTTTGTTTCAACGCGCTAATCTCAGGAACTACTACTGGTCCGATTTGAAAAATTCTATCGGTTTTAGATAGTCTATTTATCGAGGAAGTCTATAGGCTTATTTAATAATGAAGTCCCTTCGGGAACGGGAGTTATGCGAGTGAAAACGGGCGTGGGTAGCCAGTAGGTAAGTCTAATAAATCTAGACCTCAGAATTATAAGGATGTTTGTAGTTTTGTACTATTATCTTAAGAAGCAAGGTCGTAAGTGACAGTTTACGATAAAGGCACATACGACAAATGTTTCTGATGTATAATAAGCACATCTGACCTTATGATTCTGAGCTCTAGAAATCAGAAATCAATAAGACAATATGCAAGTCATAGCACAGAGATAATTACTGTGAAATAGAGCGAGGCGGCACATCTGCGGAAGACGAGCCTGACTCCCAAGTGCATTCAACCATCAGCTCTCACGCTTTATTGAACATTTAACCAGTTAATTTTATATGGATGAACAATATTATCAAAATGTAGATGCTGGTGAAACTATTAAACTAGATAACCGCGTGGTTTGACGCCCGTAAGGAAAAGTACGTTTTCTAATTTAAGGGTAAAATAAGAAATATCTTTATCTTGCAAGTTAAATACCCAATCATAAACTTTGATGATTTGATGGCATAGAAAAGAGGATGTTGCATTTTTCTTAAAATCTATTTATATGGACGTTCCCTGTTCTTTGCCTGTCTCATTCAATTATCTAACGTGTTTGGAAGATGGGACACCCAGCGGTATCTCAGGCCCAATATTAACTTCGGAGCGGTTAATCTTCATTGTCTACTAGAAGAATCCAATAAGATTATAATGCCATCGTCATTATAAAGGAAAAACAACTACATAACATAACAGACAAATATGGTTTTTTCGCCTTGTTCCAAATATCTAGAGCTCAGAAGCATAAGGTCGGATGTGCCATTATACGTCGGAAACATTCGTCGTATGTGCCTTTTCATAAACAGGCACTTACTACCAAATGCTTCTGAAGTGTAATAGATATCCGTCCGTATGCTTCTGTTTACTTATAACTCAATTTCGAAAATAATATTAGTTGTGCCTGAACGCCAGTTTTGTAGGAGATGCGTACGCATGCGTTCAGGGCCCCGAGTATACTATCATAATGGCATCTCCATGAACTATCAATGATAGTTCAATGGTCGGTTTTTACCCATTTTGTAATTTACTAATCCAAATAATGCCATAATGGTGTCACTATGACGCCACGATGGCATTATCGTAGTTGAATATAATAACAAATAATACATTCATAAGTTTTGAAATCGCCTAAATAAACATTACAATCTCCCTAACCATCTCCCCTGCTTCAGTTGACGGCCTTTTTCTGCGGTAGCAACACCGATGACCGACTGCCATTCCAGCGCCGACACCATAGTGAGATTAGTAGATTACCATTTTTGGTATAATGATATCATGATGGCACTACGGTGGCACAATACTTAAAAAAAATAGCAGACTCGGCCCCCAGCTGAACAGACGCGTACGCATCCCCTACAAAACTAGCGTTTTCTATGGACATAAGCTGAATTGAGCTGAATAAGTGTATTTAATCCCTAATTGTGAAATCTGACAGAAAGTCACATTATGTTAAGATGAGGTTCCCACGGGAAGGCGATATACGCGTGTAAAACTGCGCGGGAAAGCTAGTAATTTATTAGATCGATATGGATATAACAAACTATCCGAAGTATTTTCCACTCGACCGGCTCCGAACTAAATGGGTTCTCGGTTTTGTACAAGACTTTTGTAGCAATTTCCTTCGCATCCGCTTTCCGCTAGAACGGAGATGGAATAGAGAGTAATAACTTACGTTAAGGATGAAGTTATTGAAAGCAAAATAGTAAGATACATAAGTATACTAACTACACGTATAATACATATAAAAATCTTCCCTTTGATATACCTGAAACACATAAATATTATAACATTATTTTTTTTGGAACTAGTTTAAAAATCAAGGAACCCACGTCGAAATTCAAAGTTTTTCATTTAAAAAAATAGATATATTATTGAGATTGAATTATATATTTTAGTTTGGCTCATTCTAAATAGACGTAAGCGCCGGATGACGTCATTGTTGCAGTTGTTTGACGAAATTTCATGGTCAGAGTTGAAAATAAAATAAAAAAAAGTAACAATAGCTAATATGAAACGCTTGTGATTACAGTTGCCAAATTAAGAATGTTTGAATAGTTTTAATTTTTAAATAAGCAAAGGTATAATATTTCAGTCTACCGTAACGATATCACGCATTTTTCAGATTTAATTTTTTTATTTAAAAATTTCCAGCAAAATAAAATAAAGAATAGTTTTACAATCAGAATGCTAAAATAAAAAAACTGTATTTTTGTTTTGGAGTGTTACGAATTTTGAAATGTTGTCAATTGTTCTATTCTTTATTGCCGCCATCGTTGGTTGGTTACAATAGGCGTGACGACAGTATCAAAAAATTAAAGATTTAATGTTTTTAGGGGAAAGTACATATAAAAAGAAATTATTACACTTATTTATTTTTATATATAACCTTGAGATTAATGTGATTTTTAATAAAATAAAAGATTAAAATACTGCAATCGGCCATTTTGACTGAAACACCAATCACGGCGCATGACGTCACGATATTGTAACCATTGGAGATGGGTCGACTATACTATTTGCCGACTAACCGACTAGCCGACTAATCGGTTTTCAAAGTGCCGATTAGTCGGCCGACTAATCGGCAATGCCGATCATTCTAATACCTACTTGTCGGAGGTGTTCGGGCTTTTTCGTAATCACTCGGCTTAGTCAACGCGCGGCCACTTAGCTTAATTACTGACTGATTAATACGTTCCTATGTTGTAAAGACTGGAACTTTAGATAACTACACTAAGAAATGTTTAGAAATTATAAAACAAGTACAAATTATTTTTTTTATTTCATTTGTTATGCGCCGATTATAATCGGCATATTTTGCCGAATAGTCGCCGACTAGTCGCCGACTACAAACGATGCCGAATAGTCGGCTTTCCCGACTAGTCGGCGGCTAGTCGGCCCATCTCTAGTAACCATCAAAGAGAATTTAACCACTACGTTAGGTTTGGCGGACTCAATGACATTTTTTACAATAGTGTGACATCATAGCCGACGCCATGACACTTGAGGCCTTTTTTCGCGCGCTATTTAAAATTTAATAGACATATGGCTTAAACTTCGTTAAATTTAAATTTATTACCGAAATATTGTGTTTTTCGTACTTAGAAAATGACTACCCACGTTGCTCAAGAGGATTGCAAAATCTTGCCTCATGCCTATTTGGTAGTATACATACAACAAAAAATAAGAAATGTGTGCTATAATAATAACGTTTGATAAACAATTATCTAAATCTAACAAGTGATACCATAAGATTTATTCTTACAAATAATTCGCATCATATGCGACACTTGTTGTTTGATCTGAAACGAAGTAAAGTAAAATATTCAATTTTCATATACATATTTATTGTGTCCAGTGTTGTTCATTTCAGCGGACATGTTGACCCGGTTCTGTTACATTTATTTTATTTCTCAACGAAAGTTTTTATCATATTTACATCTACGGACAAAGGAGCAGAGTTTATTATTAACAATAGATGGAGGGTTTTCTATATTTCTATGAATGTAGTAATAGAATGCCGTGTGGTTCCCGGCTTAGAATAGACCACCCCATGTCCTCCCATGGGTGTCGTAAAAGGCGACTAAGGGACATATGGCTGATGGATGGGCAGCAGCATCTATTAGCTCAAGGTTTACATCTTACTGCGATCACCAATCCGTCTGCCAAGCGTGGTGATTATGGCAATATCCCTCTACGATCCTGGTTTGCCAAGGTCTATTAAGAGGAGGCCCATGTTCAGCAGTGGACGTAAACGGGCTATTGATGATGATGAGTAATAGAATGTACTTATTAAAGACTAGGTGCTGCCCGTGACTTCGTCCTCGTTGAGGATTTTATAAGCTGTTTAAATTGGTCCTATAGCTTACGAGATTAGGCAGGATACATTCACAATAGGAGTAGGAAGGTATCCATCGCGGGTGCTTAACACTCGCGATGGAGCCATAGGGGGAGGAAACTCTAGTCCTGTCATCGGGGCGAGAGTTATAGTTGTACTCTGTCGGAGAGATAACCAAAGGCCTATACCGGTACTTGGGTCTCTCACTACCAATGACAGAAGGAGGAACACCCGGGGGCTTTTTTAGTGGGTACATACTCTCTGTGGTGCGACAGCGCACCACGTTCTATAGAGTATGAGCCCCACATGCCCCTCACTGGCGCAGGGATCACGTATATAGTGATCCCTGCGCCAGGGAGGAAGTGCGGTTGCGCATTTTTACCCCGGTAAACAACAAAAAAAAAAAAAAAAAAAAAATGATCCATTCACAAGACATTCCATTATTAAATATCTATATACCAGTGATAGCCGGTACAAACAGATAGATACAGACATACCGACATTTTTTTTTTAATTTGTTGCAACAAACAATCTTTTCAGCTTTATCTATTAATATAGATTGCATTAACATTATATGACATATATATTTAAGTTCCTAAATTAAAGAAAGGTTGAAAAAGAAATAAAAAGACGTTGAAAAAAAAACAAAGGAAATATGTAATTTACTTTTTTTATTAAGATTACTAACAGAGTTTTGCAGTCTACTAGTATTCTTGTTAAAAGCTAAAGCTAAAAATGCTTGTGTTACGAGTGGGTTCACGTCGGTTGTGCAATGGGTGGGGTTCGAACCGGCGACCTCAAGATTACAAGTCCGACGGGCTACGGCCGCTTCAAACTTATTTTTAAATAGATTTTAGGTATGACTTAATTGTAAATGCACATGAACAATTAAAAGATAACAGTACAGGAAATTAAGGTCTTGAAATGTAAAGGCCTTTTCTGTTTCCTTTTCCTGTATTAAGTGTTTTTGATTTTTTTTTTGACATTTTGATTAATAATGTTATTTGCTTTTTACCTTTAATCGCAAAATATCAATATAATATGGCTTATGTTTAACTTACCATCAGATATAGTAACATATAACAGAAAAAAATTGAAAATGATCACCAAAATTAAAAGTTTTAACATTTCGCTATCGTATTTAAGCAAAATGACTCCAAATAAATCATTGTTAACCCAAAAGTAGTAAATGATCACCAAAAGTACCTAAATGTTTTACTAATTTACTATTCGGTTCTGGCACTCGCCGGCCGCTGCCGCGGCACCGCTCGCTTCGCTCGCTCGGCTCGTGCGTTGTATGGCCGCAGCTCTAACCTAAACTAACCGATTGTCATTTTTCATTGATTTGATTAAGGTAGAAATAGCGCAATAATTTGCTCGCTAAGATTTGGTGATCATTAACTACATTTGGTGTTCGAATACAATTTGAAGTGCAGTCGTAAGTAAAATAGCTAGTACTATTATAATTTTAGACTTTATTTTTCTGGTGTCAAGTATATATTTTTGGTAAAAGAACTAAGGGTATACAAGCATTTTATGGTGGTCATTATATTTTATCCCATGTAATATTTAAATTTAAAACTAGCTTCCGCGGTTTTACCCGCCTATACTGTACCCGTAGTAACATTATAATTAAATGTAACCTATATATAGCCTTCCTCGATAAAAGGCCTATTTAACACTGAAAGAATTTTTCAAATCGGAGTTAGTTCCTAAAAGTGCGTACAGAATAATACCTAGTGAGCAAAATGAGGTAACCACCTACTTAGGTACGCATTTTTACCGTTATGATTATGATAAAATAACTATGCCATAGACATATATTTCATATACATATTACATCCTATTATTTTCAAGACGGTAAAAGTCACCTATCTCTCATTCCGAGATTCTTGTCTTTATTTGACTAATGTTCCTGGACTACTAGTATAATTTGACATGATATTTAAATTATGTACCCTACATATATGTAGGGTACATAATTTACTGCTATTATATATGTTACGGCTAAAGGTAGATGTGAACATAAACTTAAGATTAGCCGGCTAAACCTAGGTCTAGCCGACCACATGCGGTTAAACTTAGATCAACCGGAATAAGTCCTCTTCAACTCCATTGGTTCAGGTTTAGGTTTTTTTTTTTTTAACCACCCCAACACCTTTTTTTACCGTGCATAGGTATTGTTTAATTTAATTTAAACCTAGTTCTAGCCGAAGATAACTAACATGTTATCGAACTTTAGCTGCTTCTCGAAGATAAACCTAAGTTTAGCCGGCTAATCTTAAGTTTATGTTCACACTTACCTTTAGCCGTAACATATATACACTATTTATATCACATATTCACATCAACATATTCTGGCAAATAAATGATTCTTTCTTTAGGAATGTATGTCATGGCAATTATTGCAACCGAAAGATGACATCTAGATTTAAAAATATACTAGCACTAAATTTATTAGCACACACTTGTCCTGATGATATCGCCAGGATTTTGAAGAAAATATTACACGAGAGTCTCTTGCGCACGTAACTCATACCTAGGGTTGCCACCTTTGTTTGAAGGTAAAATTGTATTTTTTTCAGAACGTACTAAGTACTATTATGAAATTCAAGAAAAAAAAATACACTTTTATTTTTCGTAGTCTTTGCTTTGGTTTTCAAAGTCTGAAATAAAATTTATGGGCGTGTCAACGGATCTTCTATTACTTGACTTTAGTTTCGAAATTACCAATGCTGCGTCGCAGGCGCGTTCCACACACAATTTAATTCGTACTACATATATTATTTGTCTATAACATATAGTACAATGTACAGAAATATAGCACGATACTATGTATATATATAGTACGGGTGACAACGCTACTAATACCCTACCCTAGTATATTCTTAGAGTGTTCTTAGAGTAACCGTACATTTACACATGCTCATAAAATGGTATGCTTAAAACAAGCGTGCTCCTTAAACTGACACATTTGCTTTTTGTTAGCAAATATACTTTTAAAAGCTGCACGACTGATCGATACTCGCGTGCTCAATAAGCAAACCTGTTTAGACGCGCTAAAGGCACGCCCCCATCCACCCGCGCGGTTGGTTGCATGTCCAAATATCGCACGGTTGTCGATTTTTGAGTGTTTGAGAGAACTCAAAATGAGTATACTCATTATTGGCAATGGTTCGACACACATGCTACTTGGTAGCAATTGCTCAATAGTGGCATGCTTTCATGCTAGTAATGAGCATGTGTAACTGTAGCTTTAGAAATATAAACATAATTATATAGAGCGCGGGCAATTAATGATGATATTTAAAAAAGAAATAGATACGGTACCCGGGCTTGAAAAGTGTCACCACAAAACTAAGCTAATTGGCACAGTCAAACAGATGTCTGTCTCGTTTTTGCACACGCTAATACACTAAGGGGCAAACACCTGATGGATGGGCAGCAGCATCTATCAGCTCAAGAATACTTACCATCTTACTGCGATCAGCAATCCGCCTGCCAAGCGTGGTGATTACGTCAATATCCCTCAACGATCCTGGCTTGCCCGGGTCTGTTCAGCAGTAGACGTAAACGGGCTGTAACAGTACTAGTACATTAACATAACAATTATCGAACTAATCACGATTTTCCACGTTCCCAAAACCCATCCGGCATAAAAACGCGATAGCGTGGCTGATCGCATGCCGTGACAGTAACAATGCCCAAATTCGTAAGGGCAACTGGCCAGCTACCTCGCCCGGTTTCCGGTGGAGCCAACGTACGGCCCTGACTGCGCGAACTTGACATCTAGTTAACACTTATTCGCGTATAACAAAATTTGCTGCATGTTTTTTTTTTAAGGCCGCACCCGCACTATGATAATTAGCCCCTGTGTCGCGGGGGACTTTACAAACACTTATTTCACAGACACAAAGCACACCCAGGCTCAGAACAACTATCTGCAGTTCACACAAATAATTGTCTTGGGTAGAAATCGAAGCCAGAACACCAAATCTCAGAAGTAATTACCGTAACCACTGAACTACCCGTGCAGTCAGTTTTTTATCATGGAGTTATTGGGTGTTACCTCTCTTTTAAACCCCTGACTTTGACCTCGAATGCCAGGACGAGATCATTAGATTAGACCTGCCATATGTTAAGTTTAGTATTTCACTGAAAACCGTAGTTTTTTTTTTTCGGACGGACATACATAAGTTGTTTGCCACGAGGCTTATGCTACTTCACCGGTCATAGGAAAACCGTAGACGCGGCAACTCAATATTGTAGAGTGTATAAGATACTACTGATGGTATGTGATCCAGATATCCTTATTTCTTATTGTATTTTTGTTTTTTTTTTTTTTTATGGGTCAGTGAAAAGTATTAACGAACGAAATAAAATAGTACTATGGTTGGGAACAGTACTAGCTACGTCTAGCTATTTTGTGTAAAGTAGAGCGTCGGTTGTACAAAACTCCCCTAAAATACTAAAAGTCATAATCCCTCAATTTCATCGCCAGCGACCGCCCTGAGCCGAGTTCCAAGCCCCACAGTTTTTAAACCATTTATTAAGGCTGGAGCTCTGCTCGCCTTAGGCCCGGTAAAGTAGCAAAAGCCTACCTACTATATATTATGACTAGTTTTCCGCGCGCGGTTTCACCCGCGTAACTCCCGTTCCCGTAGAAACTTTGTAATAAAATATAGCTTATAGCCTTTCTCGATAAATGGGCTATCTAACAATGAAATAATTTTTCAAATCGGATTGCTGAGATTAGCGCGTTCAAGCAAACAAACACTTCAGCTTTATCTATTATGGCAAATAATTCATTATTAGGTACCAATTATAATAATAAATAATAAGACCTACAAACGCGTAGTACATCATTTTGTTCTATTGTCAATAGTTTTTGACGCGCACGCATAAATAGGTTTTCGCTTTTACACCTTGGGTTACAAAAATAGCCTATAACCTTCCTCGATAAATGGACTATCCAACACTGAAAGAATTTTTGAAATCGGACCAGTAGTTCCTGAGGTTAGCGCGTTCAAACAAACAAACAAACTCTGCAGCTTTATAATATTAGTATAGATTTTTATTATATTTATTATATATTATTTTTTCGAATGGACTACCTACGTAAGTCCATCCGAAAAAATAAATAAAACGATCTACATATTTTGTTTCGTATGGGGGTGTTGCTCGGGTGATTTTATTTTTACTAGATGCGCTGTTGAGATAAACAATTGGTCTCGCACGCTAGACCAATCATATATGTCAGTTGCACTGTTTAGTCGCGTTGGAATGCAACTGTGGCTTCTAGAGCACAGTTGCATGCAGAGCTTGCTAAATATTTAGATATAACAGAACATTGAACAAATCCCACAAAACAGCTTGTTCTCATGACCTATAAGTATTATTCTATTTCATAATAATATTTGTCCTAAGTTGTGAATTGGAAATAATAATTTATCTGTCATAAATAAATCGTTTCGCAGAAGCTTACTGAATTTACTTTAGGAACCGCCATTCTAGAAGGTCGTAACAATAACATAATATTATTTATACTAATACTAATAAAATAAATATAAAGCTAAAGAGTTTGTTTGTTTGTTTGCTTGAACGCGCTAAACTCTAGAACTACCGTCCGGTGCAATTTGAAAAGTGATTTTAATGTTAGATAGCCCATTTATTGAGGTTCCTATGGGAACAGGAGTTGTTTGAAATACCTGTGACTTTAGGTACCTTGAATATTTTAGCTCCTTGAATATTGTACAGTACATTTTGTTATATGCTAGATATACCTGTATCAACTAATTCGTTATGTAAAGAGTGTATGTAAAGTACTGTTTTGTATTAATGAACATACTGTATAGAAGCAATGTCGTCATTGCTAATAGACTTGACTTCGTATATTTGATAATTAGCACTGGTTAGGTGGTTAGCATTAGGTAGGTTGTTTGTACTTTGGAATTATGAATAAATCACGCATAATCACGGCTTATAAGCAGTAGGTACTATAAGCCGTAAGAAGTACCTAATATCCTGGTGAGTTGTACTAATAACCAGGGTTGCAACTCTAACCATAATAGATAGAACTATTTAAAAATACTTTGTGTAAAATCGAAGATTTCTTTCCGGGTCTTATTGGTTGAGAGACTTCAAAGCACGTACAGCCGTTGGTCCCAAACTGAGACATTATATGAGTTGTCCGGCCTTTTTTCTCTAAATGTCCCGCCAAAATGGGTGGTCTGTCCGGCTATTGAGGGATATTATATATGTATATGATGGGAGTAACTTGCTCTGGAATGACTTAACAATATTGTTAAATAAATGATAATTTGATTATTTAAAAAAGAATTCCTCTTGAGTTTCTTGCCAGTTCTTCTCAGAGTTGCCACGCCTTTGAACTGGTGGTAGGAAAAGAAATGTACACATCATAAAAATATGTTTTTTTTTTTTTATTGTGATAAATTTATGAATGATGATATTATTGACTTAGACTTTGATTATTACGTTTGGCGAGCTGGCAATCCTATCCCTATAAAGAAGTCTGCATAGCTCTACCGTTTCATTAAAGTATACTAATGGCATACCCTTTCGTTGTCCCACAGAGGTGGCGATGGACTCGGGGCGCGCGTTCTGCCCACGCGTCGGATGCGACACGGTGGTGTCCGTGCGCGCCGCGTCGCCTGCGCACTGCCCCACCTGTCGACACGATTTCTGCTCACAGTGCAACCAAGAGGTGAGTCTAGTTATTTTTAACATATTTGACCAGGAACCTTCTGTACCTAATACAACACTTCTATTGTAATAGAAGAAACACGTTTTTTGCATTGAATAATAGGCTTTGTAACACTAGGTGTTGAACTAGAATTGCGGATATTGGAATCGATTGAACTCAAAATAATATCCATTTTTAGCATTCCAAGAAAAAGCAAGACCGTGTAACCCCGTTCTTATATTTATTCCAATAATATGTCTATAGAAATAAATGGTAATTACTGGTAATTGTAGGTTGTAGGTATGTCAAAACACAAGGTAAATAACCCGGCGTGTCGTGTTCCAGTTTTCGTTGTACAACAGAAAACGTACAAAAGAGCTGCCGCAAAGCTTGCGGTTTTTCGCTTTGACAATGAACAGAGTAGACAGGCTGCGGTGAAAGCAATACTTTTCTATAGCAGAGGTGAAATGAAATGCTCATACTCTGTGCCTTATGTTAATAGACATGTTACTGGCATATGGTACACGCATACTATGTGCCTTCCGTTAATAGACATGTCACTTGAACATTCTAAATAACTACGCCTAATAATTTTTCAAATCGGACCAGTAGTTGCTGAGATTAGCGCGTTTAAGCAAACACACCCTTCAGCTTTATATATTAGTATAGATTTTTAATATGGCTGGATCCCTGATCGCCTATACGCCCGGTGAAGTAACAAGAGCCTCGTGGCTAACTCCATTTGTCCACCAGAAGAAAAAAAACGTGCTAAAAAGTTGACATAGTTAGACTGAACCCATTGTACCTCGCCTTAGGAAAGCGCGGGACGAGACGGGGGGAGAATCTGTTGCTACGTTTCGTTATTCCGTGCTCCAACGCTCATGCTTTTTCGCCCCCTTCGTTTTTAGTTCAGTAGTTCGATAGAGTATTTCATTCAAAGAAAAGAAAGTCTTCGGTTAAGTCGTAGTATAAATAGATCCTATTTTAAAGACGGGGTTATCTTTCCTTTATTATACAATGTAGCAGTGTTCCCACAATAGAAAGAATACCTTTGGATTGTAACAATGGAGTGAGGACATGGAAAGTGCACTGAAATGTAAACACAATCCTTTACCTATGTTATGTATAAGAGTTATTTTTGTTTTTAGATTCGGAGCGGTCCGTGCTAGTGATACTAGGCTTTAGGGTTTCGTACCCAAAGGGTAAAAAGGGACCGTATTACTAAGACTCCGCTGTCTGTTTGTCTGTTACCAGGTTGTATATCATGAACCGTGATAGCTATACAGTGGATATTTTTACAGACGATGTATTTCTGTTGCTGCTATAACAACAAATACTGAATCCTACTATTATTTTATAGACGAAAGTTTGTAAGTATGGATTGATGGATGTTTGTTACTCTTTCACGCCAAAACTACTTAACGGAATTGGCTGAAATGTTGAACCGGGATAGGTCATACGCTGGATTACCATATAGGCTACAAAACATCACGCTCCGACCCACTGGAGCAGAGTAACGCGGGTATAACCGCGGCGCGCAGCTAGTACAGAATAAAACAAATTTTTGATTCGTTTTTTGCTTGATATTGATTACGGCCACAGGTGGACGCTCCAAATGGTTTCCTGTTTCAAAATCTTCAAATAATATAGTGTTTACTGTGTTTTTATTACCGAGATAAATTATAACTCTATCTCTATCTCTCTTTATCTCTAACAGTGAATTATTATTAGGTACCTACTCTGGAATTTGAATAAGTGCGACACAATAAGACATATTAGCCTTTTGAAGAGTTTATAGCTACTGTGGGACCGAATGAAAATAGCAGATAATGGATTAAGTTTATTTTTAAAGTCGCAACCTCGTAAATATAGCGTCTATATTATATTATTTAACATTCAAATAACAGTGAAAGAATCATGGGTCGCCACCCGTTCTATATTGTATAGTATCGTAGTATATTTTAAATTATTTACATATTTCATTTCTTTGCTGAACTATAATGCACCCCATTTAACAATTAAGACCGCACCCTCAGCGCGCCCTATAAAACAAAGAAAAATGCTAGTTCGGAGGCCTAAAAAAAACAAAGCTCGTTGAGTGAAAAATTACTCTGAGTGGAAAAATTATTTAAAATAAATAATTTTTAAATAAGTGTACTATTTTTTTCATGATTTTCCCAAAAGTTCTATATATTTAGCAACTTTTTGTAAAAAGTACAATATAAAACAAAAAAAAGGTGGCAACCCTAGCCTAACGTTTTTGGATAGACTTTAAATCTATCCAAAAATAATAATCTCGTAATATCGTAATAAGAATCTCTGTTACCTACCGAAATTACAGTATTAATAAAGCTACTAGCATTCGAAAATTTAATAGGTACCATTCCATAAGGTGCCGTGTGGTTTCCGGCTTTGAATAGACCACCCCATGTCTTCCCATGGGTGTCGTAAAAGACGACTAAGGGACATATGGTGGATGGATGGGCAGCAGCATCTATTAGCTCAAGGTTTACATCTTACTGCGATCACCAATCCGTCTGCCAAGCGTGGTGATTATGGAAATATCCCTCTACGATCCTGTTTTGCCAAGGTCTGTTAAGAGGAGGCCCATGTTCAGCAGTGGACGTAAACGGGCTGTTGATGATGATTCCATAAGGTATGAGACTAGTACCCACGAATAGTTAATTTGGGCTAATCCCGATTTTGAAACGTTCTTCTTTGGTGCTCCCGCTCCTATTGGTATTAGACTGATGACTGATCATTGTAATAATTTTTCAAATCGGACCTTCTGAGTTTCTCTCAGATTAGCGCACAAAAAACAAACAAAGCATCATAATATTAGTTAAATTAAAAGCTTTTTCATCTTAATATCATAAAAATATACGAGTAACGAGAACGACTACAAGCTGAGTAACCTGCGCGAAAGGGGGCCGACTGTGGGACTTGGACCTTGGCTCAGGCGCCTGAGCCAAGCCAAGCTTGTACGATATCACTATGTACAGAAAGCATAGTTAATACAAATCTCTATTCCCAGAAATCACGTTCCGCCGAAAAAAATATTGATAGAAAACATTGTTCGTAGATATCTAGGTACATAGAAGCACTGTTGGCAGAAGTCTCTGTTCATAGATGGCACTACTCGCCGTAACTCAAAACCCTCCGACGGGGGGGGGGAGGGGGGCTCCTGTTCAGCAGTCGACTTTATCTATACTAATATTATAAAGCTGCAGAGTTTGTTTGTTTGTTTGTTTGTTTGTTTGTTTGTTTGTTTGAACGCG
Organism: Nycteola revayana; assembly: GCA_947037095.2. NCBI lineage: Eukaryota > Metazoa > Arthropoda > Insecta > Lepidoptera > Nolidae > Nycteola > Nycteola revayana. Next base: position 4,182,243 of record OX344847.2, read on the forward strand.
CTAATCTCAGGGATTACTGGTCCGATTTAAAAAATTCTTTCAGTGTTGGATAGTCCATTTATCGAGGAAGGTTATAGGCTATATTTTATTTTCAAAAAGTTGGGTATCCGTAAGAAAATTGCGTTTTTGTAACCCAAGGTGTAAAAGCGAAAACCTATTTATGCGTGCGCTGCAAAAACTATTGACAATAGAACAAAATGATGTACTACGGGTTTGTAGGTCTTATTAAGGTCTACAAAAAAGTCCGCGAGAGCATATATCTAACTATCATAGTTTAGTCACAATAACCGCTTTTATGTTCATAAAAAAATATTAAATCGTCTGAAGAAAGAAACTACGTTAAATGTATATCGTTATATTAATCCTTATCCAAATTAAGCATAATGTTATTAAAGGTATTTATGTAGAAGTAAAATACTTTTTGTTTTATTCCAATCGGACATTTCGTTGAGAAATTATCACGAGTATAAAAACGCAAGGAATTGGTACCTAATAATGAGTTATTTGCCGTAATAGATAAAGCTGAAGAGTTTGTTTGCTTGAACGCGCTAATCTCAGCAACTACTGGTCCGATTTGAAAAATTCTTTCAATGTTAGATAGCCCATTTGTCGAGGCTATATTTTATTATAAAGTTTTTATGGGAACGGGAGTTACGCGGGTGAAACCGCGCGCGGAAAGCTAGTACGGGATAAAGGTGAAACGTTAGATACTTAAAAAAACTATTTATATACATATCATCTCATCATCAGCCCGTATTACGTCCACTACTGAACATGGGCCTCCTTCCGGGGAGAGTATTTACCATAGTCACCACGCTTGGCAGGTGGATTGGTGACCGCAGTATTATGTTGTACCACACAAGGAAACGCGATTTGCGGAAAATTGTTTTTTAGTCCAATTGTTTTAGTCGAATTGTTAATAGTCGAATTGTTTTTTAGTTGAATTGTTTTAGTCGAATTGTTTTAGTCGAATTGTTTTAGTCGAATTGTTTTAGTCGAATTGTTTTAGTCGAATTGTTTTAGACGAATTGTTTTAGACGAATTTTCCGTAGACGAGGAAACGCTGCTGTCCGTTCCTTGATATACGATTATTATAGATTATGTTATAACAATGCTTAACGTGCTTTCCGAGGCACGGACGGTAGTCCCTCAACCAACCAGACCCGGAAATAAATCTTAAAATTTATACAAAGATTTCCTGTCCGGCGTGGGGCGCGAACCCACGACCTCCGAGATTTAAAGCGAGCCAAATACCGCTACGCTACGGAGGTATATAACTGCACCTCCATTAATATTTGAATTAGTCAAACATCTAATTATAATTACGCAAACAAGCACATTAATTATTCTTTAATAGATTTTCAATAGGCTACGGTGAATTATTAAGGAGCATTGAGATTGTGACCTGATTCGTAATGTTCCCGCAATTAGTTCGTGAATAAAGTTTTAATTAAGATGTTAGTGCGTTTCCAACGATTCTTGCTGGTGACGTAAAGGCCGAGGTTATTTCTGTAAACTTATTTTTAGAAATCTTATTACTTTTAGTAGATTGGTAAAATAATTGCATATTTTTTAATGTTGTTTTAAACTCAATTTGATGGTATAAGTTAAGATTGGAAACAAAAGAAGTTGTTAAGGTTGACCACACAATGAGCGTGTCCCGTCACCCACTACCCTCGCATTTTATACACGATCTAGGGAATCCAAATGTGGGGTCAAAGTTAAAGGAAAATAACTTTATTATCTACACTAGCTTCTTGCGCGAGGTTTCACCCGCGTAACTCCGTTTCCCGTGGGAACTTCATAATTAAATATAGACTAAGTAACTTCTAGATAACGTAGTTTTTTAATGGCGAAGAATCATGTTTGAAATCAATTCAGTAGTTACGGGTCCTATTCAATGCAAAACACTTTTTTTATATATTTGCCATCATCATTGGCCCGTATAACGTCCACTGCTGAACATGGGTCTCCTCCCGAGGGGAGGAATTTGCCACAGTCACAACGCTTGGCAGGCGGGTTGGTGACCGCAGTAATTAATATGTTGTACCACACAAGGAAACGTTGCTGCCCGTTCCTTGATATACGAGTATTATAACAATCGGGACCAATGGCTTAACGTGCTTTCCGAGGCACGGAGTGTAGTCCCTGAACCAACCAGACCCGGAAAGAAATCTTAGAATTTACACAAAGATTTCCTGTCCGGTGTAGGGATAGAAACCACGACCTCCGAGGTTTAAAGCGCGCCAAAGACCGCTACGCTACGGAGGTTGTGTGTAATCTATCCATCCATCCATCCATCCATCATCCAATCCATAGAAAACTTCAACTCTTATTTGGCACCCGTAGGGGGTAAATTCCAATAAACCATGAAATTTATTGAATAAAATGTTTTAAGAACTTATTTAAATCTCAAGTTTTATCAAAATTGTTCCTTATTTAAAGACATACAATATAGATACTTAACAAATATTTAGTTTAATGCAATATGATGTTAGTGCTAAAAATATGTTTTAGTCGTCACTCGTCACTATGTTGTTCTAGCTCGGTAGACGAGTAGAGTGACCTCGTGCATTGTTTGCGTCGCACTCGACCCGGTTGTGATGAAAGGCGAGCGAGACAGTAACCGGGACACTGCACTCGTCTCACATACTAGTACTGTAGACAATACATAGACAAACAACTCTAGGATTGCGTATTGTTTGGACAAATGGGTTCGAAGAAAATTTATTTATTTAATTTTGGTGCAAGGAAAGGTATCGCGTAATTTCGGTGACGTTGTTTTTCTAATATTTGTACGGAACCCTAATTGTTTTTCGAAAATAAAAGTAGTTTATGTTATGACCCGTAATTTTAGCAATTTTTAAGTTAAATCAGTAAAATGATTACTAGCCAGCTAGAAGCGTTCGTCGTACGTCGATTTTGAAAGATACGGTAAAAGTAAAACTTTTCGTCGGTTCGTCGTACGTAGGCTCTCAGAGCGTTTGGGCCGGATTGCCGGATGCGTACGCCCGGCAACGGCGGAATGAAGGAATGTGCGGGGGGTTTTAGTGGTGTAGGGTCCTCTCCTTGTGGTATGAGTTAAGCATACCATGCTATGGAGAGGGCGAGTCCCACATATCCCACCGCCGGATTGCTCATGCGTACGCCCGGCACCGGCGGATCGAAGGAGTGTGCGGGGGGTTTTAGTGGTGTAGGGTCCTCTCCTCGTGGTATGAGTTTAGCATGCCACGCTATGGAGAGGGCGAGTCCCACATATCCCACCGCCAGCGCGCGAAAAGGCAAATTACACCCGGACCAAAAAAAAGAATGGCTCTCTGTGCGTTTCAGTCCCATTCCTGTGGGAACCTCATCATAAAAAAAAACTTAGTTTTGTAATGGTTAAAGAATGTTTCAAATGATTGACAACGTGAATATTAATTCATAATGGTTGGTCATCACGATAGTTTAAAATCAGTAGGTGCTGCTACTGTTGATTCTGGCTTACGGGGGTTACAGTTGCGGAAGTGTGGGAGAGATTAGTTCCATATTAAAAATGACCGTAATTTGAGCTTTAGTTGGTTCAAACTCCTCAAAAAATCGGAGTCATTCCGTTAGCTCTCAAGTCCAAGCTCCACAAGGGGCGTATTTTCACAGTTTCAAGCCGGAAAACCGAAATGACCATTCTCAACATGATATATAATCTGCAATAGTTATTGTGTGTGGACAACCTCCGTAGCGTAGCGGTATTTGGCCATCCATGTCGCTTTAAATCTCGGAGGTTTTGGGTTCAATCCTCACACCGGACATCGGAAATCTTTGTGTAAATTCGAAGATTTCATTCCGGGTTTGGTTGGTTGAGGGACTACTCTCCGTGCCTTGGAATGCACGTTAACGTGTGGTGACTATGGCAAATACCCTCCCTCGGGAGGAGGTCCATGTTTAGCAGTGGACGCTATACGGGCTGATGATGATGATGATCGTTACCTATTGTTATTATAGTTAAATAAAAAAAAAAATAAAAAAAAAAAAAATCATTTTTATTTACGTAAACCAATTACAGGCACTTGTAAATAGTCAAACATTAATTAGAAAAAATTATTCATTATATTTGTTATTTATTTATATCTATAAAATTAATTATTTTTATATTATCATATATTTATATGTTATTATTATAATTTATTTATTTATATTGTTCTTAGCGACGCAAAATGCTTGTTCTGTCTATATTATGTCAAAACAATTGTCATTATTTGGGTGGACCATGAGCATATAACGACGGACGCGCTTTAATGCTACCACCGGATCCAATGCGCCCCAACTGAGAAGATCCGGCGAAACAAACTCAGTGGGTTACTTTACTACCGGTTTCAACACGGCCCACATGAGACGGTCCGGCGAAACATACTCAAATGGACAAATACGCGGGGTTTTGGTCCAATTAATATCATTTATTTTTAGTAGGCATACACATTTATTGCCCAAACGGTTGTCTTGTTATAATTTATTTTAGTTTTACTCAATAAGATTGAATGATATTGAGACAGAACTAGCGGTATTTATAATTAAAGTACACCATGAAATCAATTACAGACAGTTCACAGAATAAGATACAGTTCTAATTACAACTACTGTACTTGGCTGTATGGTCCTCAGGGAGGTAGGTGCAAGATGGTACCGATAGCCAAACGTCTTTATCTTCAATATAATCCTGAATACTATAGTAACCTTTCGATATGAGAACAGTTTTAACATGTGTTTTAAATCTAGTATCAGGCAAGTCCGTGATATAACTAGGGAGTTTATTATAGAACCTAATACCATTTCCCATAAATGTTTTATTAGTTTTGCTAACTCTAAATCCTGGAACAGCAAGTTTGTGCTTATTTCTTGTGTTAATATTATGAATGTCACTTTTTTTACTATATTTATCAATATTTTTTCTAATAAAAATTATATTTTGGTAAATATATTCAGAGGGCACGGTAAGTATATTTATATTTTTAAAAAGGTTACGTAGGGAGTCGCGACTACCTAATCCATATATGGCTCTGACCGCTCGTTTTTGTAATACGAATATAGTATTTACATCGGCGGCTGACCCCCACAGCAGAATTCCATATGACATAATGCTATGAAAGTACGCGAAATACACTAGCTTAGCCGTGGCTTCATCGGACAACTGTCTAATTTTCCACACAGCATACGAAGCTGAACTTAATCTACCAGCGAGTTTTTCAATATGAGGGCCCCATTGTAGTTTAAAATCTAAGGTAATTCCTAAAAATACGGTGGACGTGACTAAATCTAATGTTTCTCCATTTAATGAAACTTCAGGCGTAGAATTGATAACATTAGGTAGTACAAATTTAACACATTTGGTTTTTCCTGCATTTAGTAAAAGATTATTTGCGGAAAACCAGTTTGCAATTAAACCGAGTGTTCTATTATGGTCACTTAAATCGGTAACTTTTCTTTTAACTTTAAAAATCAATGAAGTATCATCGGCAAACAGAACAATGTCTGATAGTTCATTAATTAGGTATGGGAGATCATTTATATAAACAAGAAACAGGAAAGGACCTAAGATTGATCTCTGGGGCACCCCCATTTTAACAACATGTCCCTCAGAATTCACGCCGTCTATAGATACTATCTGTTTCCTATCTGATAAATAGGATACTACAAGTTCAAGTGATTTATCACAAATACCATAATATTTTAACTTTAGCAAAAGCGTTTCATGATCTACACAATCGAATGCCTTGGAGAGGTCACAGAAGACTCCTAGGGCATCCTGCGATCCCTCCCAAGCCTCCAATATGGACTTAATCAAAACGCATCCCGCATCTTGAGTTGAACGACCCTTTGTGAATCCGAACTGCTTGTCGTGCAATATCCCATTTGTATTAAAATGAGTCAACATTTGGCCGAGCATAATTTTTTCAAAGATTTTGCTCAAAGTTGGTAGTATAGAAATAGGTCTATAATTAGTCGCGTTATTAGAGCTACCCGATTTAAATATAGGAACAATTTTACTTAATTTCATAAGGTCAGGAAAAACTCCATCAGTTATAGACTTATTGAAGATAGCCGCTAGAATTGGAGCAATATTTTGTATAACTGTGTCTATAGCTTTTACTGAGAGTCCCCATAAGTCTTCAGTACCCTTCATTTTAATTGTCCGAAACGCCTTTATGATGTCTTTATCATTAACTTCTTGATAACTGAATTTGGAAATATTTAAACTAATATTTGTTTTAAGAAGACTTTCAGCATCCTTCGGTGATGATGAAAGATACTTGGTAGTATCTATAGGAATGTCAGTAAAAAATTTAGCGAGGAAATTGGCAACCGTATGCTTATCTGAAACCAGATTATCGTTAATATCTAGCGTTATTGATCTATCTCTAATTTGATTTTTACCAGTTTCGGTATTTATCATTTGCCACGTAGACTTTATTTTATTATCCGATTTTTGTATTTTATCCCTTATATATAGTGACTTAGCCTGTATACATACTTCTTTAAAAATACTTGAATATTTCCTAACATAGTTTGGAAAGTTTTCATCAAGTGTAAAGGACCTTATGTCATATAGTTCATATAAAACATCTCTACTCCGCTTTATGCCTTTAGTCGCCCAAGTATTAAATTTCAACTTATTTGGGTCAATCTCTATATGTTTAATTTTGCAAACCCTCTCAAATTCCTCATGTATACATTGGAATAAGGTATTATACATAATATTACAGCTACTTGAATCAAAAGTAACATTGCATAGTCTTAATTTCAAATTTTTGCTAAACTGGTCTAGATTTTTCTTTGATACTGATCTGAAACGAATTATAGACTTCTCTAATGTAATTTTATTATTTAATTTAACAATTTGACATTTGTGGTCAGAACGAACACCAGATACCAAGCATTTATCAATTACTTCAAAGTTTGTGACTATGTTATCGATGCAGGTAGCTGTTGTCGATGTGACTCTAGTGGGCTCAGAATATAAACAGCTAAGATTAAAAGACCTAAACAGACACAGAAGATTATTTTTATCCTGTGAATCAGATAGTAAATTGATATTAAAATCGCCACATATAATGACTTTTTTATTGCTTTTAACTGACTTTTTAAGAATATCGTCCATAGTTTTAATAAATAGCTGAAAATCTGAAGATGGAGGTCTATATACACATATAATATAATAAGACTGTATTTCAGTACAGGCTACCTCGCAAATTCGTTCCACAGATAAATTACTAATATCTTTCCGTTCCTTAAATTTTATACTATTCCGCATTAGAATGAGTGCACCCCCACCCTCAGCCGAAACTCTATTATAAAAGCTAGCAACTGTATAACCATTTACACTAAAAGCCATTTTGTGTGCCTTCAACCAAGTTTCAGTAAAACATAAAATATCATTATTAAATTTTTCACTAAAAAGTTCTATATCTAGTATTTTGCCAGAGAAGCGGTTAATGTTCTGGTGAGATAAGACCAAAAAATTTTCACACTTCTCCATTGTCTCACTTAATGGTTTAAATTACTATCTAAATTAATTTTAGTAACATTACTAAAATATTGTAAAAAAAATGGCTTTGTCATACTATGTATGACTGTGTTAATATGGGTTGCTAATAAAGTAGCAATTACATTTAATGACTTTTTCAGGACATACAATGTATTCCTGGTCACCTTACAACTAATCCTAAAACTATTTATATCAAAAAATATAAATTTGTCACTATAATGACTGACCAAAAATTGTATATGGTTATTCAACATATGAATATAACTATTGGTACTGTCAGTCATATTATTTATATAAGGGAAGGCACACAATATAATCTTACTACAACTTAAATCTAACATTCTTGTAAAACTGTCTGTAATATCCTTCTTTGTGAGGTTTTTGCAATTTCCTACTAACAATGTTCCTAACAACAAATACAAGGAATGTTATTATGGTTAAATACGAGGAAGCCGTGTAATAAAGGCACCTTTAGTCTCAACGCATACTGTTCGGAGTTCCCCAATGGTGTGTGTTATTTATGCGTTCAGTGTTTCCGTCTTGCATTTATTATCTTACCTTTATTACCTACTAGCTTCCCGCGCGCGGTTTCACCCGCGTAACTCCCGTTCCCGTGGGAACTTCATAATTAAATATAGCCTATATTAATCAGTGATAAAGTAGCATTCAAATGTCGAAAGAATTTTTAAAATCGGTCCAGTACTTTTTGAACCAATTAGTTGCAAACATACTTACATACAAATCTTTCCTCTTTATAATATTAGTATAGATGGGTATAGTCCATTTTATACACCGTGATTGTTAGTTGCGAAATGATTGATTTAATTTTGGTAGTAGAATCTTTTATTCTTCGCCCGCTGGCAGTGTGGCCTCCGCTTTATCGTTACGTTTCGATAGTAATAGTGATAGCAAATTATCCTGCAAATGATTAGTTCAACTATAACATTACGGTGTAGTCTAGTCCATATAGATATAGTCCAATATCTATAGGTATTCTCAACCAGCCTATATGTCATTCGGTGGCAGGAGCAGCTTTCCTTTTGATAAGGCTGGAACCCTGCTCGCCTTTATGCCCGTTGAAGTAGCAAAAGCCTCGTGGCTAACTACATATATCCGTCCGAAAAAAAAGGTCAGCTTTTTCATTTCCCGCCTCCACACTCACTTGTGTGATGTCAAAGTCGGGATTGGAGGATAAACTATTTATTGAGTTTATGTTTTGCCATCACCTGCGTATGCGCAGTGTCAAGTTACCTACAAAAACATCCTCACATCGATGTTTGCGTATTTTATATTTTTGTACGAAACCCTATTTTTGAATATAAATGCCATATTTACTTCTAATATTAGTTCTTCTGGAAAATTTCCGTTAAAACCGATCATGCCATTCCGAAGATTAACAGAAACGAACTTATGTACTTATGTATATAGAGAAGATTTAAAAGACAAGTCTAATGCTGATTTTCCACCAGAGGGGCGAGACGAGATGAGACGAGGAGGCAATTGAAATCGCACTGATCCTTTTCCACTAAAAATAGCCATCGCGATTCTCAGGTAATAACACGGTAATAAGTAGCAATGAAAAACAATAAGCATCTCCCGAGAAGCGTGTTTCTGTTGCAAAGTAATTTATACTCTATATTGGAAGAAATACGGTTCATTTTTACACAAAAAAATATTTCAATTCACGCCTCGCCTCGTGTCGTCTCGTCTCGCCCCTCTGGTGGAAAATCAGCATAATAGTTAAGCTTAAAGTTTTTTTTTTATGACATTCTTAGATTAAAAACCACAACAAAGATGAACCAATTTTAAATTCTTAACATAAAGTAAATCTAAATTGATCAATTTCTCGAGATATAACCTACACTAAAATCCGGTTCCTGACTTTCACCCTTGAATGTGACCATAAACCTGACAATGTTGTGACCAAAAAAGGCGCGAATCTTTTTATAACACAACTTTTTGTAGTCGCGCTGATGGCCATCATTGAATGTATTCCGTTAGTAAGGGATGCCATCCGTCAGCTTCATTTGTAGTCCGGGTTTAAAAATGTATAGTCTTGGCCACCCCGCGACCAAAGATTTGTGCCTGGGGCCATATTTTTAAAAAAACTTGGCGATATCCAGATTCTGGCTCTTTAATCCGGGATTTTCACGCGTCTTGTCCTGGTTGCCAAATATAATAGACAACCCTACCGTAAGTGGATCATTATATACCGGTTCTTGAGCCATTTTTTTTTGTTATCATTGTTTTTGGTATGAACTTGTTTGAATATTTGTGCCTTTTTTTTAATGGCTCAGTTACTGAAAATATGATTAATGTGGAAATTAACTAAGTAGTTTATACTCTAGGTGTCAATTGAGTTTCCTACATAATCTTCAGTTACAATTACATATTCTTCTTTTTAAAATGTTTTTGTAGTTTTTTTTATGTGGTGTGCGGGACAATTATTTGTGTGAACCACATACGGTTGTTCTGAGTCTGGGTATGCTTTTACCTTCCGATACCCTCGTGGACCCCAGAGTCCGAAAGGCCCGTGAACTATAACGCAGCAACGAGCGATAGTTGCACAAAACTCCCGTAGTAAATAAACGTCATAATCCCTCAATTCCCCGCCAGCGACCGCCCGGAGCCGAGGTCAAAGTCCCACTGGGGACGCCCTCTTGCGCAGGTTGCTTAGTTTGTAGTTTTTAAACCACTTATTTAGGCTGGAGCTATGCCCGGTGAAGTACCAAAAGCCTCCTGGTTGATTTCATATATGTCCGTCCGAAAAAAAAGGGTTTGCTTTATGTTTGTAAAATTGCCCCGGCACAGGGTTTAATGTCCCTAGTGCGGGAATGTAGAAAACTGCGTGGACCGTAGGTAGTGAACTGTACTGTGTGTACTGTTTGTCGTTGGGAATAACAATAAATACCACCATTAGCACTGTTACGTTAACAAAAGCAAAGCACGAGCGCGAGCGCAAGTGTTGACATACAAAAAAAATATATAAATTTCTTTGTTAGTGTTGCCAACAGGGATTTGTCTTTTTAAAAAGATTTTGATTCCATTATCGTGTGTCGCCGTCATTTTAAGTTTGTTTCGTGTTTTTAATGATCAAATGTTTCTTTAAATAAAATAAAAAGTATGAGGCACTTGCTGGAATTATCTCTTACAGTAATTTCTCAACATTATTTCATCAAGGTGAAAGCTGTCGGACAGAAGACCTTAGAACCAATTACAATATGAACCTTCGTCTATTATTCACGTTCCTCTCTGCAGCTCGGGTCCCAATTCCCAGATTAATCGTGTTTAGTAGAAGGTATATAGGGTGTATACAAAATATACGACATCCCTTCAACGGAAGATAGTGTCAAGGATTAGTAGGTATACTTGACACTTTCTCCCACTCGACACTTACAAAATAAAATTAAATATTATTCAACTATATTAGTTGAATAATATTTAATTTTATTTTGTAATGCATTCTTGTTATTGTTTATTAATTATTATTATAGGTATATCCTTTGGTTGAACTTGTGTAAATTGTTATATTGTAAATGTGTGTGAATGCATCCGTCATTAGGTTTTTTTTTGTAGGAGATGGTCTGTGCCTGAGTAAACTATAATATCTACATTATAGTATTATACTTTTTTTTTCTTGTCTTATTGTCTTATTGAACACTTGTACGGTATAAATTGACCAGGTAATAAATGGTATTGTGCGTGCATTCGCTCACATCATATATACATGATTGTGATAAAGACTTGACATAAAAAAAAGAAACAGAGCAAAAGATACGAAAAAAATATCTCGGAGTTTTTTTCTTCCTTTCTTCTCCGGGTCGTCCACTTAGGTAGCTAGTGAAAGGTTGCAGGTTAGCTAGGGTAGGATCCTCGACGGCATGACCGAGGACCGCGTTGTTGCTTATTTCCCGAACTGTGAACTCGTGCCAGCGATCATCACCACTGTTCAAAAATCTACTCTTTACTCCAGTGGCATCCTGAGCGTTGGTCCTAACCCCTTAAGGGTGCCCTCAGGTGGATGTCGCTTAGACTTTGGCCGGATTCTTGGACCTGAGACCTGTTACCTTTAAGGCATCTTACTATAATGTGTACATTTGTCATTTATCGCACGACAGACTGACTGACTGATAAAAAAATAATCTGTAAGATCAATTAATTTTAAAAATGTTTTTAGCTACTTAAGTGATACTTTTGTTAGATTAAGTCTTATACAGTGTAATTTTGACAAGTACAAGTGTATGTAAATACCTAAGTGCTGAATAAATTTCATTATTTCATTAATAAAGGCTCAACTAAAACATTATTGAAAATAATTAATAAAATATTAACATTACTTTGCAAGTGCCTGTATTAGGTTTACGTAAATAAACTACTGTCTAAAACATAAGGTTTAAACTTGTAGCTACAAAAATAACGATACTTCCATACAATCTTCATCCCCCCTTTTCAACCCCCTACAACCCTTTTTTCGGTATAAAACGTAACTCTTGTCTATTCTCAAGTTCCATACTTTCTGAGTATGTACTTAATTTCATTTAAATTGGTTCAGTAGTTTCGACGGGAAAGGCAGACAGACAGATTTACTTTCTTGTTCCTTATTAGTAAGGATAGTAGGGTTAAAAATTATCATTTCACAGAAATTTCTTCACTAACGTTATCAGTGGGTATACATGACACTATCTACTGTTAAAGAGATGGCATATACTTTGGATGCACCTTATATAGTGAAATATAAACACCTAATATACTTTTAAACTGTGTTAGTATTATCGCGGATCTCATCTAGACATTTCAAATAGATTTACTTTAGTTGATAAAACCTTAATTATTTTTAACCCTCCATGGAATGCTTTCTACTAAGAAGTAAAATCTTTTCTATTTTTACTAGCTTCCCAAGCACGGTATCACCCCCGTAACTAGGTAATTGTTTTATAATTAAATATACCCTACTAGATGCTCCCCACGATTTTACCCGCGTAACTCTGCTCCAGTGGGTCGGAGCGTGATGTTTTGTAGCCTATATGTTAATCCAGCGTATAACCTATCCCGGTGCAAAATTTCAGCCAATTCCGATCAGTAGTTTTGGCGTGAAAGAGTAACAAACATCCATCCTTCCATCCATACTTACAAACTTTCGCGTTTATAATTATTAGTAGGATACCCTATGGTACTCCTGAATAACGTCACTTTTTAATAGTGAAATAATTTTTGTAATGGGTCTCGTAGTTCCGGAGTATATTCAATGAAAACAAACAAACTAATATTTTCTCTTTATATTGTACTAGTTTCCCGCGCGCGGTTTCACCCGCGTAACTTCCGTCCCCGTGGGAACATCACAATTAAATATAGCCAATGTCATTTTATTTTATTTATTTGGCTCACCAACAATTGTTTACACCATAAAATATTAAATACATTCATCATAATACATTACTTGTGTAACAATCTGTTACAGGTAAGCACAGCATGCATTAAACTACTTAGTTAAAGTTAAGATTATGACAAAATAGAAACACATACAAATATGACATTGTGAAAATCGAATTAAATTATACCAATTACATTGAAAATTAAAGAATAAATTAATACAGTGCTAAAATTGAAATTAAATGAAATAATAATAAAAAAGGAGTCAATCAAAATATTTTTTTTAAACTAATTCTTTTGAGTTTGCTAAGTGAGTCAGCATATAGGTCAACCAGATCACTGCAACTATTTAGTAATTTACACATGCGAGGGATAGGAGAGTTGGCACCAAGCACCGTTCTACGAGGTGGAGGATACAAAGGGGTTATTGGAGCACGTGGTATCCTAGCGGGGACTCGGAGTTTTACCCGACTCAGCAACTGCGGACAATCAATTTTGGATCGTAGAATTTTAAATAGCAAAACGGAATCGAGTATATCCCTTCTTTTTTGTAAAGATACCATCTTAAAATGGGAAAGCCTGTCATTATACGATTGTATTTTTTTAACTAGACCGGACGAATATGCTAAATGCCACAGGAACCGTTTTTGTACTCTCTCTAGTCATCCGGGAATAGTGTAGCTTTCCAACGGTAAAATATTTTTTTAAATCGGTCCAGTAGTTTCGGAGCCTATTCAATACAAACAAACAATCTTTCCTCTTTATAATATTAGTATAAATATATATTTTTTTATTTATTCATTTATTTCAGACAATTACAGTCCATTGTTTACACACATACACTTAATTTATAAATTACTTAATGTTTACAACAGACTAACAACAGATAAAATTGTAATTAATTAACTTCATTAAAAATTAAATCTCATTAAAATCATAAATTATGCGGTGAAACTATTAAATAAAAAATAAAAATAAATAATAATTTATGAGCGTCCTTATAACATCTGGCCTTTTAAGGATAAAGTTATGATTGGATGTTAGTAATTATGTACATGGTCATATTTTTTGTTAACTACTGTAATACTTAATTACACGCATATAATGCAGAAATATTATTAGATTTTAAAGATAAGTGATGACTATTTTAAGGTGTTCCTCGAAGCGCTACCATTTTGAAGCGCTCCTAATGAGGTGCTCCTTTTTTATTCCTCGGAGCGCTCCTTCTAGTTGCGCCTCCCGATAGTAATTAAAAATATTAAAATTTTATACCTTGAAGCCACCATCATCATCTAAGTTGCTTAACTTTTGGTTAAGCAACTTCGATGATGATGATGCACAAATGAGTTTTTAAAAATCGTCGATATAATTTATTACGTTTACTTCATGCTCTTCCCTATTTTTAAACGTGGGTGGGCTTGAAGGTTTTCTTCAATTTTAATATTTTTAATTACTATCGAGAGGCGCTACTAAAAGGAGCGCTCCGAGGAATAAAACAGGAGCGCCTGATTAGGACCGCCTCAAAATGGTAGCGCTTCGAGGAATACCTCACTAGTTTGAGTCCAACAAAACGTAACTCATATTTTTATTATGAGTTTAAAGAAAATTGAGATTAAGATTTGATTATGAAAAATATATATGTAGCTAATCTTTAATTTTCCCGAAACGCATTTGTGTTTCTTTAAATCAGTTTTGAGAAAATTGGGAGTCAAAGAATTGACTCTGTCTGCACCCAATCATCCGATGACCTCGTAGACCCGAGTAAGTCCGAGTGGCCCGTGAACTGTAAAGTAGAGCGTACAGTTGCAAAAAACTTCCCTAAAATACTTAAGCCATAATCAATCTCATCTCATCGCCAGCGACCGCCCGGAGCCGAGGTCCAAGCCCCATAGGGGGCGCCCTTTTACGCAGGTTGCTTAGTTTGTTAACCATTTATTAAGGCTGGAGCTATGCTCGCCTTTATGCCCAGTGAAGTAGCAAAAGCCTTGTGGTTAATCTGCACTTACCATAATTTTGATGGATAGGTGCTACCTACTGCATACCTACTGCTGTGCAACAATTATACCTACCATAAATTTACTAGAAAAATATATTGATAAATTAGTACAAAAAGAATTGAATTTTTAAATGTTTTTGAATACTTTACGGAAAAGTTTACCATAAACTATGTTTCAAAATTGAGATTAATAAGATTCGACCACCGGCGGGACTCGAACCCGCATCTTAAGGTTAAGCCAACCAATTAGGCTACGGTGGAACCCTACCGGTCATAGAAATTTATCAATCTCTATTATAATAACACATCTCTAAGGGGGACGTTAGTGCCATCTATCGGTAATGGATCCGCATTAATTCAACTAATATCTCCAAAGAATTGAATTGTATTGAATAACATTTTCATACTAATAAATCTAAAGTTATACATAAATGAAGCTGACGAGTTTATATGGGTACATGAACGCGTAAATCATTCAAATTATTTTTAAATATATTATTTACTTTGACTTTGACATTATTTTTAAATATAAAATGTATTGTTTCCAGTGGCACGGTGGTCTCTCCTGTGAGGCTGCAGCGGCGTCCTCCTCGGCGGGCGCCGGGGCTCCGCTGCTGCCCGACTCCGAGCTCATCAAGCTGTGCCCCATGTGCCGGGTGCCCATAGAGAAGGACGAGGGCTGTGCGCAGATGATGTGCAAACGATGCAAACATGTCTTCTGTTGGTACTGCTTGGCGTCACTCGATGTGAGTATTATGTACTAAATATTAATGAGTTCTAATAATTAATAATGTTTGGTGTTGCCTTTTTATAAGTAGTAATCGGGTATCCAATTTGGTGTCTAATCCAGTCCGGTGGACAAAATAGAATGGGAATAATTTCGAAGTTTCTCGAGTTTTTTCACTGTGGTGGAGAGGGAATTATTTTAAAAAGTCGTATCAGTGTCCACCATGGTTGAGTTCGTGCGGGGTGGGCAGCGGGAATGATCGGTGATCCAAACCAACGGGAAGTATTCAGACACAAAGACTACCAATTTTCTCTTTGAAACACAGGACAGTATAATTACTACATACTTAATGAGTAGCTGCTTAATTTTTACTTGCGGGAAAAATCCCAATCTATACTAATATATGAAGCTGAAGAGATTGTTTGTTTGCTAGAACGCGCTAATCACGGGAACTAGTGGACCGATTTAAAAAAATCTTACAGTATTACATAGCCCATTTTTCGAGAAAGGCTATAGACTATATTTAATTATAAAATTCCTACGGAAACGGGAATTACGCGGGTAAAATCGGGCGCGAGAATCTAGTAATATATATTTTTTGACCCAACCGTGTCACACTATTAATTGTTATTGAATGAATGTCTACTAAACGCACTAAAAACGTGTAAAAACTTGAAGTACGCAATCAGGTACAACGTGTAGTTGTAGCCGAGGACAATTATTTATCTAATTAGTAATTAGTCGCGCAAAAACAGACGTTCCTTGACATTATTGTAGGCTGGCTAATGACTTACGATTAGGGACAACTTTATGTTTACCTATTCATTTTACGTGTAGTAACTTCTAACGTCTTTAACATACATACTAGTAGGTATTTGTATATAAGTGTTATAAATATTGCACAAAATTTGTTAGCGTATGGTATGTTAGGCCGTCAGTTTATCGAGCTATATGCCCTTTGCCATTTCAGCTTGCTAATCCGTTGAGCTATGTTGCCAGCGATCTTCGTTTTTCTGCGGAACTCTTCATTTTTGATTCGATCTCGCAGCGAAGTTCCGAGCATGGTTATGTCGCTGAGTGACTTTAAGCTTACAGTAGCAAACAGAGATACAGAGAAATAATACCTTAGAGAGGATCGCTGCGTGGGTTCAATTCCCGCTCCTAACAATAAAATCTTTGTGTGAAATCTAAGATTTCTTTCCGTGTGTGGTTGTTTAAGGGTCTATCCTCCGTGCCTCAGAAAGTACGTTAAGCCGTAGGTCCCGATTGTTATAACATCATCTATGATAATCATTGTAAAATATAATTTATTTAAAAAAAAGGATTCCTCTGAGTTTCTTGCCAGTTCTTCTCAGAGTTGCCACGTCCAGAACTGGTGGTAGTAAAAGAATGGGACGCATCATAAGAACATGATTTAAAATATTTAAAATGTGTCTATTTGAATAAAGAATTTTTGACTTTGACTTTGACTATGACAATCGTATACCAGTTAACGGGCAGCAGCATTTAGCTAAATGACATACATAATACAGCGATCACCAGTCCACCTACCAAATGTGGTGACTGTGGCAACAGCCCCTTCATGGGAGGCCCAGATGAGGAGATGTTCAGCAGTGGACGTTATACGGGCTGATGATAATGACTGGGCTTAATATTTGGGAGTTAAAAACTGTGTATAAAGAGGCAAAGTACTGTTTAGATTCTTAGACGTTACTTTATACATTTTTAAATTGATCATAAAACATTGTTGTTTGTTGCAGGACGACTTTTTGCTCCGCCACTACGACAAAGGCCCCTGTAAAAACAAACTAGGACACTCCCGCGCATCCGTACTATGGCATCGTGCACAAGTGAGTACACATGTATATTATAAAGAAAGTCACTCGATAAGGCATCATTCAGTTTCAACAGTCACCATCAGAATGCAACTTTAAAGATAGTTTTTGAATGATGCATTAAAATGAATAAATAAAAATCATTGTTATTTACGTATACCAATTATAGGCCAAGTGCCTGTAATTGGTATGTATACGTCAAACATTAATTGGGAAATTCATTTATCATAAGTCTTAAATTAAATTTGCTATTTATATATATATAATAATTGTAAATATTTATAATGAAATTAATTATTATGAATAAATGCTTGTTCCGTCTATAAAAAAGACAATGTTTTTTTTTTTTTACATTACGTTATATAGAAAATCAACCGTCTTTCCAATTAAAAAATCACAGTCTTATCATGAAAAAAAATGTAAAATGTTCTTATCTTTTTAACAGGTGGTCGGCATATTTGCGGGCTTCGGGCTTTTGCTGCTCGTAGCCAGTCCGTTGCTGCTGCTCGCTGCACCGTGCATTGTTTGCTGCAAATGCAGGTAAATACCGATAAGTTTAATTATAATGAGTTTAATATTACATTTGTACTGTCCACCCATAAACATATTTACAAGGTATAAGATTAATTCCTTAGCATTATTCTAATATTGCAAGAGCGGACTCTCATTGAATAAAGGAAAAGCTAATAATATAATAGGTTAACAATTTCATTACCATACGATATCTAGTGAATAAAAGAATGACTGATCAGCTTTAAAATATTACTAAAATATAATAGCTATTTGATACCTTTGTTTAAATAATTGGTGCTTAATTAATAGCTGAGTAAATTCATTTAAAAATTGGGCAGTCTTTCTGATGTCAGGATGACACATTTACAAAAGGGCTCCAAAATTTCAATTCACATTTACAAAAATTTAGTATATTTTTATATTATATTATATATATTTATATTATATTTTTTCTAAATTTTTAGGGCAAAGAATAAAGATATAATATAATTATAACTATTTGATATTATATAATAATAGCAAATAGTTATTTCCTTTAAGTAATATTTGAAAAGTCATTCTGATGTTCAGCAATATTTTAGGCCAATTTTTCTACACACATTATTTGTACGAAAATTCTGTTAAAATTAAAATTTATACCTCAAACAATTGAGAAATGTGCCCTTAACAATTTAATTTAATTTAAATTTAAGGGATAACCTCCGAGTCTTAGAAAGCAGGTTATCTGTCTGATTATAATGCTATGTATACGATCCTAATTGCAATGAGTTGTGTGACCCTTCTATAACTGCCATCATCAACAAGGCACTCACATTTGTCTTTTTAGGTAAAACATTTTTTTTTGTTTGGGAGAGCCCAGCTAGTCAGCAATTAGCATATGCTGGTTATGATTAATATCAATTTTACTTACTTGCCATTTAATTTACAGATTATGCAACCCTAGCACGAAGAATCTCGAGGAAGTAGATGAGATCGACAGCATCGGTCCACGAGAGGACGACGGGGAAGAGATCTCCAGAGCCGACAGGTATCTGTCTGACTGACGCAAACCGCGCTACTAAGCGACGACATTGGTTCATATAACACCAATAAATGGATACATACATACATTTTTCCATTTCCAGTTCATGAAATCAAGAATGAAATTCATGAAATAGGAGACAAAGTGAATAGAAACGGTATGGCATTGGAGTGCATTCAAGTGCCGGGAGGATGTTTTTGATTATAAGAATAAATAGAAAAGAAATCTAGAATCTCAACTAACTTTTTAAATAAATCGCATTTACTTGTAGAATTTTAATAATAGAATTGAAATCTTTGAAATTATTAGTTCACGGTATTACTTAGTCTTGGTGGTAAAAGTAACATTACTTGGATTTTTGACGAGTGGATGAAACGGTAGAAGAAAGAAAGAAAGAAAATACATTTATTTATTTTCTTTCTTCCTTTACATAGTTGTTCTCTGTGTATTATTATAATCAAAAACACAAATTACCCATAATATATACGTTTAATGTTGTGTGTAAAGTCATTGATGTAGTTTAATCGTGGTTCAATTGTAATTTTTCGGTGATTTTTGATTATTTCTGTCGGGCGGATGGAATGTTCCATAAGATTTTTTGCAATTTCACCGGATAGCAGCAGGGCTCCAGCTTTATTAAATGGTTAATAAACTGCAAACAAATCAATCTGCCCAAGAAGACGCCCCTTGTGGGGCTAGGACCTCGACTGAGGTCGCTGGTGGGGAGGATTTTTCGGAGAATGAAACCTCAAAATCATGCCATAATGTACGAACACAGTTTCATAAAGTTTATGAAACTAAATGCTGACTGAGTCTATGATACTAAATTTACAAGAAATTTACTAAATAAGTAGTGTATTTTACCATTGGTATTAGACAACTTTATCTGTATGGGTAACATAACATTAAATAGTGTGCTGCTAAATAAGACATAAATCCTATTAAGGAATGGTGTGTAACAACCTTGGACTTTTTACCCGAAAAATGACAAATGAACAAACTGTAATAAATCATGATGATTAAAATGAAACATAAGAACCTACGAAGTGATACTTTATTGACTGTTCTGATAACATTGGTGTTAAGTGGATGTGTAAATAAAATGAGAATTGTCATGCTGAATTATTCAAAATGGCTGCGGAGATCGTGAGATAGCTAAAGAAAAAAATGTAAATATATTTTCTAGAACAATTCTGCTCTAGTATTTTGGTATTTGTGCTTTTAATGATGATTTAAATTATCTGGTATGATTAAGTAAGTAAATTTCAAAAGGGAGATAAAGGGATATGACTAAAGGTCACTTAGAATTTCAGAAGTTTGTTATTTTTATGGCTTTAATAGTCATATGATGTACATGGGAGACGTAAAAACAATTTGTCTTCTGAATCCGTGTAACTCTTATGAAGTTCAAGAAATCGGACTGTTTTATTCCAATTAAAACTAATTTATGTCCGTTGAAAAGTTGGGCTTGGCTTAAAGCAACCAAGTACTGTTTAATTTTGTATATTCAATCATTAATTGATCTGATTTTGTCCAAGTGACGAAATAAAACCACAGTACTTATTGTATTGGATGAAAGATATTTATCGTTACGCAGGGTTACAGAGGTATTGGAGAGGAAACGTATGATTATGCTGCTAATAAATTCTAATACTAAAAAAGTTCAATTTTAACATTCAGTATTAAGAAATCCAAAGCATATCGCTAAACGTATTATCTCTGCACTATCTCTACCCTGTGTTGCATTAAATTAGAACTTTGGCTATGTGTGTGTAAATAAACAAACATAAACACCAATAATATTATAATTAACGAAGACTGCATTTACAATCTTATTTATTTACACACACAACCGTCAGTGGAGTGGATATCTATGCGGCCAATGATTACTTCATTTTTCTAAAGAATATGTTAAGGTGAATTGTTAGAATGTTGGTACTTATAGGAGATATTGATAGAAAAAGAAGATTCTAGTAGAATACTAACGTGTAACTACTAAAGTGAGGGTACTACGAAAATAAGCACTTCGAAATAAATTGTGCTCAGGACTAAGTTGTTTTCTATCTTGGTCGCCACTATTATAAGGCATGTAAATGTGATACCCACATGATGACACGTGACCTGATGCCAATACAAGTTCAGATATGAATTAAAATTTTAGTTTCTCATTTTTTTAATCAAAATTATCATCAATAAATACCAAATATCTAACAATTCACCTTACTAGAAAACTCTAGAAGTTTGAAAACATAGAATAGCTGCTATTCGTAAATATGTATAATAATAATTTTAATACAAACAAATGTGTTTTATTAATTTGTAAAGAGGAGAATTTATGTAACTGCAATGCAGTTGGTGACAATGCATCAGAAACTTAAGTTTATTATTTATGTTTCACTAGTGATGGCTAAACAGCATCGCCTTAACATTAACTTATTTGTACTACGATAAATATTTATGTTTTTAATGTAAATAAGAAATAATATTGTACTTAATTTTATAGAAGAAAGATCGATGATGAGATCGTCATGTCTAAATGAAGTTGTCAGTTTAGAATATTGAAGGATAATACAATTTTATTTTTGTTGAACGGAACTTTATATTGTCTCCAGACTATTAAACCATTTAACGAACAGCATGTATATTTAGAATTAATTGAATAACCAATTTCGAGATAAGACAAGCCCTATGAGGTATTCCCTTTTCGAAATTGCGTATTCGATTGGTTGTAAAATTTATTACATAACAATAGAGTTCAAAATGAGGTGGTTAGCAAATTTCCTTTACCCTAATACAAGTTAAGTGTAGTAGAACGATAATTTAGAGTTTGTTGGCACATTACAACATTAAATGCGTCTTGTGGTTCAGAAAGCTACAATTAGTTGAAAAAAATCGAAAAGCAGTCGATATTAGTATGGTCTTCTACCAATCGTGCAGATTCTAGAATTTGCCTAAGCCCTTGTATCGCGACAAAACAGTTTTATTTAAAGCGAATTCAAGAAGCTTAATATAAGATACTTGAATTTGATATATACATGTAAAGAGTGCTGTTTACCTCTATATATCAAATTTAAGTGTCTTATATTAAATTCATGAGATTACGTAGTATTATTACTTGTGAAGTGATTTGTTTGCGATGTCAATAGTCAACTATACAAAGTACAACTTTCAACAAAAAAATTGTAATTTGTAATGAATCCTTCAATATTCTGTATTCTACATGTAAAATATTTTATCTCGGCTAGATGTATGTATTTTTATAAACCGATATTAGAGGTCATCGATCTTTCGTAGCTTGTTGTAGCAAGCTAGTAAAGCATTTGTAGTTTTAATCTAAAAAAAATTGTCAGTAGGCGATTAGATGTGATAAGTGATCGATCAGTGATGTACACTCGCAATCAGCTATTTTTTTGTTAATATATCACATATTATACTCCCCCATTACCCATCGTAATTGATGATTATGGCAAAAAAATGTTATAAGAAATGCTGATTTGTATATTTTTAAGCACAAATAGAGATGTCTTATACGTAAGTCGAACCGACAACACGGGCGCGGAGGTTGTAGTCATAGACAAAGACTAAAAACGGATTTGTACTTAACTTGATGATCTGATATTCAGATTGGATACAAAATTGGAATTTAAAAAGTTTTGATTGAGCTCTCTGAAGTTTATACGTGATTTCAATGTTGAGCTTACCATTTTAACAGTTAAAAAAATCCGAATATCATTGACATAAGGTTGATTTTAGCCTGAATATAACAAGTGTTAATCTAGGGATTATATTAAAAAAAATGTGTTGATTCATACAGTATTGCGAGTGTACATCAAACGTTAATCTAATGTATCTCAATAAGATGATTGTAAATGACTCGTCTATGGGTTTGAAAGACTTTTAATTTTTATTAATTACTATCTTACGTTTTTATTGTCTATGGTAGGTGCAAATATAGGACTAGGTAGTGATATTAGACGCTCATAAGACACAAAGTATACAATATTTGCATTTACCATTTAAAGTCAGGATATTGTAAATAAAAAAAATATTTTTTGTTATTGATTGTACTTCTTTTTGTGTTGAAACGAACATAATTCGTTACTCTTATTATAAACGATTAATAAAGATTTTTCTGATAAATCTTAAAAGATTGTTTTATTTTTCCCTATTCATGTTAGAATTGTATAAGCTAACACTACTTAATTATGAGCAATGAATATCAATTATTATATTTATATCTATATATCTAAATAAAGTAGCTTGTTTATACATAAGTTGGCACGGGCAGTGGATAGGTATAGTTGTAGCTATGTTGACAGTCAGTTAGTTCTCGACAATTTTTTTTGATGTACCCTCATTTGTAAGTATCGGAGAAATGGTAAATACATGGCTTTACTTTTTATAATATGGCAATGCATGGCAAAGGGGATGCTTGGCAAATAGAATAATTTGGATAAGACCAACTGAAAATTATGAAATAAATGAAAATTATATCAATGTCTCTTATACTATTAATAGAAAGAATTCGAATAATAAAATGAACTGAAATTTCTGAATCAAATAGGCTATATGGTACTTAGTATGTACTTACATATATCTTCGGATTGGCTGCATAATCCAGTAAACAGCTTTCTTTAGTCACAATAATTCTCATTCCTCTCACTACACAGTCCAGTCTCAACAAAAACTTACGGATTCTGAATGAATGAATAAGATCAAACTTGTAATAGCAGTACTATTACTACAATATTATTAAACACATCAAGTGCACCTTTTGGGAGAATATTCAATACCGAACTACAGCGGCCAACACTGTTAAACAATATTTAAAAAAATGCGTGACGTCAGATAGTTACTAACAAGACCACGACATCTATGCTGTTCCAGATAAAGTTTATTTTTATTTCGTAAGTACTTGTCCGTTTTATAATTTAAGACGTGAGTGGATGAAGGTGATATGTCGCATTTTCGAGGTTTTTTGCATAGATGAAGGTGATATGTCAATACAATAAGACTACAGATCTTAAACCGTCCATTTAAGGCTTTACGAGACAACCACATTCATCTTAGCACCTCATTGTCAATATCTAAACTTGCAGAAAAGTTTACTTTTGTTTAAGAAAAAAAGAGTTGTCAAGATTTATTTTCAAATTAAATAATAAAAAATATAAATTGGTTCGGTTACTTTCATACCATTAATATTTCAGGTTATTTACACAATTTGGCATCATAGTTTAATACAAACATTAGTTTTGTAGCGACTTATCTCAAACAATAAAAGTGAAATTTTAACTTCGATTTACTCCAAATTTAAATTATGTGACTTATCACCTTCATCCACTCACGTCTTCAATTATTACACTACTCCTTTCATGTATTGTAAATTAATTAAGGATCCGTCGGCAATGTAATCTAAAAAAACACACACAATATCATTTTAGTACATTTTCAGACAAATAAAACATTAGACATATTCTTAAATTGTTCATTTATTTACAAATTGTTAATAATTAACAAATGACATATTAGGAAATTATATTCTAACACAAAAACTTGTATTTCATTCACCAAAATATGAAATCGAACAATAACAATTTTCTAAGAATTCAGACCATTATCACCATAAGGAAAACCTTATCTTTTAACCACACATGTTCAAATTGTGGTACGGAGATATATATTGTAAGTCACTAACATAATATATTCCTGCTAATCAAGCTCATCAAAATAATAAGAATTAAAGTCATAAAATAGTAACTAGCATCAACTAGAAAATACTTGCATGTCAAAATATACTAAAAATATTGATAAAGAAACAAATTAACGTAATTATTCCAAATTATTGAAACTCATAGAAGCACAATGATACAAATATAAATAAAGACAGATACAAAAGAAAGAAGTAAAATTGATAGAACAAAATGGAATTGGATTTATCATTATTATCTAGATTTTGAATATTTACAATTTTTCATAGAAAATTCAATTAAAAATTAGCTCAAAATTGTTTTAGAAACTTTCTAAATATATATTTTGTTTGAGCAGGAACGTGCCAGACGACTTTAACATTTAATCGTAATCATATTAAAATATAAATTATAAATAACTATTATTTAATAGAGATTACAAACATAATGTCTAATCAGTCACTGACTGATGCTCGTCGTAGGCCTAAATAGTGTAAAAAAATAATGTCTACGTCACTGAAGTAACAATATAATAGACTGTCGGTACCGACTACTTTCTACACCATAAAGTAATGCTTCATGATAAATGTTCTTATATATATTCACAATACTGAATCTGAAACAATAGAATACATTATGTTAACTTAAATCTTACTAGTTGTTACAATTTAATAAATAAAACAAAATGAATCGAATTTAATTATAATAATTTACATTACAACCGACCACCTTCGTAGCGTAGCGGTAGTTAGCTCGCTCGCTTTAAATCTCGTAGGTCGTGGGATCGATTTGTGTAAATTCTAAGATTTCTTTCCGGGACTGGTTGGTTGAGGGACTACCCTCCTTGCCTCGGAAAGCACGTTAAGCCGTTGGTCCCGATTGTTATAACATCATCTATAATAATCGTATATCAAGGAACGGACAGCAGCGTTTCCTTGTGTGCCAAGCGTGGTGAAGCCTATGTTTAGCAGTGGACGTTATACGGGCGGATGATGATGATATATCCGTTCTTGTACTAGGTACTTTGAATAAGAAATTCTAAATTAAATTTGTTTTATCAAACCAACTCATATCAATTCTAAATTGTCATTGTACTCGAGTGTGGGCCTGGTGATCTGAGACAGGCCTTACCAACACAAAGGAATATGGGCCATACATGAATATTGTAGACTGTACTATTATAATTGTATTAGACTACTGTCTGAGCTTCACTATTATTTTAGAATTTCTGTTGGAGTTGAGTTGGCACAAATTATATTTCTAATTCATTGCTTTTTAACTCAATTATAAAACCAAGGATTTAAAGTATGGTGACCAAGTATGGTATTTAGTTACAATCGTAAAAAAGGCACCATCAGTTCCTTTAACACCCACTGCTGTACATGGGTCTCTTCCCGAGGAAGGCAGTGAAAATCCACGTATATGTATAATTTACATTAAAGTGCTTTCCATTACTTTAAAGCTTACTTCACCATCTGGTCGTTGAAAGGTCTATATGTAGTCATCAATAGCCTAAACTATTGAAAATGTCACGAGAAAAAATCGTGTCATTTAGATAAGTTTCAATATTTGTTTTTGTTACAAGTTCGGGTTTCACGGATCTTACAGCCAAAAAGATGATAACCATAACGTTACACAGCTTCCAGCGCGCGGTTTGGCCCGCGTATCTCACGTTCCCGTTCACTTCATAATTAACTATAGCCTACTAGCTGCGCCTTGCGGTTTTGCTCCAGTGGGCCGGAGCGTGATATTTTGTAACCTATATCGTCGGTGATATTGCAATACCGCGTAAGTGACAATAGCTTATAAGGTTGAAATCAAATATAGCAAATTATATTTTTTGCCCTAAAAGATAAAGAAAAAACATATTACTTGATATATGAAATCACACCTTAGTAGCAACTGTCACATACGCGGTATTGCAATATCACCGACGATATGTTAATCCAGCTTTTCTTTCCGCGTGCAATTTTCAGTCAAATCCATTCAGTAGTTTTTACATAAAAGAGTAAAAAACATACCTACATACAAACATACATACATCCACACATACAAACTTTCGCATATATAATATTAGTAGGATAGCCTTCATCAATAAATGGACCAGTAGATCACACTCGTAACTCTCTCACTCTTCAGTCTTATATCGTAGTATAGATTACCTAGTACGCTGCTGGCTTCGTATCTAATCGCTGTCGGACTCGCTGAAGGTGTACTTGGTGTGGGCCCGGGCCCGCGCCTGGCCCCGGTTGGCCGGGGGGCTGGGGCTGGGGGCGCGCCCATCAGACTCCGAATCGCTGGCCACCTTCTTCTTGGCCTTCTTTTTGGGCGCGGCCTTCTTTTTGTCCTGTGAAAGCGATGATCAACAATTTTATTCCGGAAACATAGATTTAAGTGTTTAAATAATACCTTGTTACATTTTAGTCAATGTTATGTACACCGTAATTGTTTGTGCATATCAAATGCAAAACCTAGTAATTTAGTTAAGAATGTATAATGTTGTATTATTAATAAATTAATAAAAATGATGAAAATACACTCATAATTTATGAGATCACACGTAAGTATGAGCTATTAAGCGATTATGACGTAGGTCACAAATATACAGTGTGAAACCTTTAATAGCTGTTTTAAACTTTCAACAATATTAGTTGAAGAAGTTTTTTTAGTTTGAAGTTAAACATAGTTTCATGCGTACTTTACAAATGCGTATTTCGTAATGGTTAAACTATAATTTCTCCAAAGTTAACAAAAACCTAATAACACAAATAAATAGTCTTAGCAAGACAAAATACTATAAAACAAACAGTGTATATGTCACCGGAAAATAATAAGAACCGTAAGTTGATCAACTTTCTAGTTAGTGGATAAATTAACGAGGTTTTGGATGCTTAAAAAAAACCTAAACCAATGGAGTTCATCTGGCCTTATTGATGTTTGGTTAGGTTAGGTGAACCTTTTTTTTTTGTTGGATGGACATACTGAGTTAGCCACTTGGCTTTTGCTAC
This sequence comes from Nycteola revayana, assembly GCA_947037095.2. Taxonomy (NCBI): domain Eukaryota; kingdom Metazoa; phylum Arthropoda; class Insecta; order Lepidoptera; family Nolidae; genus Nycteola; species Nycteola revayana. The sequence continues at coordinate 4,209,919 of OX344847.2, forward strand.
TTCACCGGGCGTAAAGGCGAGCAGAGCTTCAGCCTAAATAAATGGTTTAAAAACTACAAACTAAGCAACCTGCACAAGAGGGCGCCCCCTGTGGGGCTTGGACCTCGGCTCAGGGCGGTCGCTGGCGATGAGATTGAGGGATTATGACTTTTAATATTTTAGGGGAGTTTTGTGCAACTGTCGCTCTACTTTCATCGGATGGTGTTATGTGAAGTATCATAATAATTAAGTAGGTAAATAATATAATAATTATGTGCGTTCACTGAAACTGACAACTAAATTTAACAATTGAGTGGTACGAAAGTTGATCGACTTACGTAATATTTTCCGGTGACATATATAACAATTTACCAATAGTTACCGTATTTATCGCCATGCAACATTTCAATCATTTGTTTCAAAAACGAATATAGAAATCTATTTCATACCTTTTTACTATCGAATATGCTGTCATCATCATCATCATCATCACTAATCATATCCTTGGCCGGCCTCTTTTTGGGCTTAGCGGCAGGTTTGTCTCCAACAGGCATGAGTTTCCTTTTAGGGGCTGATTTCTTCTTGGGAGGGGGAGAAATGGGGGCTTTTAGTACTTCATCATCGCTGGACAACACTGTGGTGGGGGCTGTACCGTTTTTCACTTTCTCATTTTCCTCCTTCTTGGTGTCTTCGATGAGAGAATCGAATAAGCAATCTGAAATTTACAAAAAGGTTAATTACTGATCTAACTAATCCGCGAACGTGGACAATCCGTAGCGATTATTTTTGCGTAAGACTGATTGTGATGAAAAGTTCAAGATAGACTAGACACTTAGAAGGACCTACCTTTTAGCTAAAGCTAGTCTAAGTTACTGACGCGGATCAAGTCAAGGCCCTAAGTTTGTATAAATAAATAAAATTTCACTAGGTTTTGATTTTTATTAATAAACAAATGTTACGAATGAATTAAATGCTTGCTAACACTAGAAGAGTGCTTCTAGTGTTTAGCATAGCAAGCATTTAATTCTTTAAGAAGCAGTAGTAATATAATAAGGACTAACCAGAGTCCATCTCAGCAGGTTTCTTGTTGCCGTGCTTCTTCACGTTGAAGTCCTCCTCATCATCACTAACGGACATGGCGCGAGCAGGAGCCTCGCCGTCAGACTCCAGCTTGTTGTCTAGGAGTTCCACATCCGACCCGGAGTCAGACTCTGATTCGCCGTCTTTGTACTTTTGGACCTGCAGGATAAGTTCGTGTGAATAAATTAAAAAGGAGGCAATGCACATTGTGTCTGACAACGTCTGTATCGTAGCGGTATTTGGTTTGCTTTAAATTTCGGACGTCCTGGGTTTGAACCCGTCGGGCAAGAAATCTTCGTGTAGATTCTAAGATTTCTTTCCGGGTCTGGTTGGCTGAGAGACTACCCTCCGCGCCTCCAAAAGCATGACGTTGATTCCCGATTGTTATAACATCATCTATAACAATCGTATACTAGGGAACGGGCAGCAGCGTTTTAGCGTTGGATGGTGTACGGGCTATTGTTAATATTGAGTCTCTCTATTTTTAGTATTTAATTATACCGACAAATATATGCTATTTTATGTATTGGTAAGCATTACTATTTATAATTATGTACATATATGAGTCTATTTGCCACGCTAGCCGGGCTGGCAGATTACGTTATCAACTTTTTCACGTAGAAACAAATCTTCGCTGTATCCGAATAGCTGGTTAAGTTTTATTTTTAATATTAATTTTCGGAATTTATTATAAAAATTATAATGTATTTTTTCTGTATGAACGTCAGTGTCGGTTTTACAGGTAATCTTAGCCACTGAATAATCCGATCGTCCTGGTTTCATTTCGAACATCATGAGTGTACGTACCTTGGTGGCGGCGCGTCGTGCGTTGGCTCGCTCGCGTGGCGCGGGCGCGGTGGCGGTGGCGGGCTCTATGTCGGAGCCCGACTCCTCCGACTGAACATCATGAGTGTACGTACCTTGGTGGCGGCGCGTCGTGCGTTGGCTCGCTCGCGTGGCGCGGGCGCGGTGGCGGTGGCGGGCTCTATGTCGGAGCCCGACTCCTCCGACTGAACATCATGAGTGTACGTACCTTGGTGGCGGCGCGTCGTGCGTTGGCTCGCTCGCGTGGCGCGGGCGCGGTGGCGGTGGCGGGCTCTATGTCGGAGCCCGACTCCTCCGACTGAACATCATGAGTGTACGTACCTTGGTGGCGGCGCGTCGTGCGTTGGCTCGCTCGCGTGGCGCGGGCGCGGTGGCGGTGGCGGGCTCTATGTCGGAGTCCGACTCCTCCGACTGAACATCATGAGTGTACGTACCTTGGTGGCGGCGCGTCGTGCGTTGGCTCGCTCGCGTGGCGCGGGCGCGGTGGCGGTGGCGGGCTCTATGTCGGAGTCCGACTCCTCCGACTCGCTGCCGCTGAACGTCATGCGCTTCTGCACACACAGACACACACACATTCATTTATTCCATAACTTATCTGACCTACCTAAATTAACATTATTTCTTAAAATATTAAATAAAACCAATTATAAAGTATTACAATAAAAACATACAGTTCATTATAATACTACCCTACTTTGGATTTGAATAGAAAAAAGCATTTTTATGTGTTGTCACAAATTTGTCAATAGTGAGCCTGTGGATTGGTTTGCAAAAAAAATATTAATAAGTTGAATGGCTCTAGCTGTTGGACGATTATTGTTAGAATGCCATGTTGGTGGACAAGCAATCTATGTTGCCGTCTGCCACGGCTACATAATGGCGCATCAGGAACGTACCACTACGAACGATATCATTTGATTGCATTTAGTGAGGTACCTGTGTCCCGTTAATATAGAACAATGTTTTTATATCTTATAGATTGCGTGACTCGACAGGTTGAAAAAAATCTAGCGACCCCTTTGTGCCATAGACAGACAAATAAATAGTTTATAAAACATGTTTCAGTAATAAACCGCGAGAGTTTTAAATATAAGCACGATATAAGTTTACAAAGCTTTTTGCTATTTCCCCGAATCAGAATACAGAAAAAAATTAACAACCCTCTAAAAACATCAACGCTTAGTTTTCAAACGACGGAAGCAAACAATTTAGAATTCTCCCAATTGAAATGACCATACCTATAACCATTATTTTAACAAGGTAAATCGATAAATTCTTAAAATACTAAGACAATTTAAAAAGATCAGTAATTAATTACATATAATATCAGAACTTTCCTAAGTAAAGGTACTCAACTTCCTTCTATTATCCTGTAAAAGTACACTACGTGGTTCTAAAATTCTGTCTAGTTTTAGATCCCATCATAACCTGCTATTTTCACAGTTCTAATTAAACCATAGCACTTAAAAGTTTACCTTTTTAGGTTCTTTCTTGAAGACGAGTTTGGTCTGCTTGAGTCCATCGGTGGACTTATCCGCCTTCTCTGTTTTGACTGGCTTGTCTGCTTTCTCAGGTTTTTCCTTCTTGACACGACCTTTAGGTTTCTTCTCGCCACTAGCTGGGCTGATTCCGGTCGGGTCATCCTATGGAAAGTAAAAAGAAATAAAATAAATCCTGACCAGACCAATATTCTCACTATATATAGTTGTCCTTTTATTTGAACCCCTATGCTAATAAAACAAGGACAACTAGAGCCAGTATAATAGGTTTGTACTGTACTAGCTACCCTTATCCTGTCGATCCTTTCCTCTCCTCACCCCAGTGAACTCTGTCAACCTTACAGACTCAAAGGAACACAACATTATTAAAAAAATTAAAATCATTTTTTACATAAACCTATTACAGGCACTTGCAAATAGTCAAAACAATAATTTTGTATTCGTATTCAGTGTTATTATCTATAATTATCATATTATATACATTTTCAAATTAAACAAGTATTTAAGTTATTATTTTAATAATATTTTAGTCTCAACGTCTTAGTTTATTATTTAACTATATTGTGTCAAATAGCTTGTTCTGTCTAGTCTATTCATGTCTGTTCCCAGGTCAATTTAATTAAATCTAGTTTTCTACCACTTAGAGACTTTGCAACAAGTTGGGGACACAAAATAATCATCATCATCATCATCAGCCCCAATAATGTCTACTGCTGAAAATGCTTCCTCCCGGGGAAGAGTATTTGCCATAGTCACCAAGCTTGGTAGGTGGGTTGGTGACACAAAATGGCCCAGTCTTAAAATATTTATCAGTGGTCAAAGATATAGTTGTACGAGATGAGAACCGAAAGCAGTACATCACAGTCTTACAAACAACGTAATTTCCTTTTTGTGAAATATTTTTAAATTCTGAAGTATTGATTGTTATTTATAAGATTTTTTTAAAGATATGGATATGTTACTTACAGGATCATACTCCTTTTTGGTTTCTTTCCTAGTCTTAGCCTTCTCAGCGGCCTGTATCCTCTTGATGAGATCCTCCGAGATCTTGGGCTCGATACGTCGACCGTTCTCAGAGGGCGCGATGTCGATCATTGATTTACGGTTCTTCTTATTGGCGTTCTGTAGGAGTCAATATTAATGAAATTAAATAAGAATACTTTATAGTAAAAAGGCAAAAACTAAACTAAACTAGTTTTAGCCTCTGTTGGTTTACTTTTTCTAAATACTTATTTTTCGTTATGCGAGAAATCGATTTTTGAAGTTGAAAATGTAATCAAAATGTTTTTTAACACACCATAACCATAACACACCAAACATCAAATTTATACAGGGTGTCCCAAAAGATTACGTAGCTGGGAAGGGGGTGATAGGGATGGTCACAAGGGTCACCAGAAAAATATAAAAAATTCCCTCTGGGTGTTTAAAAAAATAAATGGCATTTTTTAAAAGACTAAAAATTTTACACCTTGTGCTAACTGTACCTACAAATATGGCTGTATTTAAAAAAAATGCTGTTATGTAATCTTCAATAACAACAAGGTCATCAACATCAAAAATAACAAGGTGTAAAATTTTAAGTTTTTAAAAAAATGCCATTTTTTTTTAAATACCCAGAGCGGATTTTTTTTTTATTTTTCTAGTGACCATTGTGTCCAGCCCTGTCACCCCCTTTCCCAGCTACTTAACCTTTTGGGACACCCTGTATAGTCAAAGTAAATTATGTATCTTACCTTATTATACCTTTCCAACTATTTAGCATGAAAATAAAAAAAGCTTTTAGAACCACATTATTAACCTTCGACTATGTGTAGTTAAAATATTGCTTGAATTAACCTATAATGTATACTGATACAGATGCTGGAATGTACAGGTATAACAATATACATATGTTCCACATAATGTTCTGTACCAACTATTGTATCAAATTAAATGTGTAAATTAGGTTTCAGTTCGATGTAAAATGCATAAAAGAAATTATATTATCACAGTGAACATTTAGAAAATCTTTGAATCTCCTCATACATACCACAACATCTCGCAGCGACAAAGCAAGCTATGGTTACAAATGAATAGTGTCCTGGCGAAATGTGGCTTGTGTGGGCCAACCCTACAAATACCCATACAGTAACAGTGCTAATTATTCAATTCACTAGTCCCATATACACCTAATGCAATAAAATTGTATTCAAATACATACCGCAGCCTTAGCAGTCTTCTTGTTGACGGTAGACTCCTCGAGCCGCTCCTTCTCCTCGACCTCGTCCAACTTCATCAGGAACTCGTCCAGATCCTCGCGCCACAACAGTGATGGGGTTTTGGCTCTGAGGAAAAGTAATTACATTTTTTAATCATTTAAAACATTCATTTTACAACTATTGTCTAAATATGTATCTTATTACAGTATTTTTTATTCATCGAACCTATAATATTATAAAGAATAAAGATTTGATTCTTTGTTTTGTTGAATAAAATCAGGAACTAATAGACCGATTTAAAAAATTCTTTCTCCATTAGCAAGCTATGTAATCCAGGAGTATATTGGCTATTAATTAATTAATTATGAAGTTATCATGGGAACGGTAGCTACGCGGATGAAAGCGCGCGCGGGATGCTATGTTATAATATAAATAATTGCCGACCGATTTCAGCCATGGCGGCCAAATACTAAAGAGAAAGGAGATGTTGTTTATTCCTTTTAAAAACTGGGTGGGACGGTTTTACATACACGACCGGTGAGACATCAGACTCAAAACCTGGGCCGGAGTTAGAATGTATAATGTAGTAAAGTAGAGAACATACTTGAGTGCATTGAGTTCGGTTAGTTTCTGGTCGCGTTGTTTGAGTAGCTCGTCCTTCTTCTCCTTGGTCAACATCCACATGGACATGCCCAGCAGATAGTTGAACTTTTTCACTTCTTTCAAGTTCTGGAAGGCTTTCTCTGTAATAATTAAAACCAAGATTGTATAAAATATAAGTATTTTTTATTTAATTCCCTCAGAATTCATCTTAATTCTAATCTTGGGCTAATTTTATTCTTAGCAAACAATTTAGTACTAAATTAAGAAAAAGTGAAAGAGATTGAATATTATTTCTAAACAAAGCTAATAAAAAAAAAAAAAAAAAATTTTAGGATCCATACAAGCTAGAAGAACGCACCCATCTAAAATATTTCTGTACTGCTTATTGGGACGAGTCTCTTTTAACTTTCTTCATTAAAATATACATAGAAAAAAAGTTTCATAAGCACTGATAACGGGCAATGAAAATTAACTAATACAAACGAAATGTTAATAAAAGCGCGGGAAATTGCATAGCCATCTTGAATAATTATACGAAATCATTAGGAATAGAAAAAGAGTTTGCGATTTGCGTCGAGTTTAATAGATATTGTTCTAACCTGGGTCCACTGGCTTGCCCTTCTCTGGCTCTGGTTCAGGCTCATCCTCCGACTCTACATTATCATCTTCAATAGCGGTGAGTCCCTGCATCTTGCTGGCTCGCTTCTTCCATTCAGCAATAGGGTCCATAGCATAGCCTGTGAAATTTATATATGTTAATAGTATGTTGATTAAATTTTTAACTTAGTATTAGTTTATTTAAAGTAATTTGTCCCAGTGACATAAACTAGATTTAGCTTTACTAAAATACTCTCCCTATATTATGATAGTATGGCTTTCTCGATACATGTAGCACCAATGCTAATACTAATGTTGGTTTGCTCCATATTTTCTCAACAAGAACTCGCGTTCCTGTAGAAGCTTCATAATTAAATATAGCCTATAACCTTCATCAATAAATGGGCTATTTAACATTGAAAGAATTTTTCAAACCAGACCAGTAGTTAACTAAAACTAAACTAACTCTACAGCTTTATATATTGGTACTAGTTTCTCGTTCGCGGTTTTACCCGCATAGCTCCCGTTCCTGTGGGAACTTCATAATAAAATATAGCCTATGTGATTCTGGGATACCATAGCTTTCCAACAGTGAAATAATTTTTCAAATCGGTCAAGTAGATGTGGCTATTCAATACAAACAAACAAACAAAGCATCAAATCTTTCCTCTTTATAATATTATTATAGATAGAGTATAGAACAATACAAATACAATAGTATATGATTCAGAAGCTAAGTACCCACCTCTCTTAATGAGCTCCTCCACCATGACCTTCCTCTTCTTGTTCTCGACCACGAGCCCCTTGTCGCACTTCTCGAGAATGAACCGGGCCTGGTTGGACAGCTTGTCGGCCTCGGCCTGCAGCTGTCCCTCGCGGTACTCCTTGCGCCGCGCGTAGTACCGCAGCCGGAGCTCGTAGAAGTCGCGCAGGATCTCGTCCACTTTCTCGTATCTATAGAAAATATAAGCGATTCAGTTATATTCGTTATTTTTAAAATTTACAATTAAGGAAAACTCAATTGTGAACTTCAATTATGTATGCATTTGTTTAAATTCAATTGTTAAGTACTGCTTAAGATAATAGTGTTTTTGATAATCACGATACAGGCTGAACATAGTGTGGCTTTCACCGTAAAGTGTATCAAATGTGTAAATTAACTATTATTAACTAAGCTAAGCTCATTTTTCTTTAAACATCAATATTTAAGTTTGATGTTAAATGAATATAAAAACCGTATTTTTACAATCAACCTTTTATATTGCGATAGTATAAACTACTACTGCTTCTTCCTACATACAGCAAGAAATGAATACATCATAGAGAGTACGATAGCACCTAGTGCACCTAATTTTCAGATAATTTCTATGTTAAAATCTAGTATTGTTATTAAGTATTATAATACACTACTCACTTCTTAAGGCACACGTTATGATCGAACGCGTTCATACACGTGAGAGATATAGTGGTCTGCAGTTTGAACACCTTGTGAATGCCTTCAGCTTCAACTTCAGCCAGCTTACCAGGCAGTAGACTCACTACAAACCGAACTGTAGTATCTGTGTTGTATTCCTTGAATAAAAAGTTAGAATGATTTATAATATATTTATTTACAATAATAATACATTTTGCCTCTTTTAAAAATATTAACATAGATTAAATTAAAGAAAGTTTACTAAGTTAAATAAACAAAACAATAAAAGTGGTAATATGGAGACAAATAAATACCATTATAAAATACTAACCCTGTACTCAGATATAATTGGCTTCACTTTGTCAGTTCCAAGCATAGGTTCCAACACATTTTCTTTGTAGTTCTGTGTCCACATGCCAACTGGGAGTTCTGTGATCTCAACCTTATCGCCCGGCAAGATGGCCGCCTCGCCAGAAATCACGTATTTGTCGCCGAAACCTTCGATAGTGCCTCGGAAGTTCTTGTACCAGGGATGCATTTGCTTTGGTTCTTCACCATCCAACATACGTCTGAAATTATTATTATTATACTAAATTAACGTCGTCTAGGGACGAGAATCGAGAGTTTTCAGAGAAAAGCAATCCCATACTTTATGAAATGCGCGACTCAGATTTTCAACAAAAAGGGCAAGGTCAGGCGATATAATAAGGATCCTTTTAAGATTTATATTATAATAGCTTCAAATAAACTTATCGTTTTTTCTTTACTACAAATATAAATAGGTATCATAGGCCAAAAAACAATTCTCAATCTCAATACTCGAATGATATATTCGTTCTGTACTATGTCGTATTGCGCGAAATGTACATATCATTTGAATAATTGACTTGATTCATGTATCACAAGAGGCTTTCCTATATCTTGTTCTATTTTGTTTCCTATTAGATATTTAATATTTTTCGTGGCGTCTTTAATTGTCCCTACTTTTTAATGTATTGCTGTAAAAACCAACTATTATTATTAATACATTTCCTGTTGTAGTAAACTTACCGAATGTTATCTACAATATCTCTGGGGTTGTAGTTGGGAATCTTGGTAGACCATCCAGTGCCGATACCCTCCGCGCCGTTAACTAGCACCATGGGAATTATAGGAATGTACTGGACGGGCTCGATCTTCTGGTTGTCTTCGAATTCGTGCTATAGAAGAAAATAGAAAGAAATTTATGTGATATGCCATGTTTGAGTTTAATTTTAGTATTTTACTCTAACCATACCCTGTATAAATTATAGATACTAATCTATAATTTTATAGTGATTTGATTTATTTACCTCTACCATCAAATTATAAAAATTGAACGTTGAAAATTATTTAAGATTAATAATATAATATAAGACTTTAGTAAAAGCCAAGTTTTTGTATCTGATAGGGTTATACAAAAAGCAATTAAGTAAATTTTTTTAAGAGTCTGCTTTTTTGACTTATATATGTCTCAGAAAATTCTAGCATTTATACTGTTTTTTCAGATTGTTCATGTTATTATTGCAGTCGCAATAAGAAAAAGTCACATTTTGGAGCACTTAACATAAACATGATAAAAAAATCGCTGTTTGAATTTTATATTTAGCGTTTAAGTTATGATATAAATCATTTTGTTGAATATTATACTTACGACGAGCAGAGGATCATCGTGCGGGTGGTACACAAGCCTCGTGAGCGGAGACATGAGAGTGAAGATGTAACGGGGACTGGCCGAGTCCTTCCCGCCACACAGCCGCGTACCGAACTGACCGCGGGGCTCCAGTATGTTGATGTTGTTGGAGCCCACATAGTTCTGGGCCAAGTTCACGATTGTCATCGCTAGGGACTGCTCACCTGAGGATTTGATAGAGAAGTTTAAGGTTAAGGATTATTAAGCTTAAGTTCATGTGCGTCTATGAAACAAGAATTAAATGTAGTGAATTAGTGAGTGGGCAAGGATATAAGTTACTAGAGTTGGATAAAAGGGTTACTGCTAGTTGCCTGCCTTTGAGGCGTTTAAGCCTTGACTGGCGCCTTTATGTATATGAATAAGGACAGTGGAAAAAATAAAAAAGGTTTCTTTAAATAATAGTATAGGAGAGATCTTTCTCCCTATACTATACTATTATTTATAAGGATAAAAAATTAAAATAAAAGGCATTTTTATGTTGCATAAAATTTGATGTCTCTGTAAGTTCATCAATAATTTGATTGAATTGTATTTGTCATGGAAAGACTCAAGATTCTGCGACACACTAGAGTGTTTCATATAGGCATCCATTCATCCCTTAGGATGAGAAAGTGAATGAATTTACCCAGCAAAAGTCACTGGATATAACTGGATGTCTATCTCCACATTTAGACGCATTCACCATTAACATAGGCATTTTATGTACTTGTTTAAAAATAAAGAAAAAGTTACCGTGATGGTAAGCAGAGTGTTCAGCAACGGAACCCGCCAGCTGCGCCACTTTCACCTCGCGTTTGTCGTTACGTTTGATACAAGTGAAGATCACTTTACGCTGCCCAGGCTTCAAGCCATCTACCATGGATGGGATTGATCTGAAATTGGAAAATAACACTTTTTGGAAGAAAAAGTATGAATATCCATCTATCTATCTATGAAAAATATTGATTTAAATTGATTTTTACTAAGGGTTCTTTTGATAAAGTGAGGGTAGTATCTAAAAATAAGTCAATGACTTTTTTCTTTTACTTGAAAAACTAATGTTGTTGTATTGAGTTTTAATTATAGTAATGACACATTATAATTTACTCACCTTACATTATCACCATTAGAAAAGAGTACCAGCTCCAAATTAACAAAATCTGAATATGAAACAGCCTTTGTATCTTTTGTATATAAATATCTCTCAGGAAGACCTATTTCCTTCCTACGTTTAACTTCATCCATATGGTTTGTCAACCATTCTTTACGTTGGTCTGCACCTTTCTTAGAGAAAGCCAATTCAATGTGATGGTCATCTGTAGGACCACCGTACTTAAACTTAATCCTATGCCTTTCCATATTCTGGAAATATTCTTTAGCCTCCTTAGATGTGGAGGTACCCAAACCTTTGTAGTATTTTATATTGTATGTGTGATGGTTTTCTGTATTGTTCTTCCATTCTTCAAATTCAGGCAAAGAAAAGAATGATATTTCTTTATCTTTTTTTGAAGCTTTTACAATAGGAGTAATGAATTCCTCCAAAAATGGCAGCTTCAACAATTCTGGCCAATTGTGATGGATGAAATTGATGATCAAACCTTTGATATGTGATCCGTCCTGATCCTGATCAGCCATGATCATGCATTTACCATATCTCAGTGCTCTCAAATCATCTACTGTGTTGTATTTCTTTTTGTACTGGAGCCCGAGAATCTTGATCAAGTTGTTGATCTCAACATTCTCTAAGACTTGTTTGTGAGAAGCATCTCTGACGTTGAGAGGTTTACCCTTCAGGGGGAAGACACCAAAGTGATCTCTGCCCACCACACTAAGTCCTGACACAGCCAAGGTCTTGGCTGAGTCTCCCTCAGTGAGAATGAGTGTGCACAAGTGAGCATTCTTAGTTCCTGCGTCATTAGCATCCTCCAACTTCGGTATACCCTTCAGTTTGCTCTGTTTCTTACCAGATGCCTTCACCAACTCGGTCTGAGCTTTGAACTTGGCCCAAGTCAACACAGACTCAATTAAACCAGACTTTGTAACTGCCGCTATGAATTTCTCCGAATAGTTACATTTTGAACCAAAACTTTTTGCTTGTAGCGTCATGTGCTCTTTTGTTTGCGAATCAAAGGTTGGGTTTACAATCAAGCAATTAATAAATAGCCACATGTGATTCTTGACTTGTACGGGTTTAATATTAACACCACCCTTGTTTTTCTTCTTTAATACTTCTAGAACATTCTTCACTATACTGTCACAGACAGTATCAACATGTTTTCCACCTTTAGATGTTGAGATGGAATTTACAAATGAAACTTGTTGGAAGCCTCTGTCAGAAAGAGTGAGAGCTACCTCCCACCTATCATTTACTTTTTCATACACCACTTTCAATGGCTGTCCATATTCATCTTCTTTACCTTTTATGTATAAATCTACATAGTCTTTGAACTTATTAATTTTAAGCCTTTCACCATTAAGGTAAACCTTGACACCCTGTGTCGACATAGCAATGTCATAGGCTCGCCGTGACATTAAAGCTACAATATCGTCTTCTAAAGTTTCCATCTTGAACTTAGATAAATCTGGGCTGAATGTCACTTTCGTGAAATCATCATCTTTGCCGGCTTCCTTTACTTTGGGTTCGGAAGCTTTAGTCATGTTGGAACCCCAAGTCTGTTTGAAATGTTTCTTATATTGTTTGGATGCAGTTTCTACTGTGAATTTTGTTGAGAAAATGTTACACAATTTGGCACCGTAACCATTTCTGCCTCCTGTCACTTTTTCTTCCTCGTCATTGTAATTGGAAGATGTCAGTAAATGTCCAAAGATCATGGTGGGCACATACATTTTCTCTTCCTTGTGCATTACCACAGGGATACCACATCCATTGTTGTAGACAGATATTGTGTTCTGTTCTTGATTAATGTCAATTTTAATCATGTCCATTTTGGGGTCCCTTTGTTTATTGTCAGCCGCATTTACCAAGATTTCATCATATATTTTGTATAAACCTGAGAAACAATAGCATTAATTAGGATTCATAGTAAACACAAAACACAGGTGGTCACAGAAATTAATTTATGTTGAAATCATTTGGTTATATGTTGTATACAGGGTTATTTGTAAAACACTGGTAACCTCTCAGGACTATGTTACTAACATCATAAGCAACAACTTTTGTTCTATGACTTTAAAAATTTCATCATATTTTAATTCATCAGATTTACACACAAAAATAAAAATATTTAAATTCAATGCTCTAAATGTTACGAAGTCTATGCGAAGCAAAAGAAAGCGATAGTACCGACAATAGCGGGGGAGCGGGGAATACAGAGTTGAAATGTGTTAGATAGGACAACAAAATATTGAAGGTTTGTTTTTGGTAAATGTATTATGTTTTGTAAAAAATTGTAGAACAAAAGTTGTTGTTTATGATGTTAGTAAGTCCTAAGAGGTTGCCGGTGTTTTACAAATAACCCTGTATAAACAATTGTAAATAAAATATGGACCTATGGCATTCAGCTCTGGAGATCTGGATGCAGCTCTAACATTGCTATAATACAGCAAGCACAAAACAGCATACTTTGAAGCTTATCTCATGCCCCATGGTTTAAAAGAAATTGTGGACTGCTTAGGAGCTTAACATCAGCATGGTTGGCGAGGAGATCAAAGAATACTCCACCAAGTACAAAGCATAGTTAACAGCCCACCCAAATTCTTTAGCGACATATCTGTTCATAATCAATCATCCGAAGAGGCTTAAGTGCAACCATATAGTTGAGTTAGACCTAAACTAAAACAGAGAGTGCAGAGGTCAATGGACCACTCTTTCTGCAAGTCAAATCAACATGCCACAGATCTGCTCATAGTTTAAGGACTGAATGCTGATGGGAAAAAAAAAGGTTTAAATCATTAGGTTATAGGTTGTTTATAAACAATTGTAAATAAAATATAGACTGCTAATTCACCAATTTTAATTAAATCCCCAAAAAGGCAGTGTATAATTTTGTGCCAAGGATATAATAAAACTGGGAGGGGCTTAAAGGAAATTAATGAATATAGGTAATTAAAAAAATAAAAGAAAATATTCACCAGGCACAAAAGTCAATTCTTTCTGAACCATACACTCCTTTGTCTTGTCAAAGATCCACATGGTATCAGTGGTCCGTTCTACGGAACCAATGTATGTGTCAGGACGTAGGAGAATATGTTCCAACTGCGTCTTCTTTTGGTATATCTTCTCAATACTTCCTTTACCGGCTTTGCCACCAGCAGGAGGCCCAGCCTCTGATGTGCCATTTTGTGTAGCGTTGCTCATTTTGTTGAACATGGTCTGGTGGAGAAATTATTATTGCTAACTATGAAAACTAATTTATAATAAAAATTTTAAAATTTATCATGTTTCATATCACCCAGAATTTCTAGTGTGATTCAGTATTTAAAGATGAAAATTTTTATGTTTAAAAAAAAAAAGTGGAAACTCTTGGACTACTAAAATAAATACATTTGTCGCATAAAATCTGACAATATTCATGTGCAAAAAAGCCATGATACATATAAATAGTGAAGAGTGGAGATTACCCACAACACTTTTCTAAAAACTATAATTACATGGCTTCATATAAATAGAGCCTCAGTAATAACAAAATAAGAATATTGAGTACTGGGGTTAGCCACTTACTTGTATGATTCTAAAGATAATAATAATACATTCATTTTTAATATTCCAAAGAGAAATAACCCTTACAAATATTACATTATGGAAAACAGGTAAGGTCCATTTCAAAAGTACTTAAATGCATTTTTATCGCCATCAGACTGACTTAATTGTTCAGAATGATTGCAATAATTGCTTGTAATGCTTGTCTTGTACATGTAATTGGGATAATCATAAAATTTACATAACCAAACACATCAGAAGAGGGTAGTTTGGGAGCAATGAACATGTTTGAATTAACTGACAAATGGGTCTTATTCTAGCTTAAATGCATACTTACATTTAGCTCTGTGTAATAAATATGATTTGCATAATATTTGTCAATAACATTGAAATAATTAGCCTGAACTCTTGTCACTACGGAATTATGATAATTCATTATAATTTAGAGTAGTTCATGCATTAAAAATCTTGGATACATTCAATACATCGCCATTTATTATTCATAAATAATTGGCTTCATTATGTTGTGAATAAAAAAATATAAGTGCGACCGTTAACAATCAAAATGCCGCCAAATGCTCGCTTATGCTTACCTTTATATCAGCCATCTTGTCGAAGGTGCTCTTATATCTAGCGCGATCAACGCGAATTAAAGTTTGTCTGGAAACCAGAACAAAACGAACACTAATTTCGACGGCTTTTGTGAAATAACATTTTCAAAATGTGTTATATTTGGAAATTACAAGACCGCAACGAAACAACGACGACGCCAAGTCGGACCATAAACAATTTGATTGTATTTTTTTGATACTGTCTTGTGCTACCGGCTATGGTCTGTTCATATGGACGTTATTTTAACGCTGAACTGTTAATCTATTTGTATTTAATGAAATAAGGTAATAAACGCCATGAAGTGCCGCTCGTAGTCAGATATAAGTTAGAACCATGAAACAAGTATATACAGCACTATATCAGTGGTTCGAACGAGTTCAAATTTTGATGTCCTTACATTTATTAGTTAGTCATATTATGCGTTCGGGATATGTAAAGAGACAAAAATATATAAAATACGTACCTAAAGGAAATGCTACAGAGTGGATCTAAAACAACGCTCGTCATGTTCCGCTGGCGACCGATGTTTTATTTATTTTATGACAAAAATTGTGAAAAGTGAATTATGCTATAATAAGCTGCTAAATTATTTTAAAAAAATACGATTTCATATAGAAAGAAGATTATGGTTCTCTATTAGTTTGTCGTTTGTACAAGGTATTATTTATGTTTTTGTAAAAGGAAATAATAATGATTAAATTAATTGGTTAGCTGATTTTACCGATAAAGATAATTTTTCTATTCGTCACAACGTAGATTAAATTAAAAAATAACATATCTGCCATAGATTAGTAGTCTGACAATTACTGACAAACAGTGTCACAAACTAAAAATATGTCAAAATGACGTTTCTCCTTCCGAAGTTTTAAGGTTATGTGTGGGGATTAAGTCCCATAAAATTTTGAAAATGTTGTTATTATCTTGTGCTTCCACCTTAATTAAGCGTGTCACATTTTCTAGATTGCCTAGTAAATTGACAGTTCTAAATAATACTAAAAACGCATCATATGGGACCATAACCACCAAAACTATCCATGATGTAAATACGAATGTTATAAAGGACGTCGTACTGTTTAAATATGAGAACCCAAAATTTTATATGTATATGAACGTTTTTGCTGTGGTCCAGTATATGTTTTGGACGTATTTAGGAATATTTGCGTTCTCCACGCTAAGAGATGCACCCGTCGATAAATCTAAAATTACAGATGATACTCCTTGGTTTAGAAAAATTAATCTTGGAGAAAATAAATACAGAAATACTATAGGAGCTCTGTCGGTGTTAATAGGTTAGTGTTCATGATAGTATGAAAATTATTTTTGTCACAAGTGGATAGTGGCTAATCAAATAACAATAGGAATAAGAAAAAAAAATCCTTATTACTGTAGGGTTATTGTAATAATTTTCCTATGTTATTGTTACTGTATTATTGAAGCTACATTAACTTAATAAATAATTGACATAGTTGCATGTGAATGCTGAGTAAGATAGAAATTTTTATCAGTCATAGTAATATAGTTACTTGATTAGCCTCCAGAGTGTCCTGCACCCATGCTACATGGGCAAGTTGCCTTGAGTCTAGCATACTTATCATTATTCAATTTTGATTATTATTCAATAATAAAAAAGTAGAATTAAAAATAAATGGTGAACCTATTCATACTCATTATCAATATTTATTAAATATCTACTCTGTTATGTTGCAGCATTATGTATGATGAGCACCACTGCTTTAATAGAAAAGTGACACAAAATAAGGTTATGATCCAGTGCAAATTGATCTGTAATATCATGTGACTAAAACTTGGTATCGTAAAATAACACATTTGGTTTTGTATCACAATCATATTAAAGCAGATTTTAACAATATACTGACTGTACCTGTAAACCTTAAAATTGAAGATTCCACTAAAGTATAGCAAATTAAAATATTACATAACAGAATTTAAACATATGTCTTGTCATTATTATCCTTATTATTATCCTTTATGAAACTGAAGAGTTTGTTTACTTGAATGCACTAATCTCAGGAACTTCTGGACCGATTTGAAAAATTCCTTCAGTGTTAGATAGCCCATTTATAGCGAATCCTATATGCAATATTTAATTATGAAGTGCCTTTGCGAACGAAAGTTACGTGGGTAAAACTGCGCGCGGAAGCTAGTTCATTAATAAATGTTTTGTGGACAAGTCAACATTTTTTCTTTTAAAAATTAAAATCACATTGTATCTGTTATTTCAGGTGCTGGTTCCCTATCAGTGATCTGGATGTATACCCTACGTTCAGTCCGTTACCTCATACTGAACAAGGGCGGGAGGAAAGTCACTTTTATCACCTATTCCCCATTTGGAAAGAACCGGATGATGACTGTACCGTTAGAAAATATATGTTGCAAAGAATCACGGAATATAGCCACGGTTCAACTGCCATTGAAGATTAAAGATCGTTGGATGCATTTCATGTTGGATATGAGAGGAGAATTTAAGAATCCATTGCTTTTTGATAGTACGGCTGGTTTGAAGAGGAAGTGGTAGATTTAACTAGTATTTCGTCGGTGATACTGCAATTCCGTGTAAGTAATGATAGCTAATAAGGTTGAAAATCAAATGTAGCAAATTGATTCTTTACCTTAACAACAACTATAAAGAAAATATGTCTTGACAGATGAAATTACACCTTATTGCTACTGCCACTTATGCGGTATTACAGTATCACCTACTATTTGTATTTGTTTCAATTGTAAATATAGTTCTAGTTTCAATCTGTTGTTTCTTATTGTTTTTTACTATTCGATTTGATTATTTTGTGATTGCTAAAATTGGCTTGATGTCTTTTTCGTCATTATTATTATTGCAATGTAACATTTAAAATTTAAAATAGAGATGTTTTTTATATGAAAATTTACCTGACTTGCAATAAAATATAATCTTGGTTGTGTGAAATATGCCCATTAAACATTTTTAAAGCCAAAGAAAGTGGAAGGAGGTGATCTGTGCCTACCCCTATGGGACAGAGGCTTGTATGTATGTATAAGAAATCATGGTGTAATATGAAGGGACTTCAAAAGAATGTATCACTCTATACAAAAAAAAACTTTATTTGTGTATTGTACATAACAACATCGCTTTATTTTGTTATAACAGCTATTCATTCTGTTATGACATTATAAAAAAAAACTTTGTACCAAATTTTTAAGCGGCCATAGCCCAATGGCTTTGGCGTTGGACTTTGATCTTGAGGTCGCCGGTTCAAATCCCACCCATTGCACTACCGACCCACTCGTAGCACGAGGGGTTAACAAGAATACTAGTAGACTGAAAAACTCTGCTAGTAATCTGGTTTGAAAGAAAAGAAAAATAAAAAAATAATTGAATGAATATTAAATTGACTGCAATAAAGCTTGCTAAAATAGGAAAAATAATCATATAAAAAATTGATCTCTAGGCAGGCAGTAACTTAACAATAAAAAAAAATCTTTGCATTAGAGCATTTACGTACACCTTGGTTCACGGGATATTTGATTACCCCTTGAGGGAAGTCCGTTTCTACGCAAGAGCACAGTGGTAAGGAAGAAGGCGGTTCTAACTTCCACCTGGTTGAAGCCATACCCTGTATATGAAAGCAATTGTCGTGAGTTGCCCTAAAACGGTAAATTATTCTTAGTGGTTATACTGTCACAAGCTTCACGGTATTTTACATCTTTAAATTATATAGTTTTTAACTTTGATTCATATACCAAGTATTGAATAAATGCAATATGTAATGTGTATTAGAGACGTATTATAGGCAAAGATATGATAAAGTATTCTAAATCAACCCTTAGGCGTTTAAGGGCGATAAACAACCACATATTTTTTGAAATACCGGTGGTACATTTACTTTAAAAAAAAATTTGTCAGAAGTGGGATTCGAACCCACGCCCTCAGAGAGGACCAGAACGCCCTGCACCCGTGTAACACGGGCAAGTTGCCTTGAGTCTGGCGCCTTAGACCGCTCGGCCATCCTGACATATAATGTTTTTACTGAAATAGAATACCTAAATCATTACACGAGATAAAAATTCTGAGCAGGAAATGGTCAGGAATATAATTATTATGTAGATTGGAAAGTAGGTAGGTAATCATCACGTATCTAGTAGGTGCCTAAGTAAATACCTATGTAATTAATCAATTATTGAGATCAAAACTCATGTAATGTAGGTATAGTCATGTTTAATGAAATAATGAATTTATTCAGCACTTAGGTATTTACATACACTTGTACTTGTCAAAATCACAATGAACAAGAACTGTAATTAATAGGTTATTATTCTTATTCTATGAATAAAAATTTAGGTAACTATAACTAGCAAGTGCAACCTGTGAGTGCTGCTAATTGTAGGACATTACAGAATGTACTCCGTCTGTCCGTTTGTCATTAATTCCTCTACTCATAATAAGTTCATATTTACATTAATTATTATAGTTTTACTGTTAACTTTTTAATTTTATCAGTTCTTTTACACCACTGCTGAATATGGTTCCTCTTAAGCCTCCTCGCAACCCAGGGTCTTTGAGGCATATTGCCACAATCAGGCGGAATGGTAATTGCAGAAAGATGGTGAGTATCCTTGAGTGTATAGATGCTCCTGCCCATCCATCTGCTGTACTTATGTGCCTTAGTCGCCTCTTACGACAACCATCCCATGGAAAGACATGGGGTCTTTTCAAAGCCGGAAACATGTTAAAATCGTAGGTACTTATTTGTGATTATAGAGTAGGTACTACGAGTATATTAATTTATGTAACTGTGTAAAAATGGAGTACCTACCTATAAAAGCGGTTTTACCCGCACTGGATTACTATTGATATTCGCGACAAAAAAAAACTTTATATCTCCTTCTCAATGACCCAAGGTCAAATGTATCTGTGTACCTACCAAGATCGGGTCAAAGATTTACGCGTGGATTAAAAGGAAGGCTTACTACTATGGTTAGGGTAAACTACTTACTTTCGCGTAGGTTTTATTTAAAAATACTTCTTTACATCCGTGTACATCAAAAATTAAAAGAGACCATAAATATAATTCAGTAGGTAAGTATTGTCAAGTGGCTGAAACGATTTGTGTAAAAATAAGCAGTTTTCAACCATATAACTGCTCTGGTTCATATGCCATAAACGATTGCACTGGTATATATTGTTTGTTTATCCCAAAAATATTTGTCAGAAGTGGGATTCGAACCCACGCCCTCAGAGAGGACCAGAACGCCCTGCACCCGTGCTACACGGGTAAGTTGCCTTGAGTCTGGCGCCTTAGACCGCTCGGCCATCCTGACATGTATTCTTCTACATAAAATATTGCTGTATAATAAAGTGCCTATCTATAGATATATATCGTTTATCAACACATGATGTGTGATTTATTTTTGTTATTGGATTGAATTTGTAATAAAATCAACTATTGCATAATTACGTAATTTCAATGACTATAGTAATTTTTTTTAATTGCAATACTTTAGTCTGATCTGATTATGTTATCATTATTGATTTTTTGCGGTTCTTATAATTTATTAAATACAGTTTTATATTAACAACTTTTACTTAGCTCTGTGCATATTTATTGAGCAGGCCAGTTCATGTAATCTCAAAAATCTTTCATAAAAACTTAAAATAAGAATAGACCATGGAATATTTATCATACTATAAACAAATTTCACCAAATTCAGTGCTACGACGCCGTTATGATTCATCACAAACAGGAACCTCCTGCACCCGCTGACTAATGGCGGTTGGAGTGCCTGTATGGACTTGCCATATTGCGAACGCGACTCGTCCCCTTACCGATGTCCTCGGACAGACCCGAAGTCCGAGAGGCCCGCGAACTGTAACGTAGAGCGACAGTTGCACAAAATTCCCCTTAACAACCAAAAGTCGTAATCCCTCAATCTCTCCGTCAGCGACCGTCCAAGTCCTAAAGTCGCTTAGTTTGTAGTTTATAAACCAATTAATAAGGCTGGAGCTCTGCTCGCCTTTATGCCCGGTGAAGTAGCAAAATCCTCAATGCAGCGAAATCCATAAGAGGCATACGGACCAGCCAAGAAACTAGGAGAAATTGGGTAAAAGAAACAAGTTTTGTTACAAAAATAATTTTAATTTCGAAATTAAGTATTATGTTAAGTATGTTGTAAATATTTTTATATGGTTTGATATTTATTTCACATAAGGTTATTAGCGTGATAAATATTGCAATTTACAAACGATCACAAGTAAAGTAAATAATAAATAAAAACTTTTACCAATGCAGCAATGGAATCTACTTTGAAAATTAATGCAACACACTTCAGTCGGTACACTTCTTCTATTGTAGACTTTGTGGAGAGACATAATTTAAAAAATAATTTTAAATAATTTGATGATTCGTTTTTTTATATTCAAAAAAAGAATGTTTAAAAAATATATTTTATGATAGTTCCATGATGTAATTGAATTAATTTAGCTGAATAATGATTTAGACCTTTGATAGGTTTGTTAATTAAATAGAAAATAAACAATATGATTAATGTATTATATTTAAAGAGTTCCATTTTTTAAAGAAACTAACGAATAGTTAATTTCAGTGTGGTTTGATGTCGGTCTATTTTAATCGATTAAAGGTGTCCTTTCGAAGAAAAAAAGGGTAAAATCGATTTCTTTTGTTTCGTTCATTCTTTTTTGTTGAGAAATTTAATGTTACGAAATACGCTCTTTAAATATAACACAAATTATTTTTGTTACATTATTGTATATACTTATTTACGCCTTATAAAACTAAACACTCCCATTATCAGGTAATTTAATATGGCATTTCAATCAGAGTATATTTTATTTTATATTATGTACATTAAATTATAGGTATCTTGTATATAAGTAATATGGTTACTACATTAGGTACAATAATATATAGAAATTTATTTACTACTCTAAATTGTAGATATATCTATTCGTAAGTAAATAGAATTATTAATTTGTTTACAAAGCTTATAAGTACGTTGGTTATATTCGGGGTTCTTTAAAGATTTTATTATCACACACTATGTTTAGAAAGTCTTTATAATAAAAATAAGGATTAATTTTTCATTGAAATACATATGATAAAACCATTATTTTTATAAAAAAAACATATACTGAAAATGGCGACCATGGCCATAGAGCAAATTACTCTCCCGCGTTTCTTTCTGATTCCATAGACAAACCCCACTTTTTTTTTCTTCGAGTATTGTTAAATACCCATTTATATATAAACCTATGTATATTAGTACTTATATACTCAATACCTACTAAGTTTGCTTTCTCTATCAGAGTACCCCTTAGCGCTTTCTCTATCGGAATATTTTCCGTTGTACTTATTGTATCTGTCATGTCCGTTCTTAACGTACTGTTTTTCACTGGTGCTGTAATGTATTTCTGAGGGTCCAATTGTTTTAGACCAATGGTGGGTCCAGTAGAAGTCATCAGGGTACCGAGGGTATGGGTTCTCTCGACATAGCACTACGCAGTAGATGAGGCTTCCTAAGAGGGTTAGAAAGCCGAAGATCAGGAATACTATGCCTAGGATCCTGGAAAAGAAATAAAAAGATTAATAATTATTTAAACATTATTAAAATTATTTCTGAAATGCAGAGAAGGTCAAAGGAGGTCCTCCAATTCGAGTAAAAAAAAGGTGCACGACCGTACCCTCCTTTTCCATTTGCAACCCCCTATAACTTCGTTGTGGATAACACTAGAAGCCTGAATTCCAAATTAGGTATATTCCAAATTTCATTCAATTTGAACCAGTACTTTAAGAATTATAACTAGTCAAAGTTTCATGATTTTGTTAATCCACTTACTGACTGATTGACCGATTATCGAAATGTTAAGGCACTTCTAGCAGACGTAGAACCTTCAAATTTTGAATAGGTCCTAGTAGTGTAAAACTCATGGAAAAATTTCCATTACATTCTGCAATTTAGGTCCAGTTGTTAAGTTTCACCAACTGCATAAATATCTTTGTAATCCTCTATAAATGTAAAGAATTACAAAGTAACATTTGCAGTCATAGTAGCTGGTACCACCAATTTTTGGGTAGATCTTTAAGGCAAGCAGAAAACTTGTTACATGCCTCTTCTAATAAACCCCAACACGGAACTGCAGAACTGAAAGTAACCTATATACCCAGATGTGATTATATTTGTTGAATGTACCTATATTTATTCACTCAAATGTTTCACCAGATCATTTTTTATGAATTAAAAATTTTTCAATATAGGGGATTTTTCATAATAGTAAATAAATAATTTTATATCCTCGCCTATTATCTATTAAATTATGATCACAAATTTAAAATAATTCTCAATCTATCTTTTTCCTAAATCGTGTTCCTCGTGGTTTTATCCACGTCACGATATTTTGTAGCGTATAATAATGTTAATCCAGCTTATAAACTATCGGTAATGAATTCTTTGTATTCAGAATGATGAATTGTATATCATTGCTCTAAATAGGCTTAACTTTTTTTATAAGTAAGTGTGTTAGACATTTCGATTAACATTATCTACACCGTTATGTTAAAAAAATGCATTTACTATAATAAAATATGTTTTCTATACAAAGAACGTAAAGTGATTTTTAATGTCCTATTCAATAAGTATGAATTGTGCTGCTTTCAATTGTAATAGTGAAAAGAGCTGCACTATAGAATTTACTCTAGTTATAGAATTTACTCATGTTCCGGTTAAATGCAAAATACAAAGAGGATAATTTATAGCGCACAGGTATTAACGCGATAAAAATTACCTTTTTATATTACCCGTCGTTTCGAACAAGTTACATTGATCGTGGTCGCGGGCAGACCACGATCAGTGTTTTTATCGCGTTAAATACCTGTGTGCTATAAATTATAATTATGATACGCGAAAGTTTAATAGTTTAAACAAAGAGTATAGTAATAAAGGCAAAATACTTTTAAATGTACTTTTTAATGTGCTCACATTTAGATAGCCTTTTAAGTTACCGATATTTTTTAAATGTAGTAGTGTGTGCAAAGGTTCGCTATACGTCAAAATACAGTTTATTTCCCCATTGTCTTAAATAAATGATAAAATATAGGTTTTATTTGTGTTATAGTAAAAAAAAAACTACTTGAGTAACTATCTGTGTAATATAATATAATATACTTATATACTGCACCGGTGGCTCAGTGGTTACGATAGTTGCCGCTGAGACCTGGTGTTCTGGGTTCGATTCCCACCCGGGACAATTATTTTTGTGAACCACAAATAGTTGTTCTGAGTCTGGGTGTTCTTTGTGTCCGTGAAATGTATGTTTGTAAAGTCCCCCGCGACACAGGGATTTATTTCCATAGTGCGGGAGTTGTCTTTAAAAAAAAAAAAAAAAATTACATTACATTATTATATTATATTTTTGTATGTTTGTTTACTACGAATGAACTCAAAAAGTACTGGACGGATTTTCATACCTCTTTTACTATTAGAATGCCACAATGACATTATCCCTGAGTAACATAGGCTATATTCAATTATGAAGTTCCCACGGGAACTAGGAGGAATCTAGGAGGTATAGAATATATTATACCCGCGTTACTCTGCTCCAGTGGGTCGGAGCATGATTTTTGTAGCCTATATTGTTATGTTAATTGAGCTTATTAACTATGCAAAGTGCAAAGTTTCAGCCAAATCCATTCGGTAGTTTTTGCGTGAAAGAGTAACAAACATCCATCCATCCATACTTACAAACTTTCGCGTTTATATTAGTAGGATTGCATTTAATTTTGGAAGTACTTAGGTATGGTGAGCCTCCATACCTACTTCCAAAAGCAATATAAAATATATTCTATACCACCTAGCTTCCATCCTTCCATATCCTTCACACGTAACGATAAGATTTGACTTCGATAAAAACGTCTTAATTACTGTAAGATTATTGTAACGCATTTCCATGTTATTGTTACTGTATTATTGAAGCTACATTAACTGTCTAAATTGGCAAATTAAAAATATTTAATAAAAATATTTTAAATTAATTCTCTCCGAGACTGTGCTGTCGTCTGCATACCCAAAGATACCGGGAGTAACTAGCAGGTCGTTTATGTGCAGCAAAAAAAGAGTCGCGGAGAGAACAGATCTCTGAGGAACACCGGCATTAATACCAAGAAGATTGGACGAGGCGCCATCAATGACAACTCGAATCGACCTTCCCCTCAAGAAATCAATTTTTATCAAAGTAATTGTAATATTGTTACTTGATAATCCTCATGGTCTCCGTATAAAAACTAAAAGTAGATTTAAAAAAATGTCATACCACACAAATAATGGTTCGAAGAACTGCAGCACGATGACAAAGCCTAGGGTCACGAGGATGAGGCCCAGGTTCAGTAGCAGCATCAGACAGCACATGCCCTTGACGTTAGGGCAGAAAGGGTTGGGGGCCGCCATAGCGTCTACTTTCACACCCGCCTGGAAATTGACAACAGTTATTGTGTGATTAACAAATATTTAAAATATATTTTTTGGTTTCAACAATATAATATAGGTAATTTTACACTTTTTATTTACGTTTTTATTTCTTTTGCGAAAAAGAGGTACAGTCGGGTTAATAATGGGGACACACATATAAATATTGGCATGTCCAGATGACGAAATAATAAGTGATCCTAATTCCGAGTTTCACCAACTGGACACACTCATGTCCAGTCTCGTGTGTCCAGATAGTGACTAACCCGATTTTTTAAAGGACGATAATACTTGGACGGACTATTTACCATCAGTAGTACTACTTAACTTACTATTAAAATGTATGTTTGCTGAGTATTGGCATTAATTAAAAAATCACGGTGTACCTAATTATTTTTAATAGGTATTCGAGTAAGAACATAAAAAAGTGGGATTAATTTTTTATTATATTTAGAGTTCGTCTAGAAACTGTTAAATTAAGATAAATTAAAAATAATAATATTGATTACTAAAATCATTGTCTTACCTTTCTTGAGACTTTGGATCTGTGCGTAGATGCTACAGATGGCGCCACTGCACTTCTATATGAATACACACTGCGTGGCGCTCGGGACTGTCGACTGAAACAAAAAATATAATAAATAAATGTACCTATAGTTTTTTGAGTTTCCAGAGGTTTCACAAACATTTTTATTGATTGTCGTGCTCTTTTCAAATTGCCACGTTACCCCCTCGAAAAACCACCGGTCCCGCTGCTTTTTAAAAATTTTTCCTTTCCCACTAATTTTATGATAAAACTACTTAGTAGTTGTAATTTATTAAACTAATTTGCTCTAATTTATAAACAGTAATTTTTTTGTTGTATATTGAAACGTCATACGGTCAAAGTCAACATTTAAAAAGGAATTGTTATAAAATCAACCAGCGCGGGATGGGATCATCTAAGAACACGATTCTAAATTATGTATATTAAAAATTTGATCATGGCCCGTGGATGTAGTAGGGAGATTTCCTCTTTTAGTAAAAAGTTTTTGAGCATCGAAGCTATTTTAAGCAATAAATAGCTTTGGTACTGAAACTATTGGAAAACAGATAGTCCGTAGTAGGTAAGTAATATTAAAAGGTTTTACATTCATATTATTACCCTTGAATTCCAGCTACAAATGGTTCTGCTATTTTCTAAGAATTTATTTTCCTCATATTTCAGTGGATCTAGCGCACAACGTGACAACAATTCGTTCAGCTTATGGATACAAGATACAGACCGTATGTAGCGCATCTAATGCTCACTGCACGTATGTCACGATGTTGGCGTTATTTCAACGCTAGTGAATACATTGGAGATTACTCCTCGTGAGCCCTGGTGTAAGGTCAAAGTGTATTTGTTTTTTTAACAGAATAGAAAACGAAGGACATTCTCAACATTAAGTGTTTGCGACCCAAAATTCCAAGAAATTCTATAATTATTATATTTTAAGTTTTATATTTTAAAAATATGAGAACACTTTACGGTAAAGATACCAAATTTTTAAATAACTAACTACCTAATAAAAAGCGGCCGTAGCCCAATGGCTATGGGCGTCGGACTTGTGATCTTGTGGTCGCGGGTTCAATCCTCACCCATTGCACTAACAACGTGAACCCACTCGTAACACAAGCATTTTAGCTTAGCACGAGGGGTAAACAAGAATACTAGTAGACTGCAAAACTCTGCTAGTAATAAAATGAGATTTTAGACCACCGGCTGGTCTAAATTTACTTTGACCGACGACTTTTGTCCATAATATAATAAAATCAAAATTAATAGACAGCTAACTAAATAAAATTTAAACGTTGCATCTTACGATTTCGATTTGATCTAAAAACGTTTCTTTATAATTTTATTCTTTTATAACAAAACTAAGCCTACACACTATACAATGGGTAAAGTTTTTTTTAACACGAATTAGATGGATAACTACGGTGTATAAAATTCGTGACAAATTCTTTTGTCACGATTTTCAAAAAAAGAACTCGCACTCGTATTCGACACCAAAACCTATATTTTTTGGATAACTCCTGGACTTAAACCTAGATCAACAGTGGCATATAACTTTTGGAAATGGCAATAAGCACCGAGTCCCAAGAAGTCCCGGAAAAAAATTAAGCTACCTTCCTGGGACGCGTGACGAATTTAATCAGAAATACATTAGGAAGAGTAAGAAAGTCTAATGTTTCCACTTTCCTCCATAAGGTCAAGCGGGAGACAGAAAGAGAATAAAACTAATGCATAAGTAGTCTCATTTACAACTAGAGAGGTTAGTTAGCACCACAGATCTATACTAATATTATAAAGAGGAAAGATTTGATTGTCTGTTTGCATTGAATAGGCGCCCGAACTATTGGACCGATTTAAAAAAAATCTTTAACCAGTAGAAAGCTCCATTCTCCAGGAGTAATATATGCTATATTTAATTATAAAGTTATCACGGCAACGGGAGCTACGCGTGTTTAACCGCGCGCGGGAATCTAAGTATTCCTACTATAAATTATGGGGTCTACACGTTAGCTGTTATTTTAACCTAAATCTAGGGCACTACTGCCTATCCTTGGCACTTTGTCATAGCTTCGCTAAATGTAAAAAACAAGAACTCACAAGCGTCAATTTTATTAATAAAACTATAGATTTTCCTATGGTTATGACTTTTTAAAATGGCAACTATTGAAGTGATATTGAAATGGAAATGGTGGCAAGGGTTATCAAGGCCAATAATAGGCCAACTTTATAAAATTGTAATTTTATTTGTACAATTAATAATAATTAATGTTTTCGAACAAAATAATACATAAAAAAATATTCCTATTGTTACTTATTACTAGGTATTCTCTTCTCTTAAAAATAAGTAATATGAAATTTCATTCGCTTATAGTTTATATAGAGAAGGAGAGCATTATCTAATTATGATCAAATTCTGGCCGATCCCTAGTTCTGATTAATTGGTCAAAGCTGACTTGAGTAATGCCCCATACTCCATGCTGGGAAGATTTTTCAGGCCCTACACTAGCTAGACGAGCAGATATGAAGCGAACGATGCCTACAAAATTCTGTTATAAAAATGTATGTATGTACTATGTAGGTACCTATCAAATTAATTCGTTTCGCCAATTATAAAAGTACAAACGTATATATTTTTTGAATAAAATTAATAAGCATTAAAATAAACATGATACGGTATTGATTTATTGAAAATAATAGGTACATAATTGCGGGAATTGAGACATTGCGCATCAAAAAAAAAAACTATATTGGCGCAAAAAATGTCTATCACGTTCTTGTAAAAAAAGTTACAACATTGATAGTAGATGTATCGTTTAGAAACGTTTTAGTAATTCATTTATTTTTCGTATATTCTATTCGGAAATGTTTCTAATCAGGAAATTGGGACGTTGCGCCAAATTTATATTTTGCATGGAATTTACTATTAAGCTTTACAACTTACTACAAGTTTTAATCTTTAATTTCTTTACATGTAATAAGTATAATGTGGAGAGGAGAGGTGTGGTTTTTGGCTAGGCATAGACCACCCCATGTCTTACTGGGTGTCGTAAGGGGCAACTAATGGGCATACTCAGCTGTATGCATGTATGGATGGGCAGCAGTATCTATCAACTCAAGGTTACTCTCCATCTCACTGAGATTAACATTCGATAAAGTGATCATGGGAATATCCTTCGATGACCCTAGCTTTGCCAAGGTCTGTAAAGAGAAGGCCCATGTTCAGCAGTGGACGTAAACTGACTGTTTAAGTAATGTAGAGAGGAAGAGCATAGCGAAAGTACGTTCAATGAGCTGCTGAGGCAAATTCCTCCACCTTACAGAGTACCATAGCAAAATTCATTATGGTGTTGTAAATCAGGTAGATAGGATCATTTGCCTGGCCAGATATGAAAAATCATGGAATCAGTTTTATTGAAATCCTTCCTTATTAATATAAGAAGCGAGATAGTTCATATTCATTTATATTTATGTTCATTTACAAACATTGCACACCATATGTATAAAGACAAAACCAGTAATTTATTGCCCACCATTAAGTTTTTATCAAAACACAGGGCGCAGCTACTAATATATAATAAAATCATGGTGGGTTTTACTAAATAAATCCAAGACATATTAATATGTAGTTAAGGGAAATATTTTCGTATGTTTCTACAATCCAAAAAAATATCAGCACCATTGCTTTGTCAGCCCAAGGTACTCAGCCCCTGTTAAATAACTAATATAATAATTCTAGCGGCTAAAATTACCCATGACATAATATGAATCGATAATTTTATTTGGCTGCGGCAATATTTTTACAGTCCAGCAGCGTAATCAGTGCACTCTTTAAAATGTTATTAACTCCAATAACTACCTAATTCCTTCTTAAACTGTTCCTTTCTAATCATTATTCTGGACAGTCTCTTTTATTCCAACTTTGTCCAATTACTGACCTCACTCTCCTATAGATAATCTGTATTTCAATTTTCTCTTCGTACACAAAAGAAGCTGTCAACATTTAAAAAAATATATAACCCTCTCATTATTTGAGCCCAAATGGCTACAAAAAGTAATTGGACAATATTTTGACTCATCATGACAGTTTATAGGGAAACTTGAGAATAAATTAGTTTAAAGAACTAACTAAAAAAGGCCAAGTCATAGTGAAACGACCAAATATTTACTCGTACTTATAAATAAGTTGTCACAGCAACGTAAGAAAGGATTTAAAAAACGAAGGGATTTAAATAAGACGTTTTAACGAGGTTCCAATTGACTTTTTTTTTGTTCTTTAAAAAGGCTTGCTGGCCATAGACAAGGTCCAAGATGGCGCTCGCATTTTTAACCGCTTTCTATCTTGTGAACAATTCAGGTTTATTAATAATAAATTGGTTAGTCATTTTAATACTGAGACAAGATGTGAATCCATTTTATGATAGGTGAACTGATGAAAATTTCGTACATTGAAAGTATTAAAAATCAATTACCGGATGTTAAGCATCTAATTTCTATAGCTCCCGGAATTACTGGTGGTTATCACTGAGTGGGTTTTGTTTTGTCTGTCTGTTTGTTTGTCCGTGTAATTCGTTTTATATCCAGTACGGTAGAAGATCGAACGGTAGACGGGACTTTCATGGTTAGAAAGCTTATAAAATTCTTATTTTACCCCGGACAAACCGAGAGCATCAGCTAGTTTAAGTAAAAAAGCACTATAATGTATCAGAATATGGCGCCTCATCTAAATAAATTATTAAAATCGACGTTCATGTCTTGTATTCTATGTAAACAGATAAAATATAGTCGGTACATAAGTTCATTCTTATTTATTTTAAGAATGATTTAATTAAATTTTATAACGTGGTAAAATCTGATTAAGATTAGTTTTAGAAACCAACAAGAAAGAATTTTCAGAGTCATCCATCTTGAATCTCGTATCAAATAGTTTTGAGTAAAAAACTTGAAAAATCTCTCTTTTCTTGTTATTGGAGCCTGGGAACTAATAAGGCGGTGCTTTCAAAGGATTGTACTGTCATGCAATTGAATTATTATTTATTATTATCAATAAATGTTTCGTCACTGCCTTTAAAGCTGACTTAACAGGGCTGCCATTTTTTATTGTAAAAAAGTTAAATATAAAAAAAAATACACATCCATTGTTTGTTAAATTACTTCGCTTATTAGGAGTGATAAATAAAACGGAATCTATCAAAAGGACCGAAGGTAATCGTTTACCTAGTTTGGCGAATAAGATAGATGTGTACAATTTTAAGTTATTAACTTTTGTCGTCGTTGGTATGTCATTCTCACATTTATTGTGAAAAATGGCGCGTGCCCTATTCCACATGCGCATTTTTTTTATTTATATATGTGCCATTTTTACCTTTAAAAAACATAGCTCCTTAAATAATAATGTTTAGCAATTTTTGTATTTCTATTAAGTCTTATATATTATGTATAAATAAATTTCAATAATAATGAGTTTTTGTTGTGTCCCAAAACCTTGCAAATATCACTTATGGAACATGTCACGCGCAGCGACGTAATTTGTTTGTTGAAATAAGTTTTTAAATTGCTATACTTAATACCTACTAATAAAATGTTTCCTTTCGCATTTATTTTCGTGTGTATAAGTCAAAGGGTCACGCCAAGTAACGTAATAAAAAATCGGCAGTAAAGATGGCCGTGTTACGTCGTTCATGATTCTCCGGCAGAGCTTTCTCCGGTTAAAATACTTGACCAAATGTTTGATACGCATCTCTTTTATTTGATCTATATCGGCTTTGATTAGACGTGGCCTATGCCTGCATTCCTCAAAGATATAAAATACATGGCGTCAAACCGTAAGTAAACGTCAAAAGTCGCCGACAATTCGTGCGTCCCGATTTGTGACACCTGTATCCTGATCTGTGTCTCATTTGTAGGTTATAGAACTATTTATTCCCTGACAACCCTGAACGAATCCTACACGACCAAACTTCAAGGACTCCACTAGAAAGTAAACTAAATTCGTTGCGGTCTGGACAAGACGCGACAGTGTAATGACAGACTACATTGAAAAAGAAAAATGAAGTTTTTGGTCATTGGTACCGATTTTTTGGATGCTTTTTGTTCTTTTAAACGAATTAAGCATTTTATGTTACTGTTGATTTGACAAGAATAGATTTTGATTCTTTCTCACGAGTTTATTGAGATGTTGGACTGCTTTGATTGGTAACAATCGTGGTAATGTGACAAACGGTAACTATGTTCAGAGCTCTACATTTCATTTTCTTAAATAATAAGTAACGCAATGATTGGAGCCACGTTGTACTGTAAATAGTACAGACATTTAGTGTTTAGAATAAGCAGACTTTGCAAAGATTTTTGAGTATTTTAAAAATTGGTGATCTAACTCCTTCGTCAAGTTTTACAGAATCTTTGCTTTTGCACTTCACAATTTAACCGAGCTATACATATACACAACAAAACAATTTTATAGATATTTCGATTAATTTGACGATAACAATAAATATTTTTCTTAATTACTCACCATAATAATTAGCAGTGTATATGCCTGTTCGTGTCTGACTAATTAGTCTTATCCTACTTCCTACTAAAATTAAATGCAAATCACTCAGCTTAACCTAAGTGTAGCCAGTCTTTAATTTATGTAACTATATAATTACGGCCAATGGACTAGCCATGTACCTTTAGAATGCTGGTAATCTCCATCAATTTGACGACAACTATTCTTATATAGTTATCAGATATCTGCGGTCAAAAAGGTCAGTTAGGTTGAGTTGTGTATGCAAGGTCATTATGTCAATACTTGGGTGGCAATTGGCACTTACAGGATATACCTACCATGAGCATTTTTGAGAGTTAAGACCGCGCCAGAGAGTCAACCTAATTTAGCCTGTATAGAGCTCCAAGTCCCACTGGGGGCGTCCTTTTGCCTGGTTGATTAGTTTTAAATAATTAATAAGGCTGCCAGTGGCGGACTTACACATTTGCCGCCAGTAGGCTATTTTTGCCGCCCCCTACAGACCTTAACCTAGTTACCTATATTTACCCATACCAAATTTTATTTTTGAAAGTATTTGGTATAAGGAATGGGCGCTGCACGCGGTAATTCATTCCAAAAGCTGACCAGCGGGTCAGATTCACGTTGAGACAGATGCATCTTCAGACGTTGGAGTATTCTGTTCAATATTATATAGCCTACCTACTTAGTACTAAAAATACTACAATAATGTATTGTCTCAAATTTTTAAATCTAGAAAATTTTAGACGAATACATTTTCTTTTCCAGTAAGAAAAAAATGTGGGCCAATTTTGCCGCCCTAGGCTCCAGCCTACTGAGCCTGCTGGTAAATCCGCCACTGATGGCTGGAGCTCTGCCCCCCTCTTTAGCCTACATAAGTTCCTTTCGAGGGCAATAGAAAAAGTGTCTGAACATAACTTACTACTGTCTAAAGTTTCCTAAGAACACTAAAGACCTTAAAGTAAACCAATCACAACAAGTCATCAGAATGAACCGCTAATCCCATTCAAAGTTCAATTTGAACGGAAACTCATTGGTTCACAGAAACAACTCACTTACACTATGGTCCAATCTCCAACAAACTTACTTAGATTAACTCGGTGCACAAGGGCTAATAAATCGTGCCCTAGATGTGGGGTTCGATTCCCGTCGCGACATCATTGAACTGTCGGCAATGCGAACCTCGCTTGAATTATATGACCGAAGATTTATAACCTAACTGTTGAGTTGTTTGGTTATGTATGTCCACAATTTGTAGTGATACTAGTGGTTGTATTGTGTCGCTGCCTGCTTCATTTAGTAGTCGGTAGGCTGACGTTAATATTAATGATAAATCATGCACTTGATTGCCCTTAGTTGTATTGGAAAATATGCTTTATTAGGTAGATCAAATTTAAGATTAAATTGTTAAGAATAATGTATTCAATGATATAAAAATTGATCCTTCTAACGGGCATAGAAGGATCAATGGTTCCAATAGGCGTCCCTATCGGGAGTGAAAATTATTGGGTTGAGAAAAAAAATCCAGTTATAAGTTCAGACTAGGCAAATGACCACTATCCAACTGATATATAGATATTGATATACAGAGACGTATAGTATATATGTACTGCCTTAGCCACCCTTATCCTGCAACTAGTGTACTACAAATACGACTATTGCGCCCACTTCAAATTCCCGTAGCAAATCAAATCAAATCTTAAACATCGCTGCATCGTGTCAATTCTTTAACTTTCAAACTATCTATGTTATGTGCTTATCTTGGTAGCGGCATTAAATTTAAATTCGTATGAATGGCTTTGCGCGTACATACATTACTGTACGAGTAATGATTTACCCAGTTTTAAAGGAACGGTGATGCATTCGAATACGCAATGGATCATTCATAGTAAATCGTACGTGCTTTCTATGAGACCGAGTAATTCGCCATCTATCTTCGAGATTTGCAAGCTTTTCATTTGGCAAGATTCATATACGGGCGTGGGAGCCGCGGCGTTTAAACGACAACTTTGTAATTGAATCAAGCGCTTTTGTTAAAAGTACGTAATAATTGCGCCGTGTGGTTTCCGGCTTGGAATAGACAACACCATATCTTCCTATGGGTGTCGTGAGAGGCGACTAAGGGATACCTGACGGATAGTCAGAAACATACATAAGCTGATACTCCCATCTTACCGCGATCGACAAGTGTGTTGATTATGGCAATATTGACAACCCAGGCTTTCCAAGGTCTGTTTAAGAGGAGGCTCATGTTCAGCAATCGCTTTAAACTTCGGAGGTCGTGGGTTCGATCCCCACGCGCCACGCCGGATAGGAAATCTTTGTGTAAATTCTAAGATTTCTTTCCGGGTCTAGTTGGTTGAGGGACTACCCTCCGTGCCTCGGCAAGCACGTTAAGCCGTTGGTCCCGATTGTTATAACATCATCTTTAACAATCGTATATCAAGGAACGGAAATAATACTGCGGTCACCAATCCGCCTGCCAAGCGTGGTGACTATGGCAAATGCCCTCCCCAGGAAGGAAGGCCCATGTTCAGCAGTCGACGTTATACGGGCTGATGATGATGATATAAATATGTATACTGTTTCAATAAGACGGAACAATTGGAAAACTACCACTGCTTACTTAGGTATTGTAAATATATTTAGACATTTCTAATGGAGTGTTAGGTCTTTAATTGCTCCAACTACACCACATAAATATTTCCTCAACTCCAAAATAACATTGTTAACTGCGCAAACACAGCACATAGTCCAATATAAACGCCCGTTTACAGTCGTTTTAGGACGCAGACCAACACGTATCAAGCTCCGTTCGTCGAAATTAGAGGGGTTAAGGGATTTAGCATCAATACAATGTAACGGTACCCCATAGCACACCATAGGTCACGGTACAATACCGCCATAGATTTAAATTACAATGTGTGGGATTGCATTTGATGAGCATGCAAACATTGGAAAGTCAGGTTGGGTTAGGTGAAGTTCAAAAGTATTATGCCACTATAGGATAGAGAGCAGAGGTGAAGACAATGAATGACTGGTATGGCAGAATCTTTAAGAACATTCCTGTTTCAATGTCATTTGTCTTTTTCGGTCGAAGAGGAAGGTCTGAGATAGAAAGAGATGTGTTATCGCAAAAAAAAGTGTCAGAGACAGAAAGAGATTGTAGACTGTAGTAGATTCCCAAAAATGTGTATAAAAGATTGGCAAAGCATTAATCATTGAATGATTTTCCTTTTAAGTCAAGGTTGTGAGTTCATACTTTCGATGTGGTAGAAAATCGCGAGTTCTGGTAGCGGATTTATGTAAGAAAGTTTGGCTTAAGACTAAGGTCTCGAAAATTCTCTACATTATTTAATGAAGTACCTAACTTAACCCATTTTATTTTAATGTTTAACTGATTCATTGGCTTTAACACACAAATAGTTAATAACAGTTATTATAGAACAATAAAGATATAAGTTTAATAATAAATCTCTTATATTAGGTACTTCGACTACGTTTTACGATTTCATTGTTCACTCGCAGAGGGCGCTTGTAGTTAAAGTAATATACACTTCATTAGAGACATGGGCGTAACCAGCCTATGGGTCAAAGGGGGGATAAAACAAAACTTTGGGTTCCAGGAAGGAACAAAAGGAGGCATAAGGTCCAGGGGTAGAAGTGCAAAAAGATATGCTACAAGCCGTGACTTTCTTTTTACTTTTTTATCTCTCACACACTAGCGCCTGTATCCTGTATTATACCGGTTTTCCTGTAACACCTGAAAACCACAATCAACAGCGATACTTACTAAATAGGCTCTAAGCTCTTAGGCCGAGGCTGTTCCTGGGACACCTAAATAAGCCCACAACTTATTCTGACTCTCTACTATCCATATAAGTATGTTAATAGTAGGTACTTGATCAGAGTTTGAACTGGCCAGGGGCTCGAGAAGGCAAAGAAGAAGTTGGAAATAGGCCTCGGCGAGATCTCTATTTCATCCTGTCCTATCTCCAATATATAAAGAAACAGAGAGCTAGCCCAAGATCTGCGGTTAGACCGTTGCGTTTAAGAGTGGGGCATCTGCCCTTTTCTCACCCTCTCGGTACGCCCATGATTTGAGCGCTCCATGTAGGTATCGTGACATAACAAATGACGGTGTTGTTTCAATAATATAACGGTGTATTGTGTATTTTCTAAGAATATTGAGTTTTATGAACGTTTTAACGTTAGAATTCGACTTAATTACAGTAGTAAATGATTTAAGCATCCTGTTATTTAGGGATTATCATTAATAGTAAAAGCATTAAGGAGATCAAGGGCGTTTGTTTAATAGCTAGAAAAATAAAGAATACAGATATAAAATATCCACGACATAAAAATTATTCGTATATTTTATTACTAGTAGGTATTATTCTTTATTATAATATTTTTTTTATTGTGAGGTGCCTCTTTAGCTCAGTATTATTGCGACGCTTGAGTTCGTGACATCGCTTCACGGATAGGGTAAAATGATGTTATTTCGCATCTAAGAATCATTTTTTTGAGGCGAACTAAATTTGAGTGAAGGTACTGGTGACTTCTGAGACCTAGTGTTTTGGGTTCGATTCCCACCCGAGCAACTATTTTATTTGTGAATTGTGTGATTGTTGTTCTATATCCGGGTATACTTTGAGTGTTTGCATACTTTCACGTAACACAGGCAATAATTTCTTTCTTTCTTTCTTTCTTGTTGACTTTTAATAAAAACCGCTAATTTTAAAGTTTGGTTACCGTTATTTTATAAATACCCAATTTCGCTTGTAAGAATCTTAGCAGTTAGCACACGCGACAAAAACCATAACTATTCTCTCCGTGTGCAAATAACTTATGATTTAAATGGCCCCAAAGATATTTTAGTGAAGTATGCTAATGGGAAACAGGCAAACCACAGGCTTATTTGTATGTTGCATTGCTAAATATTGCACATAAATAATACGAAAGTGATTTGCTGACTAGAAATAACCCGACCGACTGGCCTTTCGGCCTAATGTAAGTATGTGTAGTTAGTTTTGAGGTACATAGCTAAATAATTAATGGTTTTCGTTTATGAGTTCTAGTTTTCCAAATAGGTTTCGTTATTTATAGTTAGAAACCATAGATTAAGTAAACTTAGTGTCAGTGGTTTGTCTATGGATGGTGATTAACCATAGACAGTTGTCTATAGCTAATCTTTTTTATTGGTTCTGTCCAACAAAGCAAATAGTCGCATCACTGCTAAACTTCATCTACAGAAACCGAAAACACCTAAAAAAATATAATGTAAGAAAAGAACACTTGAATATTATGGCGGATGCATTGAAAGTGCGTGCCAAAAGCTACCAGATGGAGATGAAGAGAAGAAAAAATATTGTCACATTCATGAAGAATTTACTTGGGATAGTCATTTTTATTTTATAATAATAATGTTTATTTTATATTTACTTTGTAGGTATATGTTAATTTTCTGTTGTGAATGGGTTCAATAAAATAATTTTACGTACTATGTTTCGTTCATTTAATGTTTTTGTGGTTTTAGTACTATAGGACAATTAGACAGGACCCTTATTTGATTATCAAGGTCTAGTTGACCTTGATCATCATTTTAGGATTATAAAAATAGTATACCAGACAACGGACGGACATGATCGTTTATCTGTGCATAATACATCTACTGCAGTCACTACTATAGCAACCCCCTTAGCGGGAAACCCGTGTTCAGCAATGGACGTTTAACGGGCATTAATTCTTGTAAATAAATAAATACAATACTTACCTAATTTCTGAAGGTGGTCTATACGCTGCGCTGGTGACGTACACATCTGATGCTGAGTCGGCTCTGGGAGACCCGTTCGTGTGCTGGTGTCTTCTGCCGTTCCGATGTTCGCCTGAAGGCGACCGGGTTCTTTCGTCCATTGTCTGTAAAAGTTGGGTTTGGTGTTAAAGTAACCTGCGCAAGAGGGCGCCCCCTATATGACTTGGACATCGGCTTAGGGCTTTCTGGCGGGGGATGGCTTGTTAAGTATACGAAAAATTAAATGTCACATTATGCGCTCTAAGACAGAGGACAACATTTTCTTGCATGAAATGCTATAGGTATTTTAATAATTTGAAAATTGACAATTTTTTTTTTTAATCATTTATTTTATTGTTCGACACCGTTAGATGGACCATCTTAATTTACGTGAGTATCAAATAGTCAGATAGATAAACACTTTATTGTATAGGTAAGTATTTCCCGCGTGCGGTTTCACCCGCATAACTCCCGTTCCCGTGGGAACTTCCTAATTAAATATAGCCTATGACATCCGGGGATAGTGTAGCGGTCCAGTACTTTCGGAGCTTATTCAATACAAACAATCAAATGTTTCCTCTTTATAATACAAGGAGAAGAAGAAGAAGAAGAGTAATAAGAACAGAACACAGAAAACTTATAAACTAAACGCAGTGCAGGGTAAGGACGATTGGCGGCCTTATGTAGTAGATATGTTACGGCTAAAGGTAGGTGTGAACATAAACTTAAGATTAGCCGGCTAAACTTAAGTTTATCTTCGAGAAGCAGCTAAAGTTCGATAACATGTTAGTTTGCGTCGTGATATTCTAGGTTTTAATTAAATTAAACAATACCTATGCACGGCACAAAAAGGTAAAAAAAAAAATCACCTAAACCTAAAGCAATGGTGTTGAACATGGACTTGAACATGAACTAGAGGTTGATCTAAGTTTAACCGCATGTGGTCGGCTAGACCTAGGTTTAGCCGGCTAATCTTAAGTTTATGTACCTTTAGCCGTAACAGATATACTAAATTAAATAGACCTATATTTTAAATACAAACATCTGTGTTTCCTCAACAATAATAATCATCAGAATAAAAAGAAAATACTAGGACGAATTACAAAACGTTTACTGCAAGTTCATTATCAATAAAGTAAGTTAAAGCGAGCCGTAATATTTTGTTCTCATCGCATCGCTCGTGAAATTGAACAATGCAGTTCAAGGATTGTAAAGGAATGTTGCTGCGTTTGGTGCAAGTCATAAGATTGAAGTAAGTTTTTTTTTATATTACTAGCCGAGTTTTGTATTCTTGGTAATCCCTCGTACTAAGCTAATATGCTTGTGTTTCGAATGGGTTCACGTCGGTATTGCAATGGGTGGGGATCGAACCGGCGACCATAACATCACAAGTCCGGCGCCCCTAGCCATTGGGTTACGTCAGCTTGTTAATATGTATTGTATTCTTCTAATATCGAGAATGTGATATCATAGATATGTGACTCAATGATAAAAGTTCATTTAATATGTTACTCTATTAGTCAGTTCACGTCCACTGCTGAGCATGAACCTCCACTTTAACAGATCTTGGCAAACCAGGGTCTGTGCGGGATATTGCTACTTACGACACCTGCAGGAAGATATTGTTCTCCATATCTTCCTGTAGCAACTTTACCAACACGGCATGACGACGTGTATTCAAAAATACCAATTTATTTATCTAATCCGGAAAAATGAGAGGAATCACAAAACCCAATGATATTATACCGCTTTGCCAATGCGGAGACATGCAAGAGAGACAGTTAGTTCTCTATATTATGATAGTATAAAGAAAACTTTTCTTTGTAATAGGTATTAATGTTGTCATAAGGTCTCGTTGCATGTTCTTTAGAGAAATTTGATACCCATTTGAGCTACTAATTAAGGCCTTCGCTAAAATTCGCGTGAAACCGTTCGTATTAAACTGCATTAAAGTTTTTTATACCAGTTACCCAAATTTTATGAGACAAATTAAAACTACATTTTAAAACGAAATAAAAGCATCTATAAACGGGTTGAAGGGTTATCAATCTCGAATAGTATCTAAACTACTTAATGGTCTCTTAAACAACGATAAATCACTATTTCCTGCCAAAACACACTTTTTAATGTTTTGCATTCACATATAATTTAACGGTTAAACATGTTATACGTGATTTGTATACCAATGTAATCGGAACGGATTAAAAAAAATCCTACTCACATTTAGGGCGCGTTCCCGCTATGTCGTGACGACAGATAATCGTGTAGTTTTAAGTATCGTGGCTTGTATGCTTAAATGGAGGTGTTCACATATAAAACGACACGATTTACAGTCATCTACGACATTTTTTGTTGTGACGACAGATTGTCATGACAATGGGAACGGCTAGCACAACAGTCTTAAAACGATAAAAATCGTTACGACGCGAGCGACGATCGTGACGGCAAATCTATCGTAGCCACGATAAAAATAGCGTAGCTTGCTTGATGTGTAATCGACAAAGCCACTGCCGTGAAACGATAAAATGTCGACGCGATACAATGGGAACAGCTAGATACGATAGTTGCTAAACAATAAAAAAAATTGACGACAAACAGTCGTTATAATGGGAATAGATAGTAACGATAGTCGTCTGACGATAAATTAACCGTTACGACATAGTGGGAACGCGCCCTTATACATGCGACGCTAACTACGCTACCTACATACCTAATTTAACTATCTATATTTTGCTACCTGTTTTAAATCACGTCGTTGCTAGTTTTTTTACTATATCAGACGGTTTACGACCACAACTAAACATGGGCCCTCTTTTTAACAGACCATAATCACCACGTTTGGCAGGCGCATTGGCGACGGGCCGTATTGCTTATGCGTACTCGGCCCCCGCCAACGGCGGGTCGAAGGAGTGTCCGGGAGGTTTTAGTAGTGTAGGATCCTCTCCTCGTGATATGAGTTAGCATACCACGCTATCCCACCGCCAGTGCGCGAATACGCTGCAGCGGCGGCGGTAGGAATGCGTAAATCGCATTTTTTTAAAATTTGTTCGGGCAGAACTAACCACCGGCCAACAAAAAAAAATTTAATTAGCGATTGCATTAAATGGTAACTGTATTGAGCTGAAGATGCTGCTGCCCATCTATCAGCTGTATATCCCTTCGTCGCCTCTTACGACACACATGGGAAGACACGGGTTTTGCTAGTTTATTCAAAGCTAATTCTAAACTAATTCTAAACTATCCAAAAACTTAACCATTATACCATAATTTATTAAGCCTTATAATTTTAAGGTCTGTCTGTTACCAGGCTATATCTCAAGAACTAACTAGAAGCGATAGTTAGACAGTTGAAATTTTCACAAATGATGTATTTCTATTGCCGCTATAAAAACAAATACTTACTAAAAATTAAACAATATAAATATTTAAGGGGACTCCAATACTACAAACTTTTTTTTGCTCTTCTTTGCTCGATATCAATAACGGCAACAGGTAGACGCTTGAAAATGTTACGGAACCCTTCGTGCGCGAGTCTGACTCGCACTTGGCCAGTTTTTTTATCTTTTGTACAATAACAGTACATGGCGGACTTAAAAAAATATACTTTCTGTTAGAGTTATAACAGCTCGAACGTCAAAAGCCCATAACTCAAAAGTGACTTTGTGTTGAGTCCTTTCTACTTAACTACGTCCAGTTTTTAGCATTAGAACGGAATCAATCCACCCAACACGGGTAATCGGGGCCAGTGAGGCACATTTTACTAGCGGATATCATAAATAATAAACTTCTAACTCGACTTAAGTTTATAGCTTGGGACTATCATCAAATAGTATTATAATCTGATATTAGCTCCACATTCTTTAGCACGCGATGTTTCAAATAATTTAATTGATAAAATTAAAAGCGTGTTTTGATGTATCTACTAAAGATATAAAACAGCATCTGTTTTATGTTATGAGTTATTTTCGAACGATGTTTTATTTCGTTTGTATTTTTCGTGCGTACGTAGCCTCTCATTATGATAGGCCTAGCATAGTTATACAATAGTGCTACTAATAACAAAGATGTAAAACCTTCCAATGCACTAGTAGATCCGAAGTCCGAAAGGCCTGCGAACTGTTAAGTAGAGTGACAGTTGCACAAATACCCCTAAAGTCATCTTTCATCAATTCCCCGCCAGCCACCGCCCTGAGCTGAAGTCCAAGTCCCACTGGGGGCGCCCTTTTGTGCAGGTTGTTTAGTTTGTTGTTTTATGCCACTTATTAACGCTGGAGTTGTGTTCGCCTTTCTGCCCGGTAAAATATTGAAAGCCTCGTGGCTAACTACATATGTTCATCCGAAAAAACATATAAAAAATATAATTTGTTAAATTGAACGTAAAATACTCATTGACCTTGTAAAGTTGTCTACGGGAAATGATCACTATTTTTTGGCTCACGAATAGTAAAGTTACGGATATGGGATACAATTTAATTGTATAAACGTGTAGTTGATTGCTTAAGCACATTTATAAAGTACCATTAGAATAATAAAGTAAAAAAAACTGTCATCAATTTACATACCTACGAATCTTATTTGTTTCATGGCATCATTTCATACATACACCTTCTCTACAAGTCTACTTATACATTATTATATTACTAGCAACCCGGCCCGGCTTCGCACGGGTGCAATGCTGATGTATCATACATATAAAACTTCCTCTTGAATCACTCTATCTATTAAAAAAAACTGCATCAAAATCTGTTGCGTAGTTTTAAAGATCTAAGCTTACATAGGGACGGACAGACAGCGGCAAGCGACTTTGTTTTTTACTATGTAGTGATATTTATTTGTGGCAAACTAAAAACTTACGAACACTGGATAAAATTACATTTCATTTTGTTTCTTGTCGAGATGATCATTATAGCGGTTACGCACTACGTCCGATCCGAATCCGATCTGGACCCGTGAAAATATTGTCCGTAGTAGCCGTAGAACTATTTTTATGGTAATTTACGCACTAGTTCTCCGTAATCTGATTTTTTTCCAAATTGCTAGACCAATATTTTCACGGGTGCGGATCGGACATAGTACGAAACCGCTCTTAGTCTTATATT
Source organism: Nycteola revayana (assembly GCA_947037095.2). NCBI lineage: Eukaryota > Metazoa > Arthropoda > Insecta > Lepidoptera > Nolidae > Nycteola > Nycteola revayana. Next base: position 4,253,482 of record OX344847.2, read on the forward strand.
ACATCTTTATTCGTGATTAATCATGATTCTCTTGATTTTTCATTTTCATATGACTAATTAAAAAGTTAGACTGCCTTGCCGTAAGGAATTATATGAATATGCTTACCGTATATTCTGATAAAGTCCTTTCCGATGGCGCCCTGTGACTGTCATTCTCATCTCTCGATGAAGCTCTATGCAAGTATCCCCCAGAAGAGGGCGAGTCCACCCCTGATCTGTGTGTCGCCACGTAGTGGTTGTTTTTCACTTTATGCGCCATTGTTCTTCACTTCACTTTCACTCACAAATTAACGACATTGACTCATATTATGCGCCCAGTTGCTGACAGTCACTCATAATCTGACAGTCAATGGTACATTTTCGTAGTTAAAGTGTCCGTGACATTTTTGTTAAAAAAAAAATTGTTAATTGTTACACTGTCGTTGTTGCAGCCCCTGTAACAAACAAAAAAGATTATTAAGTATTTTACAAAACTACTTCATTAATTTAGTGTTTATATACCTATTTGCATGTGTTGCTTGTTATCAGATAGTTATATTTTATGTATATTATGGCGCTTAAAAGATCCTTGGAGGAACCTTAATCATCACGATCTAGCTGAGTCGTGATACCAAATGTATTAAATGTAATTAACATCTAAAAATAATAGTTTAAAAAAAAACGAAAAAAACACGCTTTTATAGCTAACCGAACTAAAAAATAGAAAATAATTTTCACCTCAAAATAAAATTATAATAAAGTTTAAGTTATTCACAGAATAATTCAATTCAGAGTGAAAAGCGTGGGGTGCATTTTACCACTTTTCATAACTCTCCTCTCATAGATAGTTGCCAATAGAATGATTGTGACATTTACTTTATCAAGTAGGTACCCCACGCTTTTCACTCTGAATTGAATTATTCTGTTAATAACTTAAACTTTATTATAATTATATTTTGAGGTGAAATTTTTTTTCTGTTTTTTAGTTCGGTTAGCTATAAAAGCGTGTTTTTTTAGGTTTTTTAACTATTATTTATTTTTTAAGGATAATGGGAAATTGTTATCAAATTAATCAGACTTCTGGAAACTGGTGAAAATTAAGTTCAAAGATTCCGTTACATACAACCCATGCTAAAAAAAGCGTGTTAAAAAAGCATCCTGATTTCTAATGTGAAATCATTCGTTATCTCTATTCGTTGTTGCAATTTCCAAAAATCTGTTGAAAAGTTGCACATACCTACAATGTCTTGTCTCTTGTCCAACAGTTTTATGACAACAAGAAATCTTATCTTATTTTGTTACAAATATACAGATTATTTTCCCAAAACTTTTATTACTTAGTAACACACAAATTCAACAATGGCAGAGTTGTAAATAAAACTTTAATTTTACATTTCGTTCCTTTACGCTCGCTTTCATTATGTTATGACGGCATTCTGTTTATTTTCCAATAAAAAAACCACAGACAGGCATCTGGAACTTCTAATCTAATTTCTATACGCTAAAATATATAAAATGAAATCGAATCGACCTTGAGGGAATTATGCGTGCACAATCTATTTTGAATCATGTAGTAGTAAAAATAGAGGTTATAATTTATTGAATTGTCGTGACTTAAATTATTGCATGTGAAACAATAATAACAATGGCCGATCTTAGGCGATTAGTGACGCAAGCATACAGGTACTTATCGACAGAGTCGGACAAAGGTTAAGCAAAGTTTTATTGGTATTCAATGAAATCGGGCGTTACTTTGCGGAAATCCATTCTAATCTTAATTAAAAATCCATTTAAGCGAAATTAACAAAACATCAAGTGTTAATTTCGCTTAAAACGTGTCAAAATGCTGGGTTCTTTTTGCACCACCCAGCGCTCACCCATACGACGAAAAGAAATAAAAACATATCTCCAAAACAAAACCTGGCCGTCTTCGGCTGGTGATTGTATTTGGATTTTTTTTATGTAAAATTTCATTTGTTGGAGTATATGATTGGGCAGTACCTACATTTGGGAATTTTTTGGAGAAGTTAAGTGCTGTAACGACTACAAGATTACACGTAGGTACTACAGTTCTCTTTAATAATCTCCAAACGTTTAACTATGAATAATTATGGAAGATAACGGTATGGCTATAAGAATCGTAAAATGTAACTATAAAAAATCATATTGACGACCTTGACGGATGTATTTAGAAATAAACAAAAAATTTTAAGATTACCTTTTAAACTTTCGAGAATCATATTGCCTTTAATTAATGTAATGTAATGTAAAGACTTAATAAAAATGTTTAACGTAAATTGTGCTTAGTTGCGGCGCCCCATACCACTTGTTTAAGCGCCCGAAGTTTGTACCTAATTCGTCTCTGTATTTTGTGTAAAGCACTGATATCCATCGATATACCTGTTATAATTTATCACTTGTAATGTTGCCAAATTACGTTTTTGAATGTGTAATCAATTACATTAATCAGGAGAACTAAGGTTTAAAAAAATAAAATATAGCTACCGGTGGTAGTTGGTAAAAAAATGTTACAATAAAGTTTTTTAACCATAAAGTTTTTTAAACGAAACGAAATTTGATAAATAAAAACCGGCCAAGTGCGAGTCGGACTCGCGCACGATGGGTTCCGTACCATTTTCAAGTGCCTACCTGTTGACGTTATTGACATCGAGCAAAAGAGGGCAAAAAATAAACTTTCTTGTATGGGAGCCCCCCCTTAAAAAGTTATTTTATTTTATTTTTTGTATTTTTTGTTACATCGGCAATAGAAATACATCATCTGTGAAAATTTCAACTGTCTAGCTATCGTGGTTCTGGTGACAGACAGTGAAGTCTTAGTAATAGGGTCCCATTCCCCTTCGGATACGGAACCCTAAAGAACAAGGAAATTGATTTATCAATCACTTAGTTATAAATGTTAATTTTGTTATAAGGCCGACAGTTCTAAATCGTTTATGGGCTTAATGACTATTGACGTGTATATATCAATCTTGGTACATGATTAGTTGATTTTTTTAATGTTATATCACAATCTTCAGTGTCAGGAACAGTTCAATCAAAGATTTGAAACAATGTAATTAGCTCTTTCTGAGCATGTTACCGACAGACAGAGATGCGGTAATATGTTTTAGATTCACCATAAAAAAAATGTATGTCAAGGAACGGGCTGCAGCGTTTCCTTTTGTGGTACAATATTATACTGCGGTTACCAAACCGCCTGCCAAGCGTGGTGACTAAGGCGAACACCCTTGGGAGGAGGCCAATGTTCAGCAGTGGAAGTTGTATGGGCTAATGATGATGATGATGACTGCCTTCTTTAGTGCCAATAATCTATACTAATTAATAATCTGAAGAGTTTGTTTGTTTGCTTTAATGCGTCAACCTCAGAAACACATCGGCCCAGTGTCCGATGTGAAAAAATTGATTTCAGTGTTAGTCGGTCGCCAACAGTTGATGTGATAATAATACATCAAAATTTAAACAAGTTTACTAGAATGAAATAGTAAAAAAATCATGAATCGGTTCAAATTGTTACTCAACAAGACGTAAAGCCCCGCCCGGGAATTGAACACAATACCCATTGTGTGGCTGATCACCTGTGATGGATGAACGAACATGTCAAAATGTTGACTACATAGAAATAACAGAAGTACACAGAGTATGAATCAATATCTATGCTAATATTATAAAGCTGCCGAGTTTGTTTGTTGGTTTGAACGCGCTAAACTCAGGAACTACTGGTCCGATTTAAAAAAATCTTTCAGTGTTGGATAGTCCATTTATTGAGGAAGGTTATAGGCTATATTTTATTACGAAGTTCCCACGGGCACGGGAGCTACGCGGGTGAAACCGCGCGCGGGAAGCTAGTACTAATATATAAAGCTAAAGAGTTTGTTTGCTTGTTTGCGCTTATCTCAGAAAGTACTGGCCCGATTTGAAAAATTCTTTCAGTGTTAGATAGCCTATTTGTCGAAGAAGGCTATAGTCTATAGTTAATAATGCAGTTCCTACGGGAACGGGAGTTACGGTGGTGAAACCGCGCGAGTTTTTTTTTCCGAAGGACATAATGTAGTTATCCCTGAGGCTTTTGCTACTTCACCGGGCATAAAGGCGAGCAGAGCTCCAGCCTAGATAAATGGTTAAAACATTACAAACTAAGCAACCTGCGCAAGAGGCCTCTCCTGTGGGACTTGGACCTCGGCTCAGGACGGTCGCAGACGGGGAGATTGAGGGATTATGGCTTTTAGTTTCTTTAGGGGAGTTTTGTGCAACGGTCGCTCTACCTTACAATTCGCGGGCCTCTCAGACTTCGGGTCTACGAGGGCATCGGAAGGTTCTTAGCAAACTAAGGGTCTGGAGGGCGGAAACCGCGCGGAAAATATCATAGGTTAGTCGTGATATAATCGGCGACTGTAATTTAAGATACTTAGTTTTTATTAACATTCTTTGTTTTACTATCTGATTAGGTTCTTGATTGACATTTTTGATAAAACTTTAATCAGATGGTCTTAACATATAAGGTGCTACTAAATAATATGCCTTCTCTTTAACAGTAGATAGAGTTCCTATAGTGATAAACATCTATGACGCATCGAATCGCGAATCGAATTTCTATGAAATAATGGCTATTGCCCGCGACATCGTTCGCATAAATTTCGATTTCTTCATGCAAATTTGGCAACCTTTTTGGGATAGAATTTTCAAAAATCCTTACTTAGTGCACACCTGCGTCATTTAATAAATATATCTGAAAAATTCATGGTTCTGTAGATACAGTCAGCAAAAGAGATACGTTTACACCCTGTGAAACGCATTTTCAATATATATGTACACGTTTATGAGAAGAGTTCACTATTATGTATATTTGTAAACAGCTAGCAGCGAACTCTTCGCCCAAAAAGAATTGCCGGCTGTTGTACTGACAAAAAAATATTTATTTACATTATTTGATAGTGACGGTGTAAACCTATCTCTTTTGTTGACTGTACATAAAGCTGAAGAGTTTTGTTTGTTTCTTTGCTTGACGTTTGTTTTCAAATTGATCCAGATCCTAGAGAGAGACTACTCAGGAACTGTTCCGATTTGAAAAAATATTTTAGTGTTAGATAGTCCATTTATCGAAGAAGTCTAAGTTTATTTAATTATGAAGTTACAACGGGAACGGGAATGACACTTGTAAAACCGCGCGTAGAAGCTAGTTTCCATTCATTTGTAATTTTTTCATGAAGGTCTTGACATGATAGTGGGCCGGATTGCTTATGCGTAGGTACCCGGCCCCCGCCAACGGCGGATCGAAGGAGTGTCCGGGGGGTTTTAGTGGTGTAGGGTCCTCTCCTCGTGGTATGAGTTTAGTACACCACGCTATGGAGAGGGCGAGACCCACATATACCACCGCCAGCGCGCGAATACGCTGCAGCGGCGGTGGGAATGCGTAAGCGAAATTCCAAACGGACAAAAAAAAAAAAAGGTCCACAAGATAGTAGGTATCTACCGTTAAAAGAATGGCATATAATTAAGAAGCTCCTTACATATTGTAAAATAACAAGCGGAGTTAATAATTGCGCAGGTATGGCACAACTAACTCTTAGTTGTTCCATACCTGCGCGTGCGCCATGACCTTGTCTATTTCATAAGCGATTCGATCGGTATTTATTCGGTTGTTTACTTTTTAAGAGACGTAGAGCATAGTGCTTGTATGCTCAACGACCTATTTCATGGTGAATTGCTCGCTCTTGTCTTTTTTTGTTAACGGACTTATATTTTTTTCAAGTACAATTGATTAGTGTATATTTTTTAAATATATTAATAATTACAGAATAAAATTGAAACGGCCGTAGCCCAATGGCTAGGGCGTCGGACTTGTGATGTTGAGGTCGCCGGTTCCAACCCCACCCATTGCACTAACGACGTGAACCCACCCGTAACACAAGCATTTTAGCTTAGCACGAGGGGTTAACAAGAATACTTGTAGACAGTACAACTCTGCTTGTAATTTTTTTAAAGAAAAGAACGCAAATGATTTCGAATCTGTGTTAAGAGAATTGTTCGAACAACCTATATTAGATTTTATGACAAGGCACCAGAGTTCATTTTGATCCTTACCATCTATTTCAAGGCAATTTTTTTGTAAAAAAAAACCTTTTTAATTGTTTTACATAACGTTCGATAGTAATACTATAGACAAACTACTAAAATATCACAGTGTATATTTATAGTACCTAGGAAGCTTTGCCAGGAATAGGTCTATGTGTCCTTCGAAGGTATAACCAAGACGTTAAAAATGAAGAATTAATCATGATATATTGATTGTCGTTTTTTAGAAGAGATTACTAACTAGCAGAGTTTTTGCACATTACTAGTATTCTAGTTAACCCTCAGTGCTAAACTAAAATGCTTGCGTTACAAATTGGGTTCACGTCGGTAGTGCAATGAGTGGGGATTGAACCGGTGACGACAAGATCGCAAGTCTGATGCCCTAGCCATTGGTTTGGATGTGAACTATTTGTGCTTTGTCGTACTTATACTAAAGCCTGTAGTACCAATCTTTACCTAACACAATGCTTGGCAGACGGGTTGGTGACCGCAGTTTTATGTTTACCACACAAGGAAACGCTGCTGCCCGTTCCTAGATATACGATCATTAAAGACCATGTTATAACTATTGGGACCAACGGCTTAACCTGCTTTCCGAGGCACGGAGGGTAGTCCCACAGCCAACCAGAAAGAAATCTTAGAAATATACACAACGATTTTCTTGCGATTTAAAGCGAGCTGAATACTAAGCGAGCCGCTACGCCACGGTGGTTGTCTGACTTCCATATATTTAGTAAAACCAGGTCAGCTCAGCTACTTTCAATTACTGCGAGCGCTCGTTAATGCTGAACTTGTCAACAATAGTTAATAAGCACCTGAGCCTTCCAGAGAACTTTACTAAGTCACGAAGTGAAAATGATTCCGAAGGACTGTGTTGCCAACACCGAGACACCTTTTTTTTTTCTTTCTTCGGTTTGACTTACGTAGGTAGCCACGAGGCATTTACAACTTCACCGGGCATAAAGGCGAGCAGAGCTCCAGCCTTAATAAATCGGCTCAGGGCGATCGCTGGCGATGAGATTGAGAGATTATGACTTTTAGTATTTAAGGGGAGGGATAATATTAGTTTATATGTGGTTTAGATTTAAGTACAAAAGTAGCATGATTTTAAAAAGCTTGATTATGTAGATAAACTTAACTTTATGGTAAATATTATAATTATTTTACACTTGCTTCCCGCACGCGGTTTCACCCGCGAACCTACTGAAAGATTTTTTGAAATCGGACCTGTAGTTCCTGAGATTAGCTCGTTCAAACAAACAAACTCTGCAGCTTTATAATATTAGTATAATACTATCTGTAATGAAAACTAATAAATCGTCCGGCTTACTTCTTCATGTATACTTATGTAACTATGACTGTGATTTTGTAGATTGGTGATCGCTGTAAGATGGTGAGTATCCTTGAGCTGATAGATGTGGTTTCCCATCCATCAGCTGTATGTCCTGTTGTTGTATCTTATGACAATGGGAAGATATGGGGTAGTCTATTCAAAGCCGGACACCACACAGCTGACCAAAGTAAGCTAACAAAGATCATCATCATCATCATCATCATCAGCCCGTATAACGTCCACTGCTGAACATGGGCCTCCTTCCGCGGGAGGGTATTTGCCATAGTCACCACGCTTGGCAGGCGGATTGGTGACCGCAGTGTTATGTTGTACCACACAAGGAAACGCTGCTGCCCGTTCCTTGCTATATACGATTATTATAGATGATGTTATATTAATCGGGACCAACGGCTTAACGTGCTGTCCGAGGCACGGAGGGTAATCTTAGAATTTACACAAAGATTTCCTGTCCGGCGTGGGGATCGAGCCCACGACCTCCGAGATATAAAGCGAGCCAAATACCGCTACGCTACGGAGCTAACAAAGATACCTAACTAAAACCTCAAATTCTACTATTAAAACGATGGCAACACAGGCATAGCTAGATACCAAATATGGTGGTGCATTTGAATACAGTAGAAGTTAGCTTCAGGTTAAATATTTTGCCGGAAAACGAGGCTGATGGTAATTAATTCTGTCACCCGGAGTATTTGTAGGCTTTGTGCTTAGTTTAAAAGGCATGGGAAAGTCTCGACTTATTTCTTTGAGAGTAGGGACGCCCTAACATTGGAATTTCACTTGTTAGATGTAACCTACGTTGTATAAACGACAGGAATGTGAGAACGATGTGATAGGAGTAAAGGGCCAAGGGAGGTCCAAGACCCACAGAGGCGCCTTCTTGCACAGGTTGCTTAGTTTGTAGTTTTTAAATCATTTATTAAGGCTAGAGCTCTGCTCGCCTTTATGTCCGGTGAAGTAGCAAAAGCCTCGTATAGGCTACGTAGGCTAACTACGTATGTCCATGCGAAAAAAAAGTGCTGGTTTTTACAACGAGATAATAGATTAAGAATTGTAATATTTTATAAGTTACTAGCGACCCGCCCCGGCTTCGCACGGGTGCAATGTGGATGTATCATACATATAAACCTTCCTGTTCAATAACTCTATCTATTAAAAAAAACCGCATTAAAATCCGTTGCGTAGTTTTAAAGATTTAAGCATACATAGGGATACAGGGACAGAGAAAGCGACTTTGTTTTATACTGTGTATATATTTTAAAGTAGCTACTTTTAGTTGTACATAATAATATGTAGTTTATTAATTAATGACAAATGTTATCTTTATATAATATCAAAATGAATCCCTATGTCCCTTGGTCACCGCATCACGCATGAACGGATGACGGACCAATTTTGCTAATAAGTACTCTTTTGTTAATGTCAGGAGATGTAAAAAAAAAAAATTGCGCGGAAAATTAGGAAATTTAAGAAAACTTAACTGCAATATTATTTATCTAATGAAACTGATATTACTATAGAAACTTACTACATTATTTATTAAAAGCTTCATTATTTGTGACTTGAGAGAACCTCCGTAGCGTTGCGGTATTTGGATCGCTTTAAGTCTCGGATATCGTGGGATCGATCCCCACGCTGGACAAGAAATCTTTGTGTAAATTCTAAGATTTCTTTCCGGGTCTGGTTGGTTGAGGGACTACCCTCCGTGCCTCGGAAAGCACCTTAAGCTGGGACATAGGGACCATAGGGTCCCGATTGTTATAACATCATCAATAACAAGCGTATACCAGGGAAATGGCAGCAGCGTTTCCCTGTGTATTACAACATAATACTGTGGTTACCAATCCGCCTGCCTGCGTGGTGACTATGGCAAAACCGTCCCTCGGGAGGAGGCCCATGTTCAGCAGTGGACGTTGTACGGGCTGATGATGATGATGACATTATTTGTGACTGTCATGGGCTGTATTTTAAGATGAAGCATCTTCGGGAACAGGTGGAACCACGCCAGACAGCTAGTCTAATTATAAAACATCAGATATGGCTGTCAACCAATATTTAATGACAGGGAGATGACTCAATCATCTCAACACAAAAGAATAATGAGATGTCCATACTTACTCCAAAATTCTGGACCATAAAATTAATCATTAAAGTGAAGTAGCGGGAGCACAAGATAATAATGTAATTTATATAAAAAGCCGATCTATTTGAGATGCTGTATCGTTAAGGGTATACAACTAATCAAAAAGTCATCACGGAGGAATTAGATACGACCTGTCATGAGGAAGAACAATATTTTTGTGGGCTGGTGATGTATTGTGGGATAAGCTATACGTATAATAATAATTATGGTTGGTTGAGTGACTACCTTCCGTGAAGTTCCGTGCCTCGGAAAGCACGTTTAGACGTTGGTCCCGACTGTTATAACATCATCTATAATAATCGTATATCAATGAACGGGCAGCAGCGTTTCATTGTGTCGTACAACACAATACTGCGGTCACCAACCCGTCTGCCAAGCGTGTTGACTATGGCAACTACCCTCTCTCGGGAGGAGGCCCATGTTCAGTAGTGGACGTTATACGGGCTGATGATGATGATAATTATATTAATTATTATGGTTAGAAGGTTTTTTTTTCAAGATTCTAGCAGAGTTTTGCATTCTACTAGTATTCTTGTTAACCCCTCGTGCTAAGCTAAAATGCTTGTGTTACCAGTGCGTTCACGTCGGTAGTGCAATGGATGGGGATCGAACCGGCGACCACAAGGTCTCAAGTCCGACGCCCAAACAATTGGGCTACGGCCGCTTTTTGAGGACGTTATCGAGATTTGTAATTCACTTTTAAAAAGTTTTGAAAATGCCTACCTATAATGAAGTGTTCTTCAAATATAAAGCGACGACTTAACACACGTTAAATGCATTAAGCTATTTTTAGTATTCAATCCCTTTTTGTTATGGTTCCACTTCCACAATTAAGTAGTATTATTCTAATTTTATGTTCAACATAATTTATTACCTATTTCAATATAATTTTATTAAATAATAAAGCGGCACAACAGTTTGAAATTAACAATTAAATAAATTAGCTCCAGTATCGCTTCCACTGGACTACAAGCCCATACCTCCCACTGTCATACATTTGTTTTGAATAGTTACGAGGCTACGATATGATTATATCTATAATTACTGTCCCGCCCGAATGTTATTGTGTAAAACACAACATTGTATTAGATATTGACTCGGTAATGTTTGTATGTCTTGGTAGGTACCTTAGGTACTGGCCGGATTGCTTATGCGTACCCGGCCCCCGCCAACGGCGGATCGAAGGAGTGTCCGCGGGGTTTTAGTGGTGTAGGGTCGCCTCCTCGTGGTATGAGTTTAGCATAACACGCTATGGAGAGGACGAGTCCCACATATCCAACCGCCAGCGCGCGAATACGCTGCAGCGGCGGTGGGAATGCGTCAATGCATTTGAACACGGACAAGAAAAAAAAAAGAAAAAAAAAAGCTCCTTAGGTACAAAAAAAAAATTGAACTTTACGTACAATTAGTATCCTACTAATATTATAAATGCAAAAGTTTGTAAGTATTTATTTATTTACAATTTATTTATTTATTTACAACATACTTACATCTACCATTACAGAAAATTCCAATGCGGTAAACGTAGACAATTTGGTTGGAAATAATGTATACATTTGTCAACTATCACTAAGTATGGATGGATGGATGGATGTTTGTTACTCTTTCACGCCAAAACTATTGAACGGACTTGGCTGAAATTTGCACCGGGATAGGTAATACGCTGGATTAACATATAGGCTACAAAACATCACGCTCCGACCCACTTGAGCAGAGTAACGCGGATAAAACCGCGGGGCGCGGCTAGTAAATAATAATATGGTGGTGGCATACTTACAATTTAGAGTTTCCCACGCACGGTTTCATCCGCGTAATTCCCGGTCCCGTGGAAACTTCTTAATAAAATATACGTATTATCTAACACTAAAATATTTTTTCTAATCGGACCAGGAGTTCTTGAGATTAGAGCGTTCAAGCAAACAAACAAAGTATTTAGCTTTAAATATTAGTACTAGATTCCCGCACGCGGTTTCACTCATTTGAATCCCATTCCCGTGGGAACTTCATAACAAAATTTAGCCTTTAGCCTTCCTCGATAAATGGGCTATCTAAGAGCATGTTATATCACTGGAAGATTTTTTTAAATCGGACCAATAGTTTCTAAGATTAGCGCGTCAAAGGAAACAAAAAAACAATCAAACTTCAAAAAATAGTAAAGATTACGTCATAAATAATACAAACCCACCATTAAAGATTAAAGAAGAAAAAAAAGCAAAATTCAATAATTTCTTCGTTTGCGTGTAGATATGATAATTCCTAAAGTTTCTCTTTACGATGTAAGGCGGCATTAGAACCCCGAAGCCGGTGATAGGCATACATTAGGATAATCAGATAAACGGAGCTCAAATATGTAATATGGTATGTATCAGTGATTATATCTTGGGATTTTAATGTTTGAATGGGCTTGGAGAAATGTGGGCAGTGTTTTTATGTTCTTGTAGTTATGAGGGTTAGTACACTTAAAATGATAGAGCATGGATAGCGATGTGGAATTTTTTTTTCGGACAGACATCATTTAATTAGCCTGGAGGCTTGAGCTCACACTACAAACTAAGCAACCTGCGCAAGAGGGCGTCGCCTGTGGGACTTGGACCTCGGTTTAGGGCGGTCGCTGGCGACGAGATTGAGGGATTTGACGTTTTTTATTTTAGGGAAGTTTTGTGTAACTGTCGCTCTACTTTACAGTTCGCCGGCCTCTCGGACTTCGGGTCTACGAGGGCTTCGGAAGGATGTTAGTACAGATAAACAAGAAATAAATGTCGAGAAGCAAAACCAGTATGCATAGTTAACAACCTAGATTATACTAGATTACAAGCAAAATACGTGTTACCGACCGGTTATCAATAATATTATTTATTACCATATAAATGACCTTTCGTAGTACGTTTAAAGTACAAAATGACATTCTAATATCATTAGTGGTGATCGCGGACCGATTTACAACTAACCTGGCGGCCATTGTAGTGGCGCGGAATTGGATTGCAACAGGCAAAGGCATTCGGACAAACAGCCAGCATAGATAGAAGAAAATATAATGAGTTGTCAAGGAATTTATTTTATTATTATTTTACTTATATTATTAAGGACAATAGTTATTTTAAGATGACAAGGCTCGTCCCAGGTTGTTATATCTTAAGTCTCTCCTTTTGTCCTTGCAGTCAATGCAGTCAGATTGTGGAATTCGCTTCTCGCTAATTATAATATCTGTAACTATAATAGGTACTTTCCCTTTTCAAAAAAGAGTGAATGAACACTGTCTGTCCTCTTCGTAATAATATTAATATTTCTGTATGTGTTATTACTATTTATCATTGTATATATGTTTTTAACTATATGTGTTGGTATTGTATGTATGTATATCTAGATAGCAATACACTATTATTTATTCTTTATTTTAAACTCTTCTTTCGCAGGTCTACTGGAAGAGATTTCTTTAGAAATAAGTAGGTAGTACCCTTGTACATTGCCTTTTGTTTGTATTTGTTGTTTTCTTGCCTTTATGCTTGTGCGCACAGAACCAAATTAAACAAATTGCACTATTAAATATCTACCTATTTTAAAGAAAGGTTATACAAACAAAATGTCGAAGGGCAATTTATTATATTTTGTCAACTCTAATACTCGAAGTTCTTTAGGTTACTTGATAATTATAAAACGTTACTAACTACTAACTTACTACTTAATTTTAGTGTTTGCACAATTTTGTATGCAGTATTTTTTTGATTCAGTTAGTTTGATTATCAATTCTGCCACTTTTGACAACGGCCCTGTGGCGCAATGGATAACGCGTCTGACTACGGATCAGAAGATTCCAGGTTCGAATCCTGGCAGGGTCGCTATAGATTTTTTGATAGTTTTATATTTATTCATTTTATTCTGTTGCATGAATATGATGTAAATAATATTTTTACAGCTTTCATTTATTATTTTATTAGGTAGGTATGTACGTGACGTCCTCGCCAGTTTTGGTTTATTTAATTTACAAATAATAATTAATCGGTTCTGTTGCACCATTGGAACAAAAAAGTATTTTTTTTAAGACTTATGTTCACTGATCCAATGGTTATTTATAATAGTTGTTACTTTAAAAACACTCCCTAATCGTTTTATTTTTCCTACTATACTTTGACACAACAATTTTACAAGTAAGCCGCCTTAAGTGCATTGTTCGACAGCCCTCCGTCTTTTTTTTTTTTAAAGCTTACTAGCAGACTGTTTCTGTCTATACTAGTATTCTTGTTAACCTCTCGTACTGAGTGGCTTCACGTCGGTAGTGCAATAGTCGGTAGTAGTGAAGTGTATTTTCTTTCATATACTTACGTTTTGTAACTCAAATGTGATTATTTTCTCATAGTATTGTTAGGTACAGCAACAATATTATGAAATAACAGCTTTCCGCGCGCAGATTTGTCGGTGTCTCGAATTTTTCACAAACTTTTAATACGAAAAATCTTTGTAAATCAATCAATTAATAACACTGAATGCTTTTTGTTAGAATCCGTTCTGTAGTTTTGCATGAATAAGTGCCTAACTAACGACCATAGCAAGCAGACTTCTATTTTGATGACTAGGAAAACATGAAAAGAAATCATAGGCTATTCAAAATAGGGCACATAGTCGTATATAATCGTGTTAAGATCGTTAATCTAATCTGTCTGTTTAGTGTCCATTACCGTCACTGGCATTAGAGCACTCGACCGATTGGAACGAGGCACCGACTTATAATAGTACGACTAAATCAGTGGTTCTTAATCTTTAACTGTCGTATTAAACAAAAATTAAATTAGTTCAAGTAATTACTTAAGAACATCATAGGACCTTTTTTTTTGGATGGACTTACCTAGGTAGCCTTCACCGGGCATAGAATTTTTTTAAGAAGTGTATTACATTCCATAGGATGCGATATTCCTTATAGTATGCCTACGTAATAACGTAGATAAAAAAATAATCTATGCCTACTTTAATATACACTTGAGAGCAATAAAATCGCACACCCCTTGTAATTTGGTTTATTACTGATTGTTTTCTAAAATCTAAAGATATTGAGTAAACATCATTAGACAAAATTAAAGCATACAAGCTTAGCTTTACAAAAACATAAAATTAAAATCATTGACCTTTACGTAACTTACAAAAACCGACCGTACACCGAATTCCCCAAATTCACGCGTTTGCGTTGTCACTACTTGCACCCTTAGCCGCAGGTATAAAAAGGTCGGTTTATTGGAATTTTTAATCAGTTGCATACCGAAGGTCAACGTGATAACATCTCTACTGGAAGCATACGGATTTACTGGAAAAATATGGATACCACGCCCGCAGAAGCCGCTCAAGTTATTGCCTTGCTCGAAGCAGGCCATAACCAAAGTGAAGTTGCTCGACGGCTAAATTTGAGCCGCTACTCTGTTCGTCGTGTATACCAGAGGTTCCAAGAGACCGGTGGCTACATTCGGCGACCAGGATCTGGCCGGCGACGCACAACATCAGAGCGTGATGACCGCTTTCTTGTGACAAGGTCTTTGAGAAATCGGCAACTGAACGCGGTTCAACTGGGACAACAGCTTCGAGAAGTTCGCAATGTCAGTATAAGTCGGTGGACAGTTCGAAGAAGACTAGGTGAAGCAGGAATGACTTCACATCGCCCAGCAAATGGTCCCAAATTGACCACAGCTCACCGACAAGCCCGGCTACAATTTGCTAGGGAACATTTAAATTGGACGTATGACCAATGGCGGGCTGTTATGTTCTCTGATGAGTGCAGAATGACTTTACATGGTCATGATGGACGCTCTAGGGTCTACAGAAGGTCATCAGAGCGATTTTCACAATGCTGCATAAGCGAACGTGTGGCTTTTGGAGGTGGATCGTGTATGTTTTGGGGTGGCATAATGTTGGACACTAAAAATGACATTGTATTCATCACTACGGCGAATACCGGCCCGAGATCGAGAAGTTTGACGGCTGCACGATACGTCGAAGAAGTGCTCGAAGAACATGTGAGGCCGCTTGCGTGGCTTATGGGAGAAGATTTTCTCTTAATGCACGACAACGCCAGACCGCATGTCGCTAGAACAGTTTGCGACTATATGGAAGACGTTGGAATCACCGCGATGGAGTGGCCAGCTCGTAGTCCTGATCTCAATCCGATTGAGCATGTCTGGGATGAGCTAAAAAGAAGAGTTCGAGCAAGAAGCCCTGCTCCTACGCGCCTCCAAGAGCTTCAACTTGCCATTGAAGAGGAGTGGAACGCCATACCACAAGATTTCATGGTGAAATTAATACGGTCCATGAAAAACCGATTAAGAGCTGTAATCAAGGCTAGGGGAGGGAATACACCTTATTAAAAAACAATTTGATCAAGCATTTTGAGTTTTATTTTTATTCTTTCTTAAGCTAAATTGGGTAATTTTATCCGTATGTTGGGTTTTGTGCCCTAAAACTCCCTATGGGTACTTTTTTTACACTGTATTTGATATCATTAGAAAGGTATTGAAGTAAACATTCAAATAGTGTAAGTTTTATTTTAATATGTATTCACATTCATGAAAAAAACTGCTTTAACAACAAAAAGTCAACGTGTGCGATTTTATTGCTCTCAAGTGTATAAAGTTTAAGAGTTTGTTTGTTTGTTTGCTTGAACGCAGAACTTTAGATACGTTAGATAGCCTAATTATCAAGGCAGGCTATAGTCTATATTTAATTAAGAAGGTCCTACGTTAACGAAAGATACATACATAAGCTCACGCCTGTTTCCCAGCAGGGTAGGCAGGGACAATGGACCTGCACTTGCTACGATCCCTACACACATCTATCGCTTCATTCTCTCTCATAACATTATTCATACAAGAATAATAATAATAACGAAATATATGCGACAGAAACCGCGCGCGGGAATCTAGTAACAAATACATTTTATTTCTATTACTATAGTATTAAACATTATCATAGTAAAACATCAGATCCGAAAGTAATTTAGAATTGTTTATAAATACGACAGTTAGTAATGAGGGGTTATTTAACAAAATGTGCTATTTAAAACAGTGTACTAAATACCAATGCCAATCGTCTGTCGGATAACATAATTCAATTCTGTTTTTTCGGTATTATTTTACATTGAAAGCTTTTTTGACGCAACACGACTAATGTTACGACGAAAAAGGGTTTTTGCTATTTAAACATCATAAGTTCAGCCGTAGGATGTGCACTGTTGGGCATAGGCCTCCTTCATAGATAATGTGGTTGGAAGCGGCCTTCATCCTCCGTGATCTCGGATCTTAACCAGATCATCCGCCCATCTAGCTAGGTGGTAGTCGTCCTACGCTGCGTTTGCCGATCCGCAGTCTCCATTTGAGGACGCTATTTATTCATGTGTAATTGTCAAAAACAGGTGAATGTTGATAATTATATATGTCACCAGAAAATAATACGAATCGTAAGTTGATAAACATTCATGCCACTCATCTTGTTAAATTCAGTTGCCAGTTTCAGTGAACGCGCATAATTATTATATTATTTACTTACTTATTTTGACACTTGACCTAACCTAACCAAACGAGACTATGCTACTGTTGTAACAAAACAAAAAAAACGTCTACTTCAAATAAGTCCTGTTGCACTTAATTGGTTTAGGTTTAGGTATTTTTTTTAATTACCCGAAACCTCGTCAATTTATCAACTAACTAGAAAGTTGATGACTTATGAGTCTCATTATTTTGTAAATTGGTAATTGCTTGTCATTGTAAATTGGTAATATTTGAATTTAATACAAAATGTTGTACCTAGAATCTATTGCGGTAAAGCTAATCATTCAGTCTGCCTACGTCATCATTCTTTTAAAATTTTCAATTTATTACCAGATACGCATCATTTTCCGTTGGCATAACTGATCCCTTTGTGTGCTTCTATGGACCTCCAGTTGAGAGCCACTGATGCAAAGTGTTATGACTTAAATAGATGGTTTAGTATAAAAAGTATAGCGAAACAGGTACTATGACGTTAAGCTAGCAATCTAATGTAATTTATCAAAGTGTTACACCTGGGTAATATAAAGAGTATAAATAGCCACTAATTTATAACGCAATTTTCTTTGGTTTTAGATGCATTGGTGGCGGAGTGGCATTGATAACTTTTGATTTGAGTATCTAGAATCTTGGGTAATAAAATTCAGTAATATTTTTTCTTTTTATTTTTTTTTAAGATTTCGAGATTTTTTGGCGGGTGTTGAATATAATAGGACAGGGTTGGCAAACCAATGGCGCGCTTGCTATGGTCAGCGATCCTACCTATCTTTACTATTATTTTGTGTTAAAAAAAAAAAGATTAACTACTATCAGATTTTTTCACACTATTGGTATTCTTGTTAGCCCCTCATACTTAGCTAAAATGTTACGAGTGGGTTGACATCGGGAGTGCAATGGGTGGGAATCGAATCAGTACGACGTGATCGCAAGTCCAACGCCCTAGCCATTGGGCTACGACCGCTTCAAAATTAAATATTATTTTGATAGAGTTAAAATATTCCCCGTCGCTAGCGAGGGTCTATACATCATCATCAGCCCGTATAGCGTCCACTCTTGAACAAGGGCATCCTCCTGAGGGAGGATTTTGTCAAAAAAACAAGTTGGTGTCTGCAGTGACCGCAGTTTTATATTGTAACGCAGAAGGAAACGCTGCTGACCGTTTTTTGGTATAGGTACGATTATTATAGTTAATGTTATAACAATCGGGACCAATGGCTTAACGTTCTTTCCAAGGCACGAAAGTTCCTCAACCAACCAGACCCGGAAAAGAATCTAAGAATCTTCACAAAGCTTTCTTATCCTATTATTTCGAGCTGTCAGAGAGGGCCTACACAAGACAACATTACTGTGAAATAATTATTAATTGAAGATCCTTCCCTAGGGAAATTAATCCGTGTGTCGCGATTCCCCGTCAGCGACCGCCCGGAGCCGAGGTCCAAGTCTGACAGGGGATGCCCTCTTGCGCAGGTTGCTTAGTTTGTAGTATTTAAACCATTAATTTAGGCTGAAGCTCTGCTCGCCTTTATGCCCGATGAAGTAGCAAAAGCCTCAGGGCTAACTACATATGTCCGTCCGAAAAAAAAAGTGTGTCGCAGAGTATTTTACAAACACATAATCCACGGTTACCAGATTCAGAACAACTGTCTACAAAGCGGAGACAGTAAAAAAAAAGGAAATATCAAATAAGACATAAGACATAAGTTCGTATAAAATAAGACGATTGTTACATCAATTACTTCATTATACGTATGTTAACTAATAATAAGTTAGATGGTATAGCTGTCCTGGTGGTAATTCCTCACAACAACCTAATCCCCCGTAACTGATTGGTTCAAACATCGAATGTTAAAACTAAACGAACTTAGACCATTTAATTAAGCGAAGAAATCTCGCGGGTGGCACCGTGCTCATGCGCAGCGTGCTCTAGTGATGTACGTGTGTGTTCCATGAGTACTCTAGTAGATACCTACAGTTTGTTTTTGTTAGAATGTCATCGGTAATAATTCATACTCTTGCTCAGTGAGCACATCGCCCGAATACTCCGGTTTTTTCACGGGCTTAAAATGCTTTACGCTCTCGCGGAGAGCACGAAATTTGTGATCCCCAGCGAAGAGTATGTGGGACTGTGTGGAGGGCATACCAACTGAAACCCCACGGGGGATCCAAGCATTGGCTTTTGGGTATCCCCCCGCCACCTGCGGCCGCAAACTCCCCTTAACTCATATCCTCGTAAAAGTCGACCGAATACTCCTATTTTAAATTCTTACAACCGAGAATAAGAACATTGCGGAAAATTTTGTTTTATTTTCTAAATTTACTCCAATTAGGAACAAATTGGAATAATTCGTACTAGTACGTTAATTCGGGAGTTGCAGAGACCACCTCTAAACATCCTCATTCCGCAATCCCAGTCTGAGCCAAGGGCCGAAACCTACAGAATCCATTCTATTGCGCAGGCTATTCAGTTCGTAGTTTTTAAACCATTGAATAAGGCTATAGCCCGGTTTACTTTTATACCTAGTGAACTATCAACAGCCTCGTGATATATAGGCACATACATATTCGCTAGAAAATAAACGATTTTTTTTTCTATGATGCAACTAAAATTACAAGTTATAACAAACTACTTAAAAAAAAATGCTTAAGCTCCACTTTTTTCATATTTAGAACCGTGACGATTCCAATCATGACGCTGGTTCATCTTTGGAGGAAAATTGGTACTAAATAAGATCAGGTACAGTTCGTACTAGTACAGAACCAATACTAGTTCATTTTAGTACTTAATACAGCCCTAAACAAGTCTAGCTGGTTCAAATAAGCCGTTAACATCGTATAGCACCATTAATTGGCATCGTTGTCTTTATCATCGCTATCTACAAGGCTTGTGTGTTCCCGTGACTATGTCCGCATCAATTCAACCACGGAAATGTATGGCTGATTAATTTGTATGATGTTTTGTAGATTCAGATAAGGATTCTAGCTATTCTATTTATATAAGGATGTGGTGTAAGTAGTATATGATATATGCCGTAAAATTGAAACATTAAGAGAGGTATAGAACAACACCAGTAGGTACTATCAGTGGGCTGCCCTACTGGATTCGACCTTCTTGAATCATCATCATCATCAACAGCCCGTTGACGTCCACTGCTGAACATGGGCCTCCTCTTAACAGACCTTGGCAAGCCAGGATCGTAGAGGGATTTTGCCATAATCACCACGCTTGGCAGACGGATTGGTGATCGCAGTAAGATGTAAACCTTGAGCTTATAGATGCTGCTGCCCATCCATCAGCCATATGTCCCTTAGTCGCCTTTTACGACACCCATGGGAGGACATGGGGTGGTCTATTCTAAGCCGGAAACCACACGGCACCTTCTTGAATACCACACCCAAATAATGTTATTGATAATTGAGCTGCCGTAACCCAATGGTAAGGGCGTTGGACTTGCGATAATGTGGTCGCCGGTCCGATCCTTACCCATTGCACTACCGACGCGCGACGTGAACCCACTCGTAGCAAATTTTTTGCACACTACTAGTATTCTTGTTAACCCCTCGTACTAAGCTAAAAAGCTTGTGTTACGAGAGGGTTCACGTCGGTATTGAGCGACGAACAGATCGAAAGTCCGACACCATTCGGCTATGGCTATTGGCTACCTATTAAGCCAAATTAAAGAGCACATCCTAGCTGCTAATGAGCTAATTAGAGTCATTAGCAATGAGAAATGCAATAAGTGCAACTCAATAATTAATAAAAATACTGTAGGTGATTGTAGTTATAGTGAATCATTATCAAGTCCTCGACTGTCACTCACTCATAGCAAGCAAGGACACCCTCAGTTCACTTTGAGGGACCCAGTAGATGTAAACACAAAACTGAGGCAACCCACACTGCTAAAGCCAGCTATAGTTCTAAATAATTCTCAAGAACAGGGAGGTAATCCCATTGAAAAGGCCTGTGATAATAGAACCTGTTTAATATCAGACCTACTAGGGAAAAATTTTAGTAGTTTAATGAATATGTACACCGATCAAACAATTCTAAATGAATGTTTACCCGGGGCCAGTTATAAACAATTAACTGAGAAAATGGTCTCAATTAGTCAACATGGTACATTTAATAAATTTATTTTACTTTATGGTGATAGTTTATCTGTAAGTAGACATCATATTGTTGACATAGTTCATAAAATGAAAAAACTTAATGTGAAATATAATTCAACATTTTTATTATGTGCTCTGCCATACTCTTCAAACTTTACTGAAGAGCAAAATAGATATATTTTTGATTTGAACATGACAAGGTATAACATATGTCACCATAACCCTTTTGTGTCTTATTTTGACACAAATATTTTTATAAATAATTTTAAATTTAATTTGACAAATGGTACTATGTACCTACCATTTTATTTAAAAAAACAACTTGCTAAATTGTTAGCATTTAATATTTATAATGACTCTGATAATCATGTATTATCACAGAGTAGTTTAATTACTACTCAAACTAATGTTAATATTAACACCGACATAGGTATTTCCCACCTACATACAAGTAGATTGTTATTTAATGCTAGTAGTTTTACTAGCAACAATAGTTTAAACTAGGTATAAGGACAACGGATAGGCTGCATGGTTTGAATGTTGTTCATCAAAACATGCAAGGTCTGTCCGGCAAAGAATTAGAATTAAGTTTATTTATTGAAAAATTCAATGTTCATGTTTTATGTATGACTGAACATTGGCTTAAAGAATATCAGTTGTCATATATTAATAATGATAATTATAAGATTCAGAGTGCGTTTGTGAGGAGGAATGCAATTCATGGGGGTTCATTAATTATTGTTTCTAACAATATTAAAAGTAAACCAAGACTAGACATTGTAAACCTCTCTATTGAGCGCACTGTTGAGTTGTCATGTGTTGAGCTTGACCGACAAGTAATTATGTCAGTTTACCGCCCCCCCCTTAGCAACTTTGACTTATTTGAATCTGTCATAGAAGATGCCCTCACAAAATTAAGTTTTACCAAGAAAAGTATTATAGTATGTGGAGATTTCAATGTTAATATCCTAGAAACCTCATCACCGTGTAGTAGGCTTTTAAATCTTTTTAAATCGTTCAATTTGATTAATTTGTTTTACGAACCAACGCGTATTACTCCACACTCGTCAACATGCTTAGATAATATATTTGCTAGCTGTGTATCAGTGTGTAGCAAAATTCTTAATAGTTTGACCTCTGACCACTGTGGCCAATTAGCAATATTTAATACCGTTGACAAATGTAAATCAACTGAAGTTACTTGCCGGCC
This sequence comes from Nycteola revayana, assembly GCA_947037095.2. Taxonomy (NCBI): domain Eukaryota; kingdom Metazoa; phylum Arthropoda; class Insecta; order Lepidoptera; family Nolidae; genus Nycteola; species Nycteola revayana. Next base: position 4,275,885 of record OX344847.2, read on the forward strand.
AGTTACTGACTACTTAATGAATCAATTTAAAAATAATATTCTTGTTAAAATGAATCCCACATTGTTGAAGTTGAATAATCCTAATTTAAGTTACACGTCGGTTTTTCATGAAATCAATACTCAGTTCCAAACCACGTTTAAAATCAAAACTTTCACAAAACATATTAAATTAAATTTTAATGATTGGGCTACTCCAGGTATTTATAAAAGTCGTACCAAATTGTACGAGCTATATGGTATTAGAACCTATAAATTTGATGACGAGTTCCTAGCGTATGTGAGTAACTACTCTAAAATATTTAAAAAAGTATGTTCCCAAGCTAAAGCCAATTATTTTAGTAATAAAATCAAACATTCTAGTAACAAGATAAAAGCCACCTGGAATACAATAAATCGTGAATGTGGTAAAAATGTTACCCGTGAAAATTTTCTAGAATTAATAATAAACGGTGAAATAATTACTGAGAAGAATGACATAGCTCACGAGTTTAATAACTTCTTTGCAGACATACCCACTAAGACGACTAGCTCCTTAAACTCCTCAGATGTTGGCGCTGAACACCTTTTACGTAGAAGTGTATCGGAATGTAAAAAACAATTTGCCTTTGAACATGTTACAGTACATGATGTAATAAATATTGTTAAAACCCTTGAGCCCAAAAATACGGGTGATTTATGGGGAATTTCAGTTAGAATCATAAAAAATGTAATTGATGTAGTAACGCCTTACTTAACAACTATTTTTAATGAATGTATTGATATGGGTATATTCCCTGACCTATTGAAGTGTAGTAAAATCATCCCATTATTTAAATCAGGTGCCAAGGATGATCCCGCAAATTTTAGGCCAATATCAATATTGCCAGCCTTCAGCAAAATTTTTGAAAAATTAATGCTCAAACAATTACTCAGGCACTTCAATCTTAACAATCTCCTACACGATAATCAGTTTGGCTTCACAAAGGGACGTTCGACTACAGACGCGGGAGTAGCCTTAATAAAACATGTATATGATGCATGGGAGAGATCTAAGGATGCCATTGGAGTGTTCTGTGATCTTTCAAAGGCTTTCGATTGCGTTCATCATGATACACTTCTGCTAAAGCTAAATTATTATGGTGTAAGGGGCGTCGCGCTTGACATGCTTTCATCGTATCTTCACCAAAGGGTTCAGTGCGTAGACATTGGGGGAGTAAAGTCACAAAACTTACCAGTTAGATTAGGCGTGCCACAGGGGTCGATACTGGGCCCATTTTTGTTCTTGGTATATATAAATGATTTGCCATTTTATTTGAAAGACATGTGTGATATGGTACTTTTTGCGGATGACACCTCCCTTATTTTTAAGGTAGATAGAAAGAAGATTAATTTTAATGACATTAATAATGCTCTCGCACATGTCACCGATTGGTTTACGGTTAATAATTTGGTTCTCAATGCCAAGAAAACCAAATGTATCAAATTCGTAATGCCTAATGTAAGTTTTGTAGAGCCAAAATTAATAATGGGTAATGTTAATCTAGAAACTGTGGACTCGACCTTCTTTCTAGGCTTGACACTAGACAAGAAACTTCAATGGAGTCCCCATATTTCTTGTCTCGCTGGAAAATTGAGCTCAGCTGCTTACGCGGTTAGAAAAGTACGGGAACTCACTAATGTAGAAACTGCACGTTTAGTCTACTTTAGTTATTTTCACAGTATTATGTCCTATGGCATTCTGCTTTGGGGTAAAGCTGCTGATATTCAAAGCATTTTTATACTACAAAAACGTGCAGTTCGTTCTATTTATCAACTAAGTACGAGATTCTCCTTAAGAGACTTTTTTAAGGACATAGATATACTAACAGTCGCTTCGCAATACATTTATGCCAATATAATCTATGTCCGGCAAAATATTAACCTTTTTAACAAAAGAAGTGACATACACACAATAAACACAAGATATAAGCATAAACTTTGCACCGAATACCATCGCCTACAAAAAGTACACTCATCTTTTGTGGGATTAGGAGTCCGTATGTATAACAGAATACCTGTACACCTACAAGAGTTACCTCATGATAGATTCAAGTCAACTGTTAAGAGGATTCTAATAAAAAGGGCTTATTATTCAGTAAACGACTATTTAAACGACAATAACGCTTGGTTGATCAGTTAAACACAGACAACATTATAAACTCAGTTATTGAAACAGTTTAAACATTGTTCAACTAAAGGTTTAATATTAATAGACTTGTAGATATCCCCACTTTAGTTCGTCATGCTCCCGTTGTCTGTCATTGCTTGCGGTGGCGGTGTGGGGCGGGTCGCCACCTTCCCTCTAATATGGCGAGGGAGGCGATGGCTGCGTCACACGTCATACTCGTGAACGGGTGCTGCTTGTGGTGACTGGTCGGCTGTTGTCGGGGTTATGTTATGTTATTTTTATTTTATATTTTGTTAATTCATTCTTGCTATTGTTTATAATTATTATTATAGGTATATCCTTTGGTTGAACTTGTGTAAATTGTCATATTGTAAATGTATGTGAATGCATCCGCCATTAGGTTTCTTTGTAGGAGATTGTTTGTGCCTGAGTAAACTTTAATATCTACATTATAGTATTTACTGTATAATTTTTTTTTCTTGTCTTATTGAGCTCCTGGTCGGTATAAATTGACCAGGCAATAAATGGTACTGTGCTTGCATTCGCTTACATCATATATACATTGTACAATATTACATGATTGTGATAAAAGACTTGACATAAAAAAAAAGAAACAGAGCAAAAGAGACAAAAAAAATAATCTCGGAGTTTCTTTCTTCCTTTCTTCTCCGGGTCGTCCACTTAGGTAGCTAGTGAAAGGTTGCAGGTTAGCTAGGGTAGGATCCTCGACGGCATGGCCGAGGACCGCGTTGTTGCTTATTCCCCGAACTGTGATCTCGTGCCAGCGATCATCACCTCTGTTCGTAAATCTACTCTTTACTCCAGTGGCACCCTGAGCGTTGGTCCTAACCCCTTAAGGGTGCCCTCAGGTGAATGTCGCTTAAACTTTGGCCGGATTCTTTGAAGTTAATTTTAATTTTAGACCTGTTAACTTTAAGGCATCTTACTATTCCTAATGTGTACATTTTTCATTTATCGCTCGACAGACGGACAGACTGATTAAAAATTCTGTAAGATCAAATAATTATAACAATGTTTTTAGCTACTTAAGTGATACTTTAGTGATTTAGTCTTATACAGTGTAATTTTGACAAGTACAAGTGTATGTAAATACCTAAGTGCTGAATAAATTTCATTATTTCATTATTTCATTATTTCATTATTTCATTATTTCATTATTTCATTATTTCATTATTTCATTATTGAGAAAAAAAATTGTGACACGATCGACTAGAAAAAATGTATATCTCGTTTTCAGAATTATGCTGTTCTTTAAGAACACTTTATTATCGAACACAAAGCATAATTTGATTTTCAGAAACAATAGTAGTCTTGACTCAGAACAACTATCTGTCGTTCGCATAAATTAGTGTTCCTACTGTAAGCCACAACCACCGGTGCAGTGCCTAAGGCAATGTCATTTTCGTTCTAAAGAGTTCGACACTATTATAATAGGTGCTCAAGAGATAGAAACCGCTTTAGGGAAGGTTCATATCTGACGTAAAATACGTCGAGCGTATCATAGCTCGCACTAACGTATCATCGGTTGAGTGTGAACGGTCAAGTGTTTTTCTATACATTTGTCTGTTCTGGCGTTACGCGACCGATAATACGCGACGCAAGTTCCGTCAGATATGAACCTTCCCTTAAGTTACTGTTTCGCAACTATAGCTTAAAATGTGTATGTCACTTCCGTGCCATTCTTATTGTTAAATTTAGTTGCCAGTTTCAGTTAACACGCATAATTATTATATTATTTACTCCATTATTATGACACTTGACCTAACCTAACCGAACGAGACTTTGCTGCGGTTTAACAAAACAAAAACTTCAACTCCATTAGGTCCGGTTGAACTCTATTGGTTTAAGTTTAGGTTATTATGTTTTAACTAATACTAACTATAAACCTGATCAACTTACGATTCCTATTATTTAACGGTGACATATAAGGTATATAGATTGTGCCCAAATTCATCTTACTCTATTAATTCAGGAGGTGTTTGGCGTCCTTTTAAACTTAACAGTACAAACTTTACGTGTCAGCATTTTTTTACTCAATCTATTGAGTAATGCCAATATATGCCCGGTAAAGTAACAAAAGTTGGATGACTGACTTCATAATCCGATACCCTCACAGAACTGAATTTCGCTCTCGAAATTCAGTTCTAAATCGAAATGTTGTTTCTACGGTTCATTGGGCAAAAGTCCTAAAAAAACTCCAACTCATTGCTTAGTTTGTAAATTTAATAAATAAAAATAAGGTTGGAGCTGGGTTTGATACTCGGTGAAACCACGAAGCCATCATGACATTAGGAACGCGGACGTACAATATATTTTTTTTAAAGAAAACTCTTGCTGTAATATCTTTGTCTCGCGAGAGACTTTACAACCTCTCAATTGACGGTCACAGAGCACACCCAGACCCAAAACAAATATCTGTGGTTCACTCAAATAATAGGCATTAAGACTAAAAACTTATATTCAGTCCGTCAGTTAGATAACTAAAAATTATATGACACGTATTTTTTTATTTATGGAATCAATAAAAATTTACAAAGATACTAAGACGGGACTCTTCCCGTGAACCGTAGAAACAACATTTGGGCAAAAGTCCTAAAAAAACTCCAACTCATTGCTTAGTTTGTAAATTTAAAAAATAAAAATAAGGTTGGAGCTGGGTTTGATACTCGGTGAAACCACGACGCCATCATGACATTAGGAACGCGGACGTACAATATATTTTTTTTAAAGAAAACTCTTGCTGTAATATCTTTGTCTCGCGAGAGACTTTACAACCTCTCAATTGACGGTCACAGAGCACACCCAGACCCAAAACAAATATCTGTGGTTCACTCAAATAATAGGCATTAAGACTAAAAACTTATATTCAGTCCGTCAGTTAGATAACTAAAAATTATTGGACACGTATTTTTTTATTTATGGAATCAATAAAAAATTACAAAGATACAGAGCAACAAAAAACTATAAAGTCGGGAGAGGGGGGCTTGTGACGTTACTACTAGGTAAAATTGTACCTAGAAGTGACGTCACATGAAATTTCAACGCGCTGTATTTTCGTCATTTTTCGTTTGAGGAACGAAAAAAAAAGTTAGGTAATCTAACTGACGGAATAAAATGATTTGTTTAGTCTTCACGCCTATTGTCCCGGGTTGGTATCGCATCCAGATTACCAGATGGTCTCAAAAGCACCTGTCGTAACCACTGAATACATTCAAAATCGTTATCATTTAAGTAGGCCTAACTAGTTTCCTGCTAATAAACAGTCAGATTGAAGATTCACAAGGAGTTGTCCATTACAATGCTACCCAAGTTATATGGTTAACGGACACTGAATAGGGGCTATGAGAAAGACCCTTAAATAATTTAATTGGTAACTTGTAATGGTAATTTGTACGGTTCTGTAATTTATCTGTTAGTAAACCAACTGCCGATAGATTTATTACTACTAATTGTATGTATTTTAGTTAATCATTGAAGTTGAAATGTCCTGTTAGTTTATGAGTCTTATAATTATATGAGTTGTAAATGCTTATTTAAAGTCTTTAGGGTAGGGAGAGCCTTTGAATGTTAGAAGTCTATTCTTGTACAACCGACGAGCGGTAGCAGTTACCATTTATGTGGCAGTAGAAGTCTCGCTTTAAGTATAGGAGGTCGTGAATTCTATCCCCACGGCGCCTAAGAAAGGATTCTGTTAAATCCTCAAACCAAATAAAAAGTAAAAACGGAGTACTGAATCCGGTAAAACTCTACCTTGGCGTGTACTTACGCAACTTACGCACATACCCGTACCAAAACGATGCCTTACGAGCTTGATGTCATAACAAACTACATTATTTGCTAAAAAAAATGCCGAGTTATGTCGTGAAAGTGCGTTTGCCGGTTTTTTTTTTACTTTATTTCTATCCGAGAACAGCGTGAAATGTCTGAAACCAAGGCTATGGCTATAGAATAGCTAGTTCGTGTACCCTTCGTGCGTGAGTTTAACTCGCGCCGGTTTTTTTTTTTACTTTATTTGGATAAAATAACAGCATGAAATGTCTGTCTATAACCACGGCTATGGCTATAGAATAGCTATGGCGTAAGTCAAGCCCATGTGTTAAACGTGAGTGAATGGTGACTATGGGCTACTTATATTAGCTATAAAATACATATAGGTCGGTAGCAAGACTAAAATTACTTATTTCAGGCGTTCTCAAAGTGTGGGTCATACATAGCGTCGTAGAAAGTAAAATACATAGAAACATGTAAATGTTTTTTTTTAATTTAATCATCTATCAATATACAAAATTAAATCATCATGATTATTGTACTTATTTGATAACCTTGTTTAATCTTACAAAGAATTAAAGTTGGCGAGGTTTAAGGTTTTCATCCGTCATGGTTTCCCCGAATTTGTCCTATTTGTCCCAGCCAGTTCTCGGATTTGTCCCAGCCTGGGCGCTCCCGGTTACCCTCTAGTACCCGAGGACCGTCCGGGTGGAGCTTCATTTGTAGTCCGAGATTAAAAATGTGTGCACACGAACTGTGCCCGGGCGCCTATGTTTAAAAAAACCTCGAGACATGTCCGAGTTCTGGGATCTAATATCATTACCAAATTTAAGAGATGGCAATCCTAGTAAGTTTGCATGTTTTGAATAATCTCAGGTACTACTGATACGATTTTAAAAATCTTTCATTATTTTAATCGAAGTCTAATTAAGGCTATATTAAGACGAAATTCCCTCGGAGTGCGGAAGAAGAAGAAAGAGGAAATTGGATCGGCCATTCAATGGGATGGGATGACCCGTTATTTAGACGCTGACATTTAATTAAATGCCTGGGCAAATCGTTAATTGAACTAACGTCACATAACGTTTAACTAGTTGGATTAAAGTATGCTAGCCCATTGAGTTTAACTTACGTTAAATCAGGCAGGTGATTTAAATTTAGTTTAGGTGTATAATTTTTATATATAGTATATACTTAACGAACAACTATTGATTGTAAAATACAAACTAAAAGTAACTAATTAAAAATAAAACTAACTTATATACAACTATTCTAAATCTATTCTACTTGGCAAGGTTCCCAGAATGCTGGCAGCATTACCACGTTGAATGGCAATGCTTACCTGCTGTGCAAAGTAGAAACCAGCACTCGAAGAAAGTGCCACACTTAAGAGGGCCCTCTTAGAGGGCTGCGAGGTATTTATAAATTAATTTGGCCCCCGGTCCCCACGGCCCCAATGTTTCGACAGGTTATATATTTTTATAAATACACAATATCAACGATTTGGCTAGTTGTCTATTAGCCTTTTAATTGAATATCGGCGTTTAACTAGATGGCTGCGACATATACAGGGTGTCCCAAAAGGTTAAGTAGCTGGGAAAGGGGGTGACAGGGGTGGACACAATGGTCACTAGAAAAATAAAAAAAAAATCCGATCTGGGTATTTAAAAAAAAAATGGCATTTTTTTAAAAACTTAAGATTTTACACCTTGTTATTTTTGATGTTGATGTTGATGACCTTGTTGTTATTGAAGATTACATAACAGCATTTTTTTTAAATACAGCCATATTTGTAGGTACAGTTAGCACAAGGTGTAAAATTTTTAGTCTTTTAAAAAATGCCATTTATTTTTTTAAACACCCAGAGGGAATTTTTTATATTTTTCTGGTGACCCTTGTGACCATCCCTATCACCCCCCTTCCCAGCTACGTAATCTTTTGGGACACCCTGTATACCAACGACCAATTATTTTATAGAACATAAAAGGAGGTAGAAACGTGTTTTGATCAGGCAAAAATTGTCTCTAAGGAGTAAAAAGAACAGCATGCAAATTAGCTTGTGCAAAAACGAGACAGACATACGTTCAAGTTTGCCAATTGGCTTAGTTTTGTGGTGCCATTTTTCAAGCCCGGGTGCCGTATCTACCTCATTTTTACTAAAACATCATTGCCAACACTGATAAAGTTTGAGAATCACTGTCTTACTTCATTCCAGTAGCTACTATTTATGATTGCGAAACATGGTCACACCTATTTGCTGTGCCGCGTGCTATTTACAAATGTCACTGGAACAATTGAATTAACTGGATGCATAAAAAGTTGCTTATACTGTTCCACATCCAAGGGCATTGTGGGTAGTTTACCAACGTATTTTGAAAGTGAGGAAAAATTAACTTATGTCGCGCAGTAGAATTTCGGGCCGATTTGGAGGACCATGGAGGAAGCATAATACGCTTGTATTATAATTAAGTAAGTTGATGTTATAACAATTGGAAAAACTTAACGTGTTTGCCGAGGCACGGAGGATAGTCCCTCTATCAACCAGATCCGACCAGAGTTGGGATAGAACCCACAACCTCCGAAACTCAAAGCGAAACTTTATTTTTGTAAAATTCAAATTTTGCAGTTTACTAATATTTTGTTAACTCCTCGTGCTAAGCTTAATTGCTTGTGTTACGAGTGAGTTCACGGTAGTGCAATGGTGAGATCGAACGGCGACCACAAGATGACAAAACTAACGCCCCTACCTACGCCACCGAGCTTGTCAAAAAGCTTATCACTAAAACAATATTTTCATTAGAACCCTTTTAAAGTCAAAAATTGCTGTTAACTTTTTTCTAGTTAGTTAGTAAAATCCATTATTGAAGTAAGGGGCTATCCATAAATTACGTCACACGTTAAGGGGAGGGAGGGGGTCGACGAAGTGTGACATTGTGTGACAAGGTGGGAGTGGTCCTAAATTTCACGACGTCATATTTTTAAAGCCTTCGTCTTACAAATTTTATTGGTTCGAAATTGCAAAATATGTGACGTCACACTAGGGAGGGGGTAGTCTCACAAATGTGACCAGCGGTGACAAAGACGGAGGAGGGGTCAAAAAATAATGAAATTCGTGTGATGTAATTTATGGATGGCCCCTAAGTAGGTAATTATTCAACTTTTCTCATTGAAACTTCCTTGAAACTCGCAATCAGATAAACTCAATAAATTAATTAGATACAAATCTAAGATCGTTGACCTGTAGGGCTGGCCACCTGTGAATTTGTAACAAGTGAGGCAGAATGCAGTTAGTAGATAACGGCATTAGATGATAAACTGCCTCGGAGCGCTAGGGCTGCCGATGCTCTATTGTGTTAATGTCGCGGTCTCACATCTAAGTGATAGGGCTACCACTTAGTAGAAAACTGGATTAATTTTGACTAATTGCAATTAATTTCGACTGATTCTATTAAATGAGGCGACTAAGGGATCGACAGCTGATTAAATAATGAAATTTATTCAGCACTTAGGTATTTACATACACTTGTACTTGTCGTAATCACACTGTATATGATTAAATCTAACAAAAGTATCACTTAAGTAGCTAAACACATTTTTAAAATTATTTGATGTTACAGAATTTTTATCAGTCTGTCCGTCTGTCGTGCGATAAATGACAAATGTATACATTATAGTAAGATGCCTTAAAGGTGACAGGTTTAGTATTAACTTCCAAGAATCCGGCCAAAGTCTAAGCGACATACACCTGAGGGCATCCTTAAGGGGTTAGGACCAACGCTCAGGGTGCCACTGAAGTAAAGAGTAGATATACGTACGAACTGTGTCGCTAGCACGAGATCACAGTTCGGGGAATAAGCATGGATGGGCATTAGCATCTATCAGTTCAAGGCTACTTATATCTAACTACGATCACTGATCCACCTGCCAAGCGAGGTCATTATGGCAATATGCTTCTACAGCTCTGGCTTGCCAAGATCTGTTAATTTTACTTAAGAGTTTGTTTGTTTGCTTGAACGCGCAAGTGTCAGGAATTAGTGGTCTGATTTGAAAAAAATATTTCAGTGATTGACAGCCCATTTTTTTATTTTTTTTATTTACATATCTGAAAAAAGACATCGGATTTTTCAGAAACGTCATAAGTCAAGCAAAGTTAATTTTTCCTGGTTTTAGTTTGACATATGAAGTTACCATAGAAAAACGCAAAAACCCAGCTTGGTTAAAACATGTGACTTATGCAGTGTCAGACTAAAGTGGCAAACCATGATTCGGATCTATAGGATTATTTATTGGATCCAATTTATTGCTTGTGCACGTATCTTGGGCCCCCCAAATCAACGCGGGGCACTAAGCTTTTGCTACTCTTGCTATATGGATAATCCGGCACTGTAGGTACTTATGGGGTTTCTGAAATATACAATTCAAATCGCGCAGGAAGCTAGTCTATAGGTACTAATATTATAAAGAGCAAAAGACTTGTACCTATAGTTATATACAGTATGTTAAATAACAGACGGCGTTCCCTTAAACTCGTTAATCTATATCATTAATAGATTAAAACAAAAATATCAGCATAGAAAAATAAGCATAAAATAATCCGAATTCAAAAAAATAATTAATTGGCAATAAATTCGGAACCTCCTGTTTAAAATCAAAATAGTAGCGCGGAATAGTACCTAAGTACCTAACGTAGTACTAGCGTTGCCTTTCTTCAAGTACGCGTGCACAGAGTGTTTCTTTTACGTACCAATTAAAAAAATTTTTGGAATATTTTAATATTAAAATAAATAAAAACATTTTGTTTTCGAATGGTTTTTTTTTTGCATGTATGGATGCTATACTGTTGCGGGTTAACGGGAACGCCCTCTGTTAGTTAACATACTGTATATGTTTGTTACGAATTAACTCAAAAACTACTGGACGGATTTCGGTAATTCATCATCATTAGAATGCTTCGTTATCCTGGAGTAAGATAGGCTATGTTTAATTATGAAGTTCTTACGGGAATGGGAGTTACGCGAGTGAAACCGCGCGTATGAAGTTAGTTCTATATAATTAGATAATTTATTTTAATCCCTCGCCAACCCTATCAGATCGCAGACTGCAATGTACATTGTACAAACTGCAACATAGATTGTAGACGATTTTTAATAACGGCCCAAGTTAATTTGAGCCCTATCTCGTATTGTTAAGGTGGAAAATTAATTGTTCATATAGAACGGTTGACTTACGGAATTAGGTCGGAACAGAACCTGCTACTATGTTGCTCTGTATATCTGTGTATATGGATTTGTATTTTGGTTGTATGGAATTGAATTTGATTTGATTTAATAAACTTTTAGTTTTAGTAATTACGACAATCGTGGGTTCGATCCCCATGCCCGACGGAAAATCTTTGTGCAAAATTTATTTCCGGTTCTGGTTGGTTGAGAGACTACCTACCCTCCGTGCCTCGGCAGCACGTTAAGCTAGTCCCCATTGTTACAACATCATCTACCACAATTATTTTATACCAAAGAGCAAATACAGCAGCAACAAGTTTTAAACACCTAATTTATATTAAGTTTCACGTCTTTAAAAAAATCTAAGTAAACCAGTTGTAATGTTGAAGTGGAACTGGGCTGGCCATATCTGCCGCATGCCGGAGGAGCACTGGGCTAAAATTACTACTCTATGGAGCCCAACTGGCAGGAAACATAAACGCGGCAGGCCCAGAAGAAGATGGCGAGATGAGCTGGACTCATTTTTAAAGGATTGGCCTACAATCGTATTAAAAGGGAGGCCTTTGCCCTGCAGTGGGACAACGTAGACTCTTAATTAATAATCTATATATATAAAAGAAAGTCGTGTTTGTTACAACACTTATAACTCGAGAACGGCTGGACCGATTGCCATGGTTTTTGATTTGTTGGATTTGTTTCCGTCCCGAATAGCAGAATACATTTTAAAAACAAAAGAAAGTCGTGTTAGTTACACTATTTATAACTCAAGAACGGCTGAACCGATTTGGCTGAAAATTGGTAGGGAGGTAGCTAAGAACTGGGAGAAGGACATAGGATACTTTTGGGTAGGGGTAGGGTAGGGTAGGGTAGGGGTAGGGTAGGGGTAGGGTAGGGGTAGGGTAGGGGTAGGGTAGGTGTAGGGTAGGGTAGGGGTAGGGTAGGGGTATGGTAGGGGTAGGGTAGGGGTAGGGTAGGGTAGGTGTAGGGTAGGGGTAGGGTAGGGGTAGGGGTAGGGTAGGGGTAGGGTAGGGGTAGGGTAGGAGTAGGGTAGGAGTAGGGTCGCCTACCGCCCTAGGCTCGGCCTTGGGGAGTGGGGAACATGGGCCCCGCTCCCTTCGAGGCTGACCCATGAGGAGTAGGGACGCCTCTACACTCCGGGCGTCCCTATAATTGGGCAAATGGGCCACTGCAAGTGTGGCCCTGGAGATCCTGCGGTACCATATTGGCCGCGGGTGCCGTCGGGGGGCCGGATTGCTCATGCGTACCCGGCCCCCGCCAACGGCGGATCGAAGGAGTGTCCGGGAGGTTTTAGTGGCGTAGGGTCCTCTCCTCGTGGTATGAGTTAAGCATACCACGCTATGGAGAGGGCGAGTCCCACATATCCCGCCGCCAGCGCGCGAATACGCTGCAGAGGCGGTGGGAATGCGTCAATGCATTTCCCCCCGGACAACAAAAAAAAAAAAAAAAGGGGTAGGGTAGGGCAGGGGTAGGGTATAAAAGTCCACCCGTGCGAAGCCGGGGCGGGCCGCTAGTCTATATATATAAAACAAAGACGGGTTTGTTACAACACTTATAACTCGAGATCGGCTGGATCAATTTTTATGGTTTTTGTTTCGTTGGATTTGTCTCCGCCCTGAATAGCAGAGTACATTTTAAAAACAAAAGAAAGTCGTGTTAGTTACACTATTTATAACTCAAGAACGGCTGAACCGATTTGGCTGAAAATTGGTAGGGAGGTAGCTAAGAACTGGGAAAAGGACATAGGATACTTTTGGGTAGGGGTAGGGTATAAAAGTCCACCCGTGCGAAGCCGGGGCGGGCCGCTAGTAATGATATAAATTACTAGCTTGTGCCCGCGAATTCATCCGCATGGAAAAGTTATTTTGGGCTAACCCCGATTTTGATACATTTTTCATTGGTGCTGCCTTAGCGTAATCCTTCCTAATCTTCCCTTTGTAGCTTTGTATAGCCTCAATTCTAAGCCGTGTGGTCTCCGGCTTAGAATAGACCATCCCATGTCTTCCCATGGGTGTCGTAAAAGGCGACTAAGGGACATATGGCTGCTGGATGGGCAGCAGCATCTATTAGCTCAAGGTTTACATCTTACTGCGATCACCAATCCGTCTGCCAAGCGTGATGATTATGGCAAAATCCCTCTACGATCCTGGCTTGCCAAGATCTGTTAAGAGGAGGCCCATGTTCAGCAGTGGACGTAAACGGGCTGTTGATGAATGATGATGAATAGCCTCAATAAATGAGCTATCTAAAATTGAAAGATTTCTTCAAATTGGGCCAAAGTTGCTGTGATTATCGCATTCAAGCAAACCAACTCTTCAACTTTATACGTATAAATAAAAAAGTGTCACTTTTGTTAATTTTTCTATCGTTAATTTATTAGATACGTTAGTAAGGCCCGTTATACATATAATTAATTAGTCTGACTTGTTAATTAATATTCATAAATCGGTAGCAAAAACTTTAAACAACATAATAATGCCTGTAAAAACACCATTTTATATTTAAATGTAACATCCGTTTTTATTACAGTTTTAGCAATCAGTTAAATTGTTTAGCGGTTGGTATTTCCGGTTTGAACACGCGAATGCTCTTATTTAGATGGCAAATATTTATTATCTATACTTCTATACTAATATATAAAGCTGAAGGGTTTGTTTGTTTGCTTGAACGCGCTAATCCCAGGAACTACTGGTCCGACTTGAAAAAGTCTTTCATTGTTGAATAGCCCATTTATCGAGGAAGGCTGTAGTTAATTATGAAGTTCCTATAGGAACGGGGGTAGCGCGGGTGAAGCCGCGCGTATGAAGCAGTAAGTTCTTTGCAAAGTAAGAGCGGTTTCGCAATATGTCCGATTCGAATCCGATCCGAACCCGTGAAAATATTGGTCTAGAAATTTGGAATGAAATCAGATGACGGATCTCGGATCTAGTGCGTAAATTACCATAGAAATAGTTCTACGGCTGCTTCGGACCATATTTTCACGGGTCCAGATCGGATTCGGATCGGACGTAGTGCGAAACCGCTGTAAGGTGGGTAGCATCACGTTTGCGGGCGCACTTCTCCGGCGGGTTGCATAGAGATATCTGTGGTAGAAGTGTTACTTTATGGTTCGCGGGTCTGTCAGGATATGGCCAGTGAAGCAGCAAAAGCCTAACTATGTAATAATATGTCCGTCTGAAAAAAAGGGTCCCAGATCCGTTCAAACTTCAAAATAATTGAAATAATTAAAATAAAAATCATTTTCATTTATGTAAACTTATTACAGGCACTTGCAAATAGTCAAAAAAAGGTTTTGGAATATTACTAATATTTTAAATTGCGAAAGTTTGTATGTGTGGATGTATGTATGTTTTTTACTCTTTCACGCAAAAACTACTGAATGGATTTGGCTGAGAGTTTGCACGCGGATAGTTTATAAGCTGGATTAACATATAGGTTACAAAATATCACGCTCCGATACACTGGAACAGAGTGACGCGGGTAAAACCGCGGGGCGCAGCTAGTAGTAATAATTTTTTTCTGCCTTAGGGACTAATTACACTTATTCAGCTCAATTCAGCTTATGTTCATAGAAAACGACAGTTTTGTACGGGATGCGTACGCATCTGTTCAGCTGAAAGCGTGCGTACTAGTGATGAGCGTTCAATGAACGAACTAGTTAATTCGACCGTCGACGTACTGTGAACGAATCGACGGTTCACCGTTATACGATGGACTAGTCCAATCCGTAAACGCCTCAGAGGGCTGAACTGAAACTCGCAACGCGACCACCGACGACGCGCGTCGGCGGCGACGCCGCGACGGTGAGACGAGACGAGAACGTAGTTGGGTCTCAGTCGGGTGATAAATTCATTTGACCATTGAAATATCGTGCAAACAAATTTGAACTCTAAATCTAGTTGAAGGGTGTTGATATTTGTTCGGGTCGAACGAAATTATTGTTGCGCTATGTGAAGAAAGGATTCCGAAGGAAAGGTCTACTTAATAAAAATAATGTAGATATATAAAATCAGTTGATGTTTTAAATACGCCAGAATAGTGAATAAAACTTTATAATTAACTCTATTCAGTATTCAGCCAGTCCTAAGCATACGGGAGACTAATCTAAGTCTACCGCCTACGTCGCCGTCGCTGTCGTAGACTTCGTCGTAAAGTTAACGCTTAAACTAGTCGACGAATTCAACTAGTTGATCGACTAGTCGATGAACGAAATTGGACGGTCTAGTTTCGTTGACGTCAAATACGTCGACGACCCATGACTAGTGCGTACGCGTCCCCTACAAAACTGGCGTTTTCTATGGACATAAGCTGAATTGAGCTGAATAAGTGTAATAAGTCCCTTACGTTGTTGACTTAACAGGATGATAATTAACTGTAGGTACTCTTCTAACTAGAATTTAAGATTTTATACGATAATAATTATACTCGTACATATGAAAGGTGACATAATGATGACATACAACAAAAACATGTCCTGAAACGCAATTAAATGCGTAAAAGTACAAATTATATCATTTTAATATAAAAACTTAATTTGGTCTCATCTGTTTGTTTTTTAAGAACTACCATAGACAAAGATTTACTTCCAATATAATAAAAATAAAAGAAATAAAAATTATGACATTCCTTGTTTTTGCCGAGTTTGATAAAAATCTAATGAGTGAGAGAGATGAGAGATATCTCTTATCTCTCTCACTGATCATAAGAATAATAATATGATTTTTATCAAACTCGGGGCTTAATTAAAAATTACAATTATTTTCTATTAAGTTGCGTTCTAAGTTTGTACCTATCATTAATTAATGCGTTAACGGGAAGCAAGATTGACGATTATCGTGGTCACCGGGGTCACAGCAGAGATGGGTGGTTTTAGTACTATATAGTTAATAATTTAATATCTTCCGTAATCTTTGTAAATTATTATTATTGCGTGTACAGAACAGTTTCCAAGATAGCGTTAACAACTCGATAAAATTACTATGTTGTCGTTATTAAGTGGCAACATTGGTACCTACTTATAGGGTTGCCGCCTTGTTTTTGTTTTATAAAGTACTTTTTATAAAAAGTTGCTTAATATATAGTCATCATCATCATCATCAGCCCGTATAACGTCCACTGCTGAACATGGGCAGGAGGCCCAAAGGGAGGTTATTTGCCATAGTCACCACGCTTGGCAGGCGGGTTGGTGACCGCAGAATTATGTTGTAACACACAAGGAAACGCTGCTGCCCGTTCCTTGATATACGATTATTATAGATGCTGTTATAACAATCGGGACCAACGGCTTAACGTGCTTTCCGAGGCACGGAGGGTAGTCCCTCAACCAACCAGACCCGGACAGAAAAGATTTTCTGTCCGGCGTGGGGATCGAACCCAATACCTCCAAGATTTAAAGCGAGCCAAATACCGCTACGCTCCATAGGAGGTTGTCATATATAGTAGTTTTGGGAAATGCAGGAAAAAAATAGTACACATTTATTTTAAATAATTTTTCCACATGTATATGTTATTACTCTTTGCTTCAGCCATCAAAGTTAAACACCTTCAAAATCATTATAATGCCCGCCTTCCACTGCGAGCGGAGCGGACTCCGTTTAGAGTCCGTTTAACTCGCAATGGCGAATGGCATATAAGTGCTTCCACTGATTAAAAATGAGCGGAGCGGACAAAACGAGTTCAAAGAGTCACAAAAGTGGTCGAAGAGTCGAGCGGATTCCGAGCGGACTCCGCTCGGCTCGCAATACTGATTTTACATCCATCGCGAGCGAGTAAACGGAGCCGACTGAGCGAGTTAAAATGGGTCCGCTGCGTCATGGCGTCGCGCGCTAGTTTTGAACGGACTCCGCTCATCCGCTCAAAAATCATTATCACTTGAATCGTCCGACATCGTGCACATGACTTAGTTCTATCACGGCTGTCTGTATACTGGCTGCGCCTGCGCCTCCAAGTCCGCTTCTAATAACTCGCTCAGCCCCATTTCCAGCCTCGCTCGCTCCGCTACTCGCTGGCAGTGGAAGGCAAATGCCGAAACTCTTTTTTAGTGGAAGTGCACAGCTAATTTAATTTCCTCCGCTCCGCTCAGTTCGCTAGGTCCGTTACCGCTCATTACCCTTTTGTAGTGGATAGCCAGCATAAGAGTCTGAGCATGTTAGATCCATACAGTGCCGGATTAAGATTCTGTCCGGACGCCTCTCTTAATGACTCAGAGTCGCTCACGAGTTTTTTTTAGGCCTTCACCTATTTTTAAGTATTATTTTTCATTGTTTTCATATGCCGCGCTGAGGGTGGTCTACATTTTTAAATGGGGTGAATTTTAGTTTAGCAAAAAATATAGTATATAGTATTGTACTATATTTCAGTCAAATGTACTATAGATTGTAAAAAATTATATAGTACAAAAAGTACTATATTTTTTGCTAAACTAAAATTCACCCCATTTAAAAATGTAGACCACCCTCAGCGCGGCATATGAAAACAATGAAAAATAATACTTAAAAATAGGTGAAGGCCTAAAAAAAACTCGTGAGCGACTCAGTAGTCAGATAGTATTGTACTATATTTCAGTCAAATGTACTATAGATTGTACAAAAATAATATAGTACAAAAAGTAATAGTACGGGAGGCAACCCTACCTACTCGTAACATCTGCTAGCTTGTATGAAAATGTGGTTTTGTAGATATAGTTATATATTTTCCCATTGCCCCCCTTATTGGCACTTTTTAAGAGCACCTGTGGAGTTTTAGTGTGTCTAATAGATCAAGCAATTTCGTTTAATAACAAACTTTCTTTTTGTAGCCACAAGGGTTTCGCTACTTCACTGGGCATAAAGGCGAGCTTCAACCTTAATAAATGGTTATAAAACTACACAGCCTAACAAACTAAGCAGCCTGCGCAAGAACCCCCTATGGGGTTTGACCTCGGCTCAGGGAGGTGCGCGATGAGATTGAGGGATTATGACTTTTAGTTTTTAGGAGAGTTTTGTGTCAACTGTCGCTCTAATTTAGAGACTGTCGCTCTACTCTAGGTGATTATCAGGACGGAGTGATAAAAAATACAGCAGAATCAACCCAGCCGTTTTATAGCCATAAGCATACCTTTTTTCTCGGGCTGCAATGCACACGAGGACAGGTTTTGAGAGTAAGGGAATAGAGAGTGTACCTGTGTTTGCGCAGATGTCTAATCTCCTTAGAGATTGGCCACCGTGGCCAAAAGCGGTGGTCGGGAGGAATACAATTAGCTATTATTCAATGCAATAAAATATTTCCAAATCGGATCAGTAGTTCTTAAGATAAGCGCCTTCAAACAAACCAAGATTCTTATCATTATCGACACAGTTACTTGCAAAATCTATAGTTATTTAGTATCTAAATGGAAACACTAGAATGATATAAAACAATGTTCTTATTACAACAGTTTCGCCCACCCGGATATATAAACCTTGTAACACATTAACAAGATATGGCGATAAGCGGAGGCGATTTGCATAACGACCGTCGTGACCGCCCGCGCCCATTGCACGTTCAAACGTAATCTAATATTTTGTTATAATGTTGTTGTGTGGTTACAGCCGTATCATCTTAAGTTTACTGCTAATTAAAGCTGTTAATAAGGAAATGGTTTAACATTTAAGATAATCAGATGAAACGTCTCGTAACAAGACTTATAAATTTTAATGGTTTTACTCGTTGTGCAATCGTCTGTATACTTAATGTATGGTAGAATTAAATTCGAATTAGGTATATAAACTAACTTAATTACACATTAACATTAGAGCCGTAGGGACCGGGAACCAAATTAATTAAAAAAACTTCGCAGCGGCACGTTCCCCTAGTGCTGGTATTTAATTTGTATACCAATCATCATCAACAGCGTGTTGTAGTCCACTGCTGAACATAGGTCTCCCCCATCGATTTCCAGCGGGACGATCGCTAGCAGCCTGCAACAACTGACTCCCTGCAACCTTTATGAGGTCGTCGGTCCATAGTGCAGGCGGTCGTCCTACGCTGCGCTTGCCAGTTCTTGGTCTCCACTCGAGAACCTTTATGTACACCAATATGCATTATCATGCACCGGGGCAATGCTGCCGGCGTTTTTCGTTTTTAGGGTTACGTACTCGAAGGGAAAAACGGGACCCTATTACTAAGACTTCGCTGTCTGACTGTCACCAGGCTGTATGTCTAGAACCGCGATAGTTAGACAGTTGAAATTTTCACAGATGATGTATTTCTGTTGCCGCTATAACAACAAATACTGAAAATAAAATAAAATAAATATTTAAGGGGGCTCCTATACAACAAGCTTTTTTTTTGCTTGATATCAATAACGGCAACAAGTAGACGAAAATGGTATTTATTAGTTGGTTTTAGTTCGAATTTGTTGTATTTATGTATTGTTATATAGAGTTTTTAAAATAAAAATAATTTCATACTAATTGGTTTGAGTTTCTTCTATGCATACCTTCTTTAAGTAATTAAAAAAACCTTTTTAATCCGTCTTTCCCTTTACTTAATTTTCAATAAGTGTGCTTTTGAGTACTTCACTTGAATATCAAATAGAATGGCTATGCAAAGCTGGAATGGGTAACGAATGTTAAATTATTACTGGCCAAATTGGTACTAATAACTAAATGATATTAGAGATTTTAATGTTTATGAGCATTTTACGATTAATAAGTCCTTTTATTGCGTTATGCTTAGTTATTACTCAAATATTAAAACGATATACCCATAGCGTGAATAACCTTATAGTAGTACCAGAGTATTGAAAAAAGAAGTATTATTATATAAAATGTATTAAACATGCAAAAATTTCAGTTTAAATTCTTAATTTAGTACTCATAACTATTACTCGCTGCGCCTCACGGTGGTAAAGCTGCGTTGCTGTTCTGCTACCCTGTTTCAGAATACCTTAGCGTGATATTGCTATCCTGTACAAAAAAAAACTTTTAAAATAAGAGTAACATACTTTTACAATCCAATGAGTAGTTCCAGCGTTTAAGCTTTATTATCTTATACGTGGTCTTCTCAAATTTGAACGCCAGGTCGACACGAAAACAAGAAGAATTTTATACTTATATATAAAACAGATCAGTTTGTTTGTTTGCTTGAACGCTCTTATCTTAGGAACTACTGGATTATTTGAAAAAATATTTTAGTGTTAGGTAGCGAATTTATCGAGAAAGGCTATTGGGTGAAGACTTGCGCGGGAAGCTAGTTTGAATATAAAATTGTTTTTCATTTCTCAATCCCGCCCCCGCTTCCGTCTGTCAATAAGTCAGTAGGCTACTACCAAGGCCGAGCCGCGTGGGAACAAGCGCTACTCGCTCAATATTGCTTAGTCAAGTGCGTATTAATCTCGATCAGCTTTGAATTACAACTGACAGGGACCCAATTAATACTCCAGTACTAATAAATTTGTTGTAAGTTATGCGCAACGGCTTAATGTCATGGCACTTGACGTCTTTGCAGAGTTGCCGAGAACATTCAATATGTATCTACGGCAAAAAGTTCTTCCTGGTGCCTTATAGCTGTGTCGTATCATATTTTGTTTGTTTGCGTGAGCGCGGTAATCTCAAGAACTACTGGTCCGATTTGAATAAATATTTCAGGTTTAGATAGATAATACTTTAGTATAAAGTTCCCACAGAAATGGGAGATACGCGGCTGAACCGCGCACGGAAAGCTAGTTTAATAATAAAAATAATAATAGAACAGCGTCGGGAAGTGACGACCCAATCGCCCACTGGTTCTTCCAGTGCAAAAAGTCGCCGCAGGGCAGTTTATGGCAAGCTATTCGGAAATAGCGTCCCCACGGAGCAGAGAAACACACGGGAGAAGACCCTGTTCCTGATCTCCGGCTTGCCTTAACTGGCCGGCTGGAATGAACAATGTCGAGGAACAGATCTCCCCTCTTCTGCTTGCCTTAATTGGCCTGCTTGAGTGGAGTTACAGTGCAATATTCCCCCACTAAATGGGGACTGACCTTGATGCATTTTTGTATTGTATATAGGGACAGTTGTTGGTTGCTGCCACATCACCTTGAGATTAAATTTGTCAAACGGGCCTCTTCAAGTTGGCTATGGCTCCTCGTACGCCGTCCAAAGGTTTGGTGCTCCATAGCTCCGAAATAAAGTAAACGACATAATAATAATTACTATATCGATTCTCACACAATATTTTTACATTTTACATAGATTTAAGCGTGTCAGATGTAGTAAATTCGCAATATAAATAAGTAATTAAAAATCGGTAGGAATACCTATATAAAAAGGTTCACAGTTACTGAGTATGTGATAATAATATAAAAATGTAATGAGTCCCTGTCAAAATCAAAGCCTAAATAAATTAATTCAATGTTCCCACACCAAACAAAAAGAAACAAATCCGAGTCCATTTATTAAAATTTAATTGAGTTAACAAATAACAAAGTGTGTGCCTTTCATCGATAATTGTCGAACACAAAAGGCGATGTAACAACACTATTCACCACAACCATAGTGACGGAACGACAAAAGAATGATATCGACACGCATGCTTTTAATTTTATTTATAAATTATTTTTAATTGAAACGTCAAACAGGATGGTCATCGATTAATTTCTATTTAAAAAAAAAAAGGATAAAAGAACTTTTGTTCGTAGGATTAATGTTTGTGTGAGGTGATACAAATCAAATTTAATACATATTTGATTTGTTAATTTTAGTTTGTATTAAAGAGATATGAATACTCCTTGATTGATTTATATAAAATCTTCCTTTTCTAAATTTGATTAAAGGTGCTGGAATTAAAGATTATTAGGAAAACATTATAAAATGCCATTAAAAAATAGTTTTTTTTTTAATTCTTTTTTATATTAAATGGCATACGTTGTTTTTGGTTTAAGTCAGCCAGTAAATTTTAAACAGATCGAATTTAAACTGGCTTAGATGTTTGATTACCTACGTTTTAAAAGTTTATTATTATGAAATAAAAGGTTGTACTTAAAACTGTTTCTGTTGCTTGTTTCACGACAAAAAGTTGTGATAAATTAATACCTATGTTCTTTATGTTATAAGTAAGAAGTTATAGTTTAACATTGAGTAGGTACTTTATTTAAACAAACTTAATAAGCAAATAGCTAAAATAATACTTGGTTTAAATTGTATTACATATGTCATTTTCTGCCTTACACAGAATTATGTACATTTTATTCTGTTCTTTAATTAAATAAGTTATTAAACTTTATAATATCGTCACTGCGCGTTTCAAGTTTCATATGTGATATTTGTACAAAACAGCAAAAAACGGGTTATTTCATTAATAAAAAAAAGTTCTGCAAATCTTTTCATGCATATTTTGAGAAGCTATATTTTTTAAGGTAAAAATTGCACATAACTAAACTAAATAAAAAATATGCACATGTGGAATTTGGCACGCGCAACGACAATAATCTTTTTTTAATCTGTTTATGAAATACCTAACTTTTCTTTTTTAGCTGGGTATATTTAATCTGTGTTTGTTTATGAAATAAGCATTGTTTTAATGGATATTTGTATTGCGTAAAATTTATGCGACTTTACATAGCGTCATAAAACTAGTATTAAATATAAATGTTTTATCATAGAAATATACGCCATGATCACGATCATAATCCAGTTCACTATAATATTTCCTAAAGCGGTTTCTAGCACAGAAACAAACAGGCACACTGTTATTTAAACTAAAATCTATTTATTATAGAGCTTTCTACGAAGTTAACAGAAAAACTAGATTTCAACCTTATTTTTAAGGTACATAAGGTTGATTTTATAATGATGCGCTATATTTATACAACTCTGATCCTATAATCGTCATTGATAGTACCGTGTTTAACGTTTTGTAGGAACTGGAGTGGAAGGCTTTCGTGAAAAATAAAACATCAATACCCATATTGATGTTTTATTTTACATTTATTTGCCCTTTTTTTATTAATAAAGAATTTAAGAATTGATAAAAATATTTGTAATAGCATACATAAAAGCTTACTAAATGTTAAGTTTTTCCGTACTTATTTTATTTATAATAATAAAATACGGAGAATTATTTATGAGTAATTTATTTTATCAATTGACATTTAAAATTATTTTTTTAAAACACATGAAACCCTCGCCCTCCTAACTCTTCACTTGCAAAAAACCTTTCTGATGCCCTTGTATACCCGAAGTTCGAGAGGCCCGCAAACTGTAGAGTGAAAGTTGCACAAAAGTCTTCTAAAAAAAACTAATAGTTATAATCCCTTAAAATCTCCAACAGCGATTGCCCTGAGGTCCTAGTCCCCACAGGGGGCGCCCTCTTGCGCAGATTTAAGATTAGATAACTTTGAAATTTACCTTATTCAATGTAGTCAGATGTGATCATGGATTATTGAAACACCTGGAACAAAATAAAAAATAAAATTAACACACGTAATTTACATTTTCATTAATAATTATGCCGTGTGGTTTTCCGGCTTAGAATAGGACCACCCCATATCTTCCCATGGGTGTCGTAAAAGGCGACTAAGGGACATATGGCTGATGGATGGGCAGCAGCATCTATTAGCTCAAGGCTTACATCTTACTGCGATCACCAATCCGTCTGCCAACCGAGGTGATTATGGGCAATATCCCTCTACGATCCTGGCTTGCTAAGATCTGTTAAGAGGAGGCACATGTTTCAGCAGTGGGACGTAAACGGGCTGTTGATGTTGATGATTTGTCTTTAAAAAAGAGTCCCCTCTAATCGTTTGAATGCCTTATTAATATGATATCTCTGGTGCTTATTTAGTTATGGTCATGGTGGCTTAGTTTTTTAGTTTTTTAAACTATCTATGGCTGGAGCTTAGTTCTTGAGATTAGTGCAGCAAAACAAACTCTTTTACTTTTTACGCACCCATAGTCCCAATGGCCCATGGCGTTTGGACTTGCGATCATTTGCGGTTGCGGGTTCGATCCCCACCCATTGCACTACCGACGCGAACCCACTCGTAACACAAAACATTTAGCTTATTATCACGAGGTGGTTAACAAGAATACTAGTTTCAAAATTGAGACCACCGGTAGGGACTCTCGAACCTGCATCTTGGGAATATTCCTTAATGCCTTA